>JAWHQN010000155.1:315495-335495 GCA_033220385.1 Triplophysa yarkandensis | reverse complement strand
CCTCCGGCCGGCTCTCTTCAGGCTCTGACGGGGAAGATGAATGAGGAGATGCACAGCCGAACAATGGTCGACATCATCTCCGATCATTCTGCAGAACTTGTGAGGACCGACAGTCCAAACTTTCTGTGCTCGGTTCTTCCGTCTCACTGGAGGTGTAATAAAACTCTTCCTGTGGCGTTTAAGGTCAGTTCTTATCATATACATTCATATACATGCTTATATTTATATACATGCTTATATTTATATACGTTTATATACATGCTTATATTTATATACATGTTTATATTTATATACGTTTATATACATGCTTATATTTATATACATTTATATACATGTTATATTTATATACATGCTTATATTTATATACATTTATATATACATGCTTATATTTATATACATTTATATATACATTTATATTTATATACATTTATATACATGTTTATATTTATATACGTTTATATACATGCTTATATTTATATACATTTATATACATGTTATATTTATATACATGCTTATATTTATATACGTTTATATACATGCTTATATTTATATACATGCTTATATTTATATACGTTTATATACATGCTTATATTTATATACATTTATATACATGTTATATTTATATACATGCTTATATTTATATACATTTATATATACATGCTTATATTTATATACATTTATATATACATTTATATTTATATACATTTATATACATGTTATATTTATATACATTTATATATACATGCTTATATTTATATACATTTATATACATGTTATATTTATATACATGCTTATATTTATATATATTTATATACATGTTATATTTATATACATTTATATATACATGCTTATATTTATATACATTTATATACATGTTATATTTATATACATTTATATACATGCTTATATTTATATACATGTTTATATTTATATTTATATACATGTTTTTATTTATATGTACATGTTTATATTTATATTTATTTACATGTTTATATTTATATTTATTTACATGTTTATATTTGTATTTACATGTTTATATTTAACAAGGGATTTATTTCTGTATAGTTCAAGACTTTCCAAACATTATGTCATCTCATTCATGTCAATGATTGACTCATGTTTGTCATATTTATCATTTTTATTTATTTCACACAGCATCATTTCAGGGCTTTGGGGATTTGTTATAACTTTTATTAAGTTTAGAATTATGACTTGGTTTCAGATTGAAGTCTATTAGATCAATTTTAATAAATATTATTTTCGAACACAATATTTCTCACAGAACGTGTTTGAATTTTGAAGAAAATGTGTTTAATGTCACTTTAATGTACATTTCATACATATAGAATGAGTAGCAGTTGTTCGGACAGGACCAGCTGAATGTGTGTGTATGACAGAATGAAAGCAGTGTGTTGTGTGTGTTTTCTCTTCAGATTGTGTCTTTAGGAGATGTTAGTGACGGGACTGTAGTGACGGTGATGGCAGGGAATGATGAGAATTATTCTGCAGAACTCAGAAATGCTTCTGCTGTTATGAAGAATCAGGTGGCACGATTCAATGACCTGAGATTTGTTGGCAGAAGTGGAAGAGGTGAGAGATTTAATGTTCTTTATTCTATACTCACACCACTGAAAAACAAATACAACTGAAGCACATACGATGTTTAGTTTACAAGAAAGGACATGACACAAATGTATATTTGCATAGGGTAAATGATCTTAACATGTATGTCATAGATTAAAACCTTATGAATGATCATTTTGATGTTATTGATTCTGAGTTTATTTTTAAATAAATGTAAGCATTCATTATTGCATTATTTTATTCATTAATATTTGGATTAAATGCATTAATGTAAACACATCACGTCAATGAGATATTTATTCACCATGTTATGGAGATATGTTGGCACATCATATATGCTGCATATATGCAGTGAATTCAACACAACCGTGAGAAGTGTGGATGTAAGCTTCCTCTGATATGGTTGCAATTATTGTGAAAGAAGAAATCCCGCTGTTGTGATGATGATGAATGAAGATCTTTCAAGAGATTGAAAGATCATACAGATGTGAGTTTGTAGGCTCAAGACGTCTAGACATGCCCTCCTGATCCGACACAACAGCACGAATCTTTACATTTACTGAAGAAAGTGTGTGTGTGTTTATGATACGTGTGTGTGTGTGTGTGTGTGTGTGTGTGTGTGTGTGTGTGTGTGTGTGTGTGTGTGTGTGTTTATGATACATGTGTGTGTGTTTATGATACATGTGTGTGTGTGTGTGTGTGTGTGTGTGTGTGTGTGTGTGTGCGTGTGCGTGTGCGTGTGCGTGTGCGTGTGTGTGTGTGTGTGTGTTTATGATACTTGTGTGTGCGTGTGTGTGTATGTATGTGTGTGCGTGCGTGCGTGTGTGTGTGTGTGTGTGTGTTTATGATACTTGTGTGTTTGTGTTTATGATACGTGTGTGTGTGTGTGCGTGTGTGCGTGCGTGTGTGTGTTTATGATACGTGTGTGTGTGTGTGTGTGTGTGTGTTTTCATGTGTGAATTAACTTAAGAAAGTGTGTGTGTGTTTGTGTTTATGATACGTGTGTGTGTGTGTGTGTGTGTGTGTGTGTGTGTGTGTGTGTGTGTGTGTGTGTGTGTGTGTGTGTGTGTGTGTGTGTGTGAGTGCGTGCGTGCGTGCTTGAGTTTGTGTATGTGTATGTGCTTGAGCGTGTGTGTGCTTGAGCATGTGTGGGCTTGAGCGTGTGTGTGTGTGTGCATGCATGTGGGTTCATGTATTTTTGTGAGTGTGTGAGCGTGTGTGTGAGCGTGCATGAATGTGCAAATAAAGAGCAGAAAAGTATGTATAACTCAGGAGTTCACAAACACATGAGCTGTGTATTTACACTTCCACAACAACAGAACACTAAATGGTGCTTTTGCTCCCTTCCACTCTACATCAAGCCTGAACGTCATCATAACGTTTGGGTCTTTAAATCAAAAAAAACTCTCACTAAACGATAAACACCCAAAGTATTCTGACCGCCCAGAAAACACAAGTTAGTCCGAAAATAACATGCTGACAGAAAGCAAACATTCTATTGTCACATTACCGGGAGGTTCAGCCAACTTGAACATCCAAGTGAGATGACTTAAGGTGGTCGACAGACCCACGTTCCTGTTTACCAGCCATATCCACCCCAAAATATTTACTTCCAGTCTTTACAACCTGAAACTGATCATCATTGGGTGGGCTCAGCCTGCCAATTAAAGTCCAGTGTGGATGTGGGACTGGGGGAGGCTCTGTTGGGAAGTAGGGACTGGCGTGAAAAGCTTAGCATTGTCCAGTACAGTGGCATGTTGAATAAAGGCTGACCAATGGATTGAAGTGTTGGGGACAAACTCCCCTGGCACCCTTAGTGGCAGACCATAGACCAACTCCGCAGATGAGGCCTGGAGATCCTCCTTAGGTTCAGTCTGAACCCCAGCAAATTTCTATGGCATTCTGTCTATCCAGTTGCTGTAATTGATGCTGGCCCAAAGAGCAGTCCTGTGTCCAAAGACATGTCTGAAGGGCTGCTTAAGCGTGTAATCCCGATGCTTACCAAAGCTCTTACAACCTCAACAGAAGTTGTTGAAGAAAGCGGAGCAACTTCAGGCCAACGCGCATGTGTGTCGATAATGGTTAGTATGTAAGGGTGACCATGAGCGGAAGGAAGAGAGCAGACAAAGTCCACATTGACATAATCAAAACGTCCTTCTGGTACTTGGAAGATTTCCTAAGGAGCTTTGGTGTGGCGATGTATTTTGGCACACTGACATTAATCAAAGTTATTAACACAAGACCTTACGTCCTTTTTGAGGCCATGCCAAACGAACCTAGCTGCCACCAGTCTTTGTGAAGCTTTTGACCCCGGGTGGGTAAGATTTTGGAAAGCATTTAAAACCTGTCATCTTTATTGCGTGTGGATAAGTGATCGTGGTTCACCTGAGGATACGTAACACACGAGTGTTGCATCAACATCACCAAAAGCCACAGTCTCTTTGTGAACCCCTAAAAAAAAAAAAAGGTACACTGCAAAGTACACTGTTCAACAAATAATTACTACTACTATTATATTACACAAAACTAGATTCTTTTTGCAGTTTCCATATTCTAGTTTTTTAACTGTAAGTCTACAAGATTTGTTCTGCTTATATTTCACTATTATCCTGATGAAATTTTTAATTCTATGGCATGAAATATTAACAGATCACTTCTGTTCATGTGTGTGTGTGTGTGTGTGTGTGTGTGTGTGTGTGTGTGTGTGTGTGTGTGTGTGTGTGTGTGTGTGTGTGTGTGTGTGTGTGTGTGTGTGTGTGTGTGTGTGTGTGTGTGTGTGAGTATGTGTGTGTGTGTGTGTGTGTGTGTGTGTGTGTGTGTGTGTGTGTGTGTGTGTGTGTGTGTGTGTGAGTATGTGTGAGTATGTGTGAGTATGTGTGTGTGTGTGAGTATGTGTGAGTATGTGTGTGTGTGTGTGTGTGTGTTTGTATTTGTGTTTATGATACGTGTGTGTGTGTGTGTGTGTGTGTGTGTGTGTGTGTGTGTGTGTGTGTGTGTGTGTGTGTGTGTGTGTGTGTGTGTGTGTGTGTGTGAGAGTATGTGTGTGTTTGTGTGTGTGTTTGTGTGTGTGTGTGTGTGTGTGTGTGCGTGCGTGCGTGCGTGCGTGCGTGTGTGTGTGCGTGCGTGCGTGCGTGCGTGCGTGCGTGTGTGTGTGTACAGTTATATATATACAGTACATATAAATATGTAGAACTCATGTTTTTTAATGACAAGTTCAGTTTTCCTTCTTCTATGATATCTGATTGCCAGATTTCAGACTCAGAAAGGGTCATTTATCAAACCAATTCTTTTATTGTCCTTCGTGCTCCAGCTTTTCAGTCGTTGGCAGTTAAAATCCCACAGTCATCACCGTCAGACATGCAGAAATGTAAATGACTCGAGCCAAATGAATGCTGTACATTGTCCAGCAGATTAATAGGGTTTCAACCTTTTTGTGTTTCACAGGAAAGAGCTTCACGCTGACAATCACAGTATTCACAAACCCACCCCAAGTGGCCACTTATCATCGAGCCATAAAGGTCACAGTGGACGGACCACGAGAGCCACGGCGTGAGTACCGCATCAAACATCACTTGTCATGTGATTGGCACACGCTACACTACACGTCCATCTGCTGTTTTAAACATGAATGAACAAAGACGTTCATTCAGATTCTGACAGGAGCGCTTGACTTGTGAAAATGTTTACTGTGTTCACCGCTTGTGTCTGTCCGTCTTTGTATTGTGTTAGGCTTGTGAACTTTGACCCTGGGATGTGGATAGTGTCGAGGATCTAAGCTGGATGTTACTGTATACACATATGGTGTGATATGTAGTCATTTTAGAGTTAACAAGAATGTCTCAGACATTACATTGACTTCTGAAACAATATGAAAACACGCAGCATGGCTTTATTATTGTAATTGTTTGTGCTGTTTCATCGTGCAGGCCTGTGCGTGCGTGTGTGTGTGTGCGTGTGTGTGTGTGTGTGTTTGGTGGTCTAGTGTAACTGGTGGTTATTAAAGGGTAATTTAGACTAATAGACTGGAAGGATGTTCAGGCCTTTAAAGAGAGAGCTCTGTGTTTCTCATTTAATACCAATACTCAAGTGTGAGGAACACATGAAAGACACTCTAATAACCCGGTACCACACTTGACATGAAACCTTTCTCAATGATTTAGAATAAAGATTCACACAGTATGTTGATGGTGTAAATACTTTACACTCATTTCTTTTTTTATATTTGATATAGTGTCGTGGTTGTCTCTGAAGAAAAAGCAAAGTTTCTGTAGTAGCAGTAGTTTATTTCTAAACTTAAAGAAATATGAATTGACTTGGATGTTTCTTTATATTAGAGAAATGATAAACACAGCAGGGAATCTTCTTGTTGTTTGCGGCCAGTCATGGATTTAATATAATAATATTGATTTAACATTGATAATAATGATTTTTTCACTGTGTAAATGATGTCAGGTTGTTATTGGTTTTGGTTTGTGACAGAGACAAACATGAATAGTGAACCTTTGATGTTCTTTGAACTGAGTTTAGCGTGTCCAGACACGTACAGACACACATAATACACGGAGAAAAAACACACAAAACCTTCCTAAGAACGACTTCTCCTCCGAACATATGAACACCGTCTGAAACTTGTGTTTATGACAATAATCATGAGATCATGTGTGTGTGTGTGTGTGTGTGTGTGTGTGTGTGTGTGTGTGTGTGTGTGTGTGTGTGTGTGTGTGTGTGTGTGTGTGTGTGTGTGTGTGTGTGTGTGTGTGTGTGTGTGTGTGTGTGTGTGTGTGTGTGTGTGTGTGTGTGTGCGTGTGACACTCAGACCACACACGAGACACTGGCAGAAGTCCAGAAGTGTTTGGCTGCCCATCACTCTATGGGTGTTTCTCTCTCTCTTTCTCTTTCTCAATTCAAGTTAGCTTTATTGGCATGTCTTGTGCAGTATTGTCAAAGCATTTGTCATGCATAAAAAATGAGCATAAAAAACAAATACACTAAAACAATAAAATTTGAATATAAAACATATCTATAAAGGTTTTGTGCAGATACATTAAAGCCACATAAATACACACACACACACACACACACACACACACACACACACACACACACACACACACACACACACACACACACACACACACACACACACACACACACACACACACACACACACACACACAATATCATTTGTCAGCTTTTGTGATCCATATAGAGTTTTCTCCTAAGATGTGTCCTCATTATGTCTGTATTTGGTAATGTTAGAAAATGGGGTGCTATTTATTTTATATGTAGTAAAGTTTCAGATCATACGTTTTGATGAAGTTCACAATATAGGAGGACATTTTCTCCGTCTCACTCAATCTATATTTACTTCATGTCTTTCTCACGTTCTGATCCTTCACACAGCTCAGGTATTCTGCTGGTTTAAATTCAGCTTTCAGTTGAAAGTAAAGTTCCACCTTCTTTTGACGTTTAGTTGTATCTTTTCAATATGAAATGTTTTTCATTTTGATGAAGTATCAGTATCACTTTTAGAATATTTTCACAGATGAGGGTATGGAGTGTTTCAGTTTTCTCTTTTTCTCCTTTAGAGTTCTGATTTTTAAGTGGTCCCCTTATCTCACTGATATATAATGCAATAGGTTCAATACTTGCTTTAAATATTTTTACTTTGAATTGAAATTTCATATTGAATTTTCGGTCTCTGCCATTGAAAGAGAGAGTCATTATTTCAAACATTCCACCCCTTTTTAATGATAATGTTTTAACACAAGCATTATCTCTTAACTGATGATTGGCCGGCTTTCCCCTTTACTTAAACATGTTGTATCTTTTTGCTGCTCGGTCGTAATGGTGGTGAGTGACGACATTAGACCTTGCGTTAAACTTTCGTGAGGACAACTATGATTATGTGGTCTTCTTAACCACGAACAAAATCAAATGCTTCGGCTTTGGCGTGGCTGATGCAGGTAGCAGGGTCGATGGAGACCGCATCTTGGTCAAGGAAAGCTCAACCGATGCCATTGAGCCACCAGCAGACAAAGTCTCTGCCAGGGTTGATCCAGCGATAAAGGAGGTTGGAGAGCATTATGAAAGCCAGGTGTCAGGTCTGCGGCTCTGAGTTAAGAGGTGACAGTTTCAGGGGAGGAGGAAATTGCTCAAAGTAGCACTGTCAAAGGTGAGTCAAGCGATGTGAGGATTTTTGTGATGGAGGACATGCGCAAGGTCTTGACAGTAATAAGACAACCAAGCAAGAAACTTTAACGTACCATTCAAAAGAAAGTTTGACATTGAGTTTTCTGATTCAATCTTTACTTTGTCTCAAAGTTTTCAGCTCATAATTATTATATGCCGGATATTAAGCTGTTTTTGCGTTCAATGAGAATAGAAGAGGGGTTGTTGTTGATGAATATTTTCCAGGATCCCGTTAAGAAAACAAGGCACTTTATGACAAGATTGTTTTTTAAACAAAGAATTCTCCAGGTTAAAGTAAATAGTTCAAAAATGTGAATAGTGCTAGAAATCACAGGAAGAGAGCTGAATTGTTTGAGGTTGTCAAGGTAAAAAAGTAGATATTATTTCTATTCAAGAGACGAAAAGTGATCCTATAAATGCTGTTTGGATGCATTGGTTTTAAAAGCAAGACTTATAAAAATAAGAGCTTTTTATTCTTTTGTGTTTACTCTCCTACATCACTTATGGAAAGAATGTTGTTTAAGGCACAGCTGTATAGGGGTTTAGATGTGAAGAGTATCTGTTTATAGAGGGGGAAATTCATTGTACTTAGAACTATCTTGACAGAAATCATATTGAGCCCCATATGATATATCACATTTTATCAGCCTGTAGCCGATATATCATTATGGGCTAAACTGATAACCATCTGCCCTTTTAATAAACAAATAATGCATAATGCTTGGAATGGTCAAAGCATCGGGATGTACAACCAGCAAGTCTTTTCAATCAATATGTCTCCGTTCAGCAGTGCCATTCATGTGATATCTTCTTCACAACTCATTCAAGCTAAGTTTTAATGGAAAAGTGTTTCTGTAAAGTTAATAAACAATGAACACATGAGTTTCCCATACTTATCAGTTTGCCGTTATGCGCATGATTTGTTATTTAGACGTAGACAGTTTATTGCAAAAAAGTTATTAAAGCCAAAGCACTGCATAACTCTCTTACATGTAGATATATGTTGATTTTATCAGACAATGTGAAAATTATAAACCGGGATTTAAGGAGTAAAGTGAGAGTGACTTCTGGTTAGCGTTTAAGTATTAATAGTTTTTGTTTAGTTATTATTTATACTTGTTTTAACCTAAGTTGTTAAACTGTTTGTGTTTAATGATTCCAATTTCTTCTAATCTAAGCTTTAAAAAGTAGGACTGTAAGTAATTTCTCATATAATATTAATAAATAAAATAATGTTCTTTGGAGAAGATTAAGATGCAGTATTAAGAATATAATAAAACTGAAAATGCCAAACCAGTTTTTGTCCAGCTCAAATATATATTTATGTAATATCTGCATATATATTGTTCTATTGCGGTTTTAGTTTCAAGTTTCCGGATTAGTATAATTAAGTCATACTCGTTTTGAATAATAAAAATGGCTGTGAATTTTCATCTGCCACACGATTTGATTAGATTACGATCAAGAGGATCACGATTCAATGAAACTATTCTGCCATTTTTGTTATGAACAATTGAACTTTTCTCTGACAAAATATTCTATTTAGCAGCTTTTGAAACAAAACAATGTCAAAGAACAGGACATGACAACTTGTCTATAACAGTATGTCAAGGCAACGCTTTTATCCAAAGCGACTTACAATAGTCGAGGAGACAATGAAGCGGTAAATAGCCGATACAACAATAGGTGAACAAGTGACACAACAATGTTACCGAGTTACACAGAGAGAGAAGTTACAAAAGTTACACAGAGAGAGATAAAAACCTGTAGGTACAAAAAGTTTTTTTTTTGTTTTTTTTAAGATTTTATATAGAACTCTTAACACATTCCAGTGTTTCAAAGCAGCTGTACATAAAATATATTACACTACTCTTGATAAAATAATATCAAGGCAGAAAACACAAGCAATATATTATACAACCAGTCATTTATGGGGAACTACTGAATAGCATTAAATTATTATTAATAATTAGTACAGTTAAAGGTGATGTCAGCAAAAGATCAGAGGAGCTGCAGACAACGGTGGCGATTAAAACAAATCCAAAAGAAGAATAAACCATGAGGAAAACCAGACGGAACCAGGAGAACCAGTTCCCCTCCTGCAAAACTGCTGCATCTCTACAAGATCTCTCCTCAGTGCTTGCACAACTAGACTAAGTTAGCAAAAGAAATATAAAATAAAAAGATAAAGGATTCTTTTAATATTATTGCGGTAGTTGTTAGAGTGGTTTGTGACGTGTGATTGGGACGTGTCTGATAGCCTCCTTCCGTCGTCGGCTCCAGCGTCTGGAATGGATGTCGTGTGATGATTCTCCTGGCACTGGTGTAATCTCTAATTAACTCAGTATGATTATCTTGTGTTAGGGGATGTAAGGTGGAAAGAAAAATTTAGCGTAGCTTCTGTTCACTGTACGACATGAAAACCTTACATTTTCACATTTACATTAACATTTATTCATTTGGCCTTCAAAGCAACATACAGA
Organism: Triplophysa yarkandensis; assembly: GCA_033220385.1. NCBI lineage: Eukaryota > Metazoa > Chordata > Actinopteri > Cypriniformes > Nemacheilidae > Triplophysa > Triplophysa yarkandensis. The sequence goes on along the minus strand of JAWHQN010000155.1, from coordinate 325,236 downwards.
ATTATACAGTAGTCGATCATTACTGCAGAGTTAACAGGGGATAAGATGTCTAGCTCGAGGACACTTCAGTCATTATCTGCTGGCCCTGGGATTATATCCGCAACCTTCAGCTTACAAGTCCAGCTCTCTAACATCTTTTTTATCTACTTTTGATCTGGGAGACTGTGTTTGAACCCCGGGCAGTGTCAGGAAGGCTATTCCAAAGTTTCGGGTGCGATTTATGAGAACGCTTTACCCTCTTATGGGGATTTGCTCAGCAGTTCGGTACTATCCGCTGAAGTCTTCTTAGGTCAGTTTTATAGACTGAGCGGAACCAGGTGGTGATGAAAGTGCAGAGGATGGATTCAATGACAGTGGAGTGGAACTGTACGAGCAGCTCCTGTGCCAGTTGAAATTTATTGTGATTGTTAGCATTTTTGACTGTCAATCGGTTGAATGTTTTCTTTTTTAAATCATATTAAAATCCAAATTGCTTACTGACACTTTAATGCGAATTTGTTGTGTTGTAAGGAGTTTAAAGAAGTTTTTAAGTTTTTTTAGGAGGATTTCAGAATACTCATTTACAAAAGACTCATTTCAGGATGTTCATGATGATGGGAAAAAATAATTATGCCAACAGTATGGAGCTATTCTTGTGCCAATAAAAATGAACGTACCTTTTCAAGAAACTATTGAAAATTTAAATTGAAACTGAATAAAATATCTTCAGAAGCGTAAATAAAACTCTGGAAGCGTAAACAAAAACTCTGGAAGCGTAAACGAAAACTTCAGAAGTGTTAAGGAAAACTCTGGAAGTGTAAACGAAAACTTCAGAAGTGTTAAGGAAAACTTCAGAAGCGTTAATGAAAACTCTGGAAGTGTAACCGAAAACTTCAGAAGCGTAAACGAAAACTTCAGAAGCGTAAACGAAAACTTCAGAAGTGTAAACGAAAACTTCACAAGCATAAACAAAAACTTCAGAAGCGTAAAAGAAAACTTCAGAAGTGTAAAAGAAAACTTCAGAAGTGTAAACAAAAACTTCAGAAGCGTAAAAGAAAACTTCAGAAGCATAAACAAAAACTTCAGAAGCGTAAAAGAAAACTTCAGAAGCATAAACAAAAACTTCAGAAGCGTAAAAGAAAACTTCAGAAGTGTAAATGAAAACTTCAGAAGCGTAAACGAAAACTTCAGAAGCATAAACAAAAACTTCAGAAGCGTAAAAGAAAACTTCAGAAGCATAAACAAAAACTTCAGAAGCGTAAACGAAAACTTCAGAAGCATAAACAAAAACTTCAGAAGCGTAAAAGAAAACTTCAGAAGTGTAAATGAAAACTTCACAAGCATAAACAAAAACTTCAGAAGCGTAAACGAAAACTTCAGAAGCATAAACAAAAACTTCAGAAGCGTAAAAGAAAACTTCAGAAGTGTAAATGAAAACTTCAGAAGCGTAAACGAAAACTTCAGAAGCATAAACAAAAACTTCAGAAGCGTAAAAGAAAACTTCAGAAGCGTAAACAAAAACTTCAGAAGCGTAAACTAAAACTTCAGAAGCGTAAACGAAAACTTCAGAAGCGTAAACGAAAATTCCAGAAGCGTAAACAAAAATTTCAGAAGCGTAAACGAAAACTTCAGAAGCGTTAAGGAAAACTTCAGAAGCGTAAACGAAAATTCCAGAAGCGTAAACGAAAACTCTGGAAGCGTAAACGAAAACTTCAGAAGCGTAAACGAAAACTTCAGAAGCGTAAACAAAACTTCAGAGGTGTAAACGAAAACTTCAGAAGTGTAAATGAAAACTCTGGAAGCGTAAATGAAAACTTCAGAAGCGTAAACTAAAACTTCAGAAGCGTAAACTAAAACTTCAGAAGCGTAAATGAAAACTTCAGAAGCGTAAACAAAACTTCAGAGGTGTAAACGAAAACTTCAGAAGCGTAAAAGAAAACTTCAGAAGCGTAAATGAAAACTTCAGAAGTGTAAACTAAAACTTCAGAAGCGTAAATGAAAACTTCAGAAGCGTAAACGAAAACTTCAGAAGCGTAATCGAAAACTTCAGAAGTGTAAATGAAAACTTCAAAAGTGTAAACGAAAACTTCAGAAGCGTAAACGAAAACTCTGGAAGCGTGAACGAAAACTTCAGAAGCGTAAACGAAAACTTCAGAAGTGTAAATGAAAACTCTGGAAGCGTAAAAGAAAACTTCAGAAGCGTAAAAGAAAACTTCAGAAGCGTAAACGAAAACTTCAGAAGCGTAAACGAAAACTTCAGAAGTGTAAATGAAAACTTCAGAAGCGTAAACGAAAACTTCAGAAGCGTAAATGAAAACTTCAGAAGCGTAAACGAAAACTTCAGAAGCGTAAACGAAAATTCCAGAAGTGTAAACAAAAACTTCAGAAGTGTAAATGAAAACTCTGGAAGCGTAAAGGAAAACTTCAGAAGCGTAAACGAAAACTTCAGAAGCGTGAAAGAAAACTTCAGAAGCGTAAACGAAAACTTCAGAAGCGTAAATGAAAACTTCAGAAGTGTAAATGAAAACTCTGGAAGCGTAAACGAAAACTTCAGAAGCGTAAACGAAAACTTCAGAAGTGTAAATGAAAACTCTGGAAGCGTAAACGAAAACTTCAGAAGCGTAAATGAAAACTCTGGAAGCGTAAAAGTAAACTTCAGAAGCGTAAACGAAAACTTCAGAAGCGTAAACGAAAAATTCAGAAGCGTAAAAGAAAACTTCAGAAGCGTAAAAGAAAACTTCAGAAGCGTAAAAGAAAACTTCAGAAGCGTAAAAGAAAACTTCAGAAGCGTAAACGAAAACTTCAGAAGCGTAAACGAAAACTTCAGAAGCGTAAACGAAAACTTCAGAAGCGTAAACGAAAACTTCAGAAGTGTAAATGAAAACTCTGGAAGCGTAAACGAAAACTTCAGAAGCGTAAATGCCAACTTCAGAAGTGTAAAAGAAAACTTCAGAAGTGTAAATGAAAACTTCAGAAGCGTAAACGAAATTTCAGAAGTGTAAAAGAAAACTTCAGAAGCGTTAACGAAAACTTCAGAAGCGTAAACGAAAACTTCAGAAGTGTAAATGAAAACTCTGGAAGCGTAAACGAAAACTTCAGAAGCGTAAATGAAAACTCTGGAAGCGTAAACGAAAACTTCAGAAGCGTAAACAAAAACTTCAGAAGCGTAAACGAAAACTTCAGAAGCGTAAACGAAAACTTCAGAAGCGTAAACGAAAACTCTGGAAGCGTAAACGAAAACTTCAGAAGCGTAAACGAAAACTTCAGAAGTGTAAACAAAAACTTCAGAAGTGAAAATGAAAACTCTGGAAGCGAAAACGAAAACTTCAGAAGTGTAAACGAAAACTTCAACAGCGTAAACGAAAACTTCAGAAGCGTAAACGAAAACTTCAGAAGTGTAAACGAAAACTTCAACAGCGTAAATGAAAACTCTGGAAGCGTAAACGAAAACTTCAGAAGTGTAAATGAAAACTTCAACAGCGTAAACGAAAACTTCAGAAGTGTAAATGAAAACTCTGGAAGCACATTTGTAAGTTCAGATCAGCGAAAGAAATATGAGAAATAGTTAGCAAAACATGCAGTTTATTAAAAACAAAGTCGATAAATTTTCCAGCGAGTTATTCTTTTTCAGTAAGATACTTTATTCAATTTATATTTTCATTCGTTTCTTAAAATGGTACGTTCATTTTTATTGGCACAAGAATAGCTTCATACAACAGTAAGCCTTTGTCACCAAAGAACTAAATATGTCTTTAAAGACTATGGAGAATGAAATTAATGCATTTAACCAGTTTGGCTTACTCAACTAAGGTTATATAGAGATTATTTAAAATTACTACTGAATTTGAAATGTTTTATGAGGCCCTCCAAAATTTGGATAATAGGAAAGTGATTTATGTGCTAGAGATGGAGAATTGTAGAGCCTCTTACAGGTACTCATTAATAGTTTGAGCTCAGACAAACTGCCTGTAATAGTCAAAGGGCAGAGGTCACTCTTCTTCCTGAAAAAGGAGACCTTATTGAAATAAAAAATTGGCTTCCAGTGACACCTTTTCGATAATCAAATAATTACATGAATAAAAAAAGCTTTAACAAGAGTTATGGGGGCGGGGGTGCATCCAGATCAGACCTTTAGTGTTCCAGGTTAGTTCATTTTTTATAAAACTCTTGATTGGTTAGTTGTCTTATTTCTTTTGATCAAGAGAAAGCTTTTTTCACTTTTATTTGTGGAAAGTTTTGTACAGTTTTGGTATGTGTGAAGGTTTCATATCGTAGATAAAGTAAAGGTACTGTAGGGTAAAATTAAGAGCAGGCTTAAGATAAACAGAGTTTATGCACTTCTTTCTGGGTTTGAAGGGGAATTAAACAAGGTTGTTGTCTGGAATGCTTTATATGCTTGCCATAGAACCTGTGCTGCAAGATAAAATATTTGTCGATAAAAAGTACCCACTTGTACCCACAGTTTAATAAGTACCCACCATATTAAACTGTCTGCTTACGCTGATGATGTTGTGATTCTAGTTAATGATGAAGATGATGTACACGTTTCAATGAAAGTGCTACAGGATTTCAAAAGTATATCTGCAGCAAAAGTCCATTGGAGTAAGAGAAAAGCTTTTTTAATTGTGAATTGGTCAAGAGAAAAGCCAAGTCTTCCAGATGGGTTAATTTGGGGCTTTTAAAAGTGTTTTTTTTTATGAGAGGAACTGTCCATTAAAAAAACTTTGATGGAATTAATGGTACGGTGAAATGCAAATTGGACAAATTGAAATGGTTAATTCATAAAACGTCTTATAAAGGTCATACTTTAATTGTAAATAATTCAATAGCATCCAGTCCTTGGCATTAGTTTGCATGCCTTGGTCCTCACGTATAACTGGGGTTTACCGTTTCTGAGATCATTTGCATGGGTTCCACAATGTGTGTTATATTAACCCAAAGAAGAAAGAGGTCATGGATTGGTGCATGTGAGCTGGTTCGCAAGTTGCGTTTCTGCAGAGACTTTTGTATGGTCGTTCAATGAGTCTTTTGCTTGCTGTTGCATGTTCTATTGTACGTAAGAATGAAAGATGAAAGACTTAGTATGGACAAATCTCTGCTTTTAATTGATCCCTCAATGTGAATACACAAGGCCTTCTTGTGTCTTATGGTAACCTATTCAAGGTTTTGAGTCTTTTTGATTTGTAGAGAAACAACAAGTACTCTTCTTTACAGTGGCTTGATGAAGAACCCATAACATTTTACACTTACATTTAGGCATTTAGCAGACGCTTTTATCCAAAGCGACTTACAAATAGCGGTAAATAGCCGATACAACAATAGGTGTACAAGTGCTACAACAATGTTACCAAATTACACAGAGCGAGATAAACCCCTGAAGGAAGAAAAGGGGTATTTTTTTTTAAAATAGAGTGAGTAGGTTAGAAAGAAGGTACTCCTAGTGAGTTAGGTGTAGCCGGAAAAAAATTAGTTTTTAGGTGTTTTTTAAAGAAGCGTGAAGCCAGAGGCAGATCGTTCCACCATCGAGGAACTGATGCAGAGAACGTTCGAGAGAGAGATTTCTTACCCTTTTGAGATGGCACCACAAGTCTCAGCTCATTTGCGGAGCGCAGAGATCTTGAGGATCTATACCTTGGAATTAGTGAGTTAAGGTAACTGGGTGCTGAACCGGTGGTGGTCTTGTAGGCAATGAGAAGACATTTAAATTCAATGCGAGCTGCTACAGGAAGCCAATGTAGTTAAATGAAGAGAGGTGTTACATGGGTCCTTTTTGGTTCCTTGAACACCACTCTTGCCGCTGCATTTTGTATCATCTGCATAGGATTTGTATGGAATGTTCTGAGAGAAACGGTCTGATCTTCCTGATGTTGTATAGCATGAATCTGCAGGATCTGACAGTCGCGGCAACATGATCTGTGAAGTTGAGCTGATCATCGATGATTACTCCCAAGTTTCTCGCAGACCTGGAGGGCACAATGGTTGATGCTTCTAGTTGGATACAGAGGTCTTGACGAGTCTTCGGGTTGGCAGGGATGACAAGAAGTTCCGTCTTCTCAAGGTTTAGTTGTAGATGGTGGTGCTTCATCCAGAGCAAGATGTCGCTCAGACATGCTGAGACTCGGGTCGAAATTGTCTGATCTTCCGGATGAAATGCAAGGTGGAGTTGCGTGTCATCAGCATAACAGTGGTAGGAGAAGCCATGCTTACGAATGACTGATCCCAGTGATGTCATGTAGATCGAGAAGAGCAACGGTCCAACTTAGCCCTGGGGTACACCAGTGTCAAGATGTTGCGGTTCTGAGACTTCACCTCCCCACAAAACCTTGAAGGATCTACCCGAGAGGTAGGATATGAACCATTGGAGAGCCTTGTCGGAGACGCCCATTTCCTTGAGAGTTCGAAACGAGAATGCTGTGGTTAACGGTGTCAAATGCAGCGGATAAGTCCAGCAGGATGAGAACGGATGACTTGGAGGCCGCTCTTGCCAGTCATAGATCTTCAACAACTGAGAGCAGAGCTGTCTCTGTTGAGTGTCCTTTCTTGAAGCCTGACTGGTTGCTCTCCAAGAGGTTGTGTAGAGTAAGGTAGGCCGAGAGTTGGTTGAAGATGACACATTCCAGAGTTTTTCCGATGAAGGGCAGGAGAGAAACTGGTGTGTAGTTCAGTGCAGAATTCAGCGAGGGTCAACAGCGGGGTGATCCGGGCTTCTTTGAAAGCAGTAGGAAATGTGCCAGAGTTGAGCGATGAGTTGATGATGTGGGTAATTGCAGGGATGACTGATGAAGAGATGTCTTGCAGGAGATGGGTGGGGATCGGGTCCAGCGAGGAGGTAGTCGGGTTGTTCGAGTTGATGATTCTCGCAGTGTCGTTTTCAGTCAGCGTAGAGAAAGAGCGGAGAGAGGTGGTCAGAGAAGCCGTAATATGGTCAAGCGGTGGTGGAGCGGAGAACTGACTGCTGATAGCGGTGGTCTTCTTCACAAAGAAGGATGCAAAGTCATCAGCTGTTAGGTCTGACGAGGGAGGAGGGGTGGACGGACAGAGTAGTGCAGAGAAGATCTTGAAGAGAGCGTGAGAGTCTGTTGAGCTGTTTACTTTCGAGTCTTGGCAACCGAAACATCCGCAGAGAAAGAAGAGAGAAGAGTTTGATAGAAAGATATCTGCAGGGTCATTAGATTTGCGCAATTTTCTCTCAGCTGCCCTGAGCTTGGATCTGTGTTCCTGGAGGACATCAGAGAGCTACGGTGTTGAAGAGTTGGCACGGGCTGGTCGAGATGTAAGCGGGCATAAATTTACCAAGCAGGATTTTAGTGTAGAGCATAGAGAGTGAGTGGCATTGTCAGTGTTAAGTGGAGCAAACTGGTCAGAAGGAGGGAGCATAGAAGAAACAGCAGAGGATAGGGTGAGCGGAGAGAGGGTGCGTAGGTTACGCCTGAAGGTAACAAAGAGGAAGAAGGAGTGTCGGATGTTGTCACGTCGAGGTGAAGTGTGACGAGAAAACGATTGGATGTGTGCAGTGGTGTTACCTGAGTATGATAAGTGAAGCAGTAGCGTGTGAAGACAAGATCGAGGTGTTACCGGACTTGTGGGTCGGCGACGTGGGCATGCGACTGAGATCCAACGATGCAGTGAGGTTGTGTAGGTCAGTAGCTGAGGGTTTCTCCAGGTGGATGTTGAAGTCTCCTAGGATCACAAGAGGTGTCCCATCCTCCAGAAAAGATGACAGGAGAACATCCCGCTCCTCTAGAAAATGTCCAAGTTGACCTGGGGGACAAAATATATCTACAAAGATGATATTGAGTGGATTAGTAGAGAGGGCAGTCGGTGTGGCACTGTCCTCTGGTTTTATCCAGGTTTCAGTGAGTGGTAAAACAGAGAGACCAGAATGTTTAGCCATGGCAGGAATAAAGTCAGCTTCGTTGACAGCAGATTGGCAGTTCCACAAGCCTATAGGAATAGTGAGTGCAGAAGAGACAGATGTAGGGATGGAACGCAGGTTATCAGTGTTGCATGTCCTACGACGTAACCCGAAGGCCACTGTTAGAACCGGGACAGTGATTGTGTGACACATGGTTAAGTAGAGAATAAAAGAGGAGAGGAATAAATACGAAGAAAAGAAGAGCAAAGAGCTAGTTCAGTAATTTAAGTACTTTGAACCAATAACGGAAGTAAGTGTTAAAAATACTAGGAAAAATACAGAACTACAAATTTTGATAAATAACAGTAATACTCAGGTGCCCTGTCGGTGTCTCTGCTTGGTGGAGTCGCACAGGTAGTGTCGTTGGTCTTTACTCTCGTCGGTCTTCACATGAGGAGGGCTGCACACGAGGGCTGACGCTCACGCGTTAGCGCAGATACAACACTAAATACTCACTTAATTATGCAATAAGTGAAAAGAGCTGAATGCGCCTTGTAAATTATCACAATAGCCTCGATGGCCTGGCAATCATAAACCAATGTCTCTGACTGAAACCACAAATAGCTCTGCGATGACGAGTGCAACGGATTTAAACAATAACAATAACAATAACAACTTGATGGCTCTTTATGGCACAGCAATGAATTTAACTAAAATAAAACAAATTAACACTTGCTCAATGAAACTAGGACTGTATTTCTATCTAATAGCTTACACTTTCGTTAGCAACAGGTTGTACTCACGCAGCGGGTAATTACGTAACACTGTTGAAAACGCAGATTCTCCTACAAGTGTACTCGAGCTGGTCTACACGCTTCTCCCCTTAATAAAGGGAGAAAGATTTTACGAAATGAACAATGGTGACTTTCTTGTCTTACATATTTTCTGGTGGAAACACGGATTACTAATTTGGGTCGTGTAATTTGTGTGGCTAGGACAGAATTTACAAGATTGGAAAAATGTAAGGTCATTGTGGACAACTGAAAGTGTGTTAAAGGGCTGGCATTCAGCGGTCAGTTCAGATGAAAAAGTCAAGCTTCTCTGTTATAAAAGCATGTTTTCCTTTATTTAATTATTTCACCCAAGCTAGATGGCTGTAAAGGTTTTTTTTATGTTGAAAATCCTGTATGATTGGACATGTGTACAGCAACTGGTAAACTATGTTATAAAATTATAAAATAGTTTTCAATGGAAAATTGCTTAGTGAGAAAGTTGATATGCCCTAGCAGGGTTTTTGAAAAGGTTGGAAATAATGTGATTGAAGTCTTTGTATAAGCCACCAATATCTTAAACGACGGGATCTTCAGTGGATCTTCATGGTGTGATCGCAGTTAATGCATTTATTTCTATCATCAATCCAGAAGTCAGCTTTAAGTTTCATTTAAGTTTCAAATATTCACAGAAGAAAATGAATATTTCATTCTTTTAATAAATGTGACTGGTTAAAAACTTTATGTGGTGTGTAAGACATTATTTTGAGTCTTCAAATATACTTTAAGTGGCAGTCGTGGCCTGGTGGTCGAGTCTTCGAGTCACGAATTCCAAGTATGGAACACCATACTTGGCAATACGTCACGTCGCTTCACCTTCACTCTAAGTTTTGAATTGAGATGGTCTAGCGGTGTGTTAATGTTCAGTTGTGGAAAACAATTTATTTTTTGCACTTTTGCTCTAACGTTTTGTTTTCATGTTTGTGTTAATTCAGTCACTTGTGTTCTGGGGGTTAGAGAGTTGGTCTTGTGATCAGAAGGTTGTTGGTTTGAATCTCAGTGTCAGCAGATAATAACTGAAGTGTTCTTGAAGACATCTTACCTCTGATTACTCTACAGTGATATATATATACTGTA
>JAWHQN010000155.1:310656-314995 GCA_033220385.1 Triplophysa yarkandensis | reverse complement strand
CTGCTGATTTCAGTTATATATTAATATTGAACGGAATTGAACAGTAATAAATGTGGACAATAATATATAGGATGGTAAAACAAAATATATATGTGTTTATTATTTTAAAAACAAATGCAAAAATTGCTCTATATTAAGAGTCATAGAATGTTTTTCTCATTCTGCTATTGTATAATACACAAACTCACGCATCCACAAATACACAGGCACACGCATCCACAAATACACAGGCACGCACACACACACACACACACACACACACACACACACACACACACACACCACACACACACACACACACACACACACACACACACACACACACACACACACACACACACACACACACACACACACACACACACACACACACCACAGATATAAGGGGAAAGACACCATCTCGGAATCTGCAAGATCATGTCCTTAAACTTTCCCAAATAATTTATGAGCATCCTGACAATTTCCTGAACCATGCTCATGTTAACACTATTAAGAAAGTGAAATGATGAGGTGTGCAGAACTTATGTTAGAGGAAATGTCACATTCTACCTTGCCACACCCTAATAATCAACTAGAAGTTAGATTTCATATTTTTAATAAATGACATAAAGAGTAATGTCTGTTTAAGGCAAAACATGAATCCATTTTATAATCTGTTATTTTCTTACAGAGAAAACCCAAGTGAGCTGAAAATGATCGACAGACGTCACAGATGACGTTCCAAGATTAAAACTCCACTGTTTTATTACAGAATTCCTAGGAGTGATCAAACATCAAACCTTCATTCAGTATGCAAAACTGAGATATTAAACATTGTAACTAAACATAATCCAGACTAATTCCACCATAAACTGATGTTAAATTCAGAGAATTTATACCAAGAACATTCACGGCTCATATATCAAAAACATTTACATGAAAGAGTGAAAAATCACAGATGAGATCTCTCAGTTATTTCTCTAAGACATCAATCCCGATAAAATAAGAACAAATAGAAACTCACCTGTTCTCAAATATTTCTCTTAAAAAAAAGTTTTTTAATCAATGGTCAATAATGGTCAATAATTTAATTTAATTTCTTAAACTTTGACCTCCATACTCTTCACACAAATGTGAACTCCAGCAAATCTCTTGAGTTATGAATGAACAATACTATTAACTCTGTGACACTTCCATAAAACTTACCAAGATCTTCATCAAGTCTGCCCATACGTATGAAAGACTGTCCGGTGCGTTCAAATCCGCACATTCTTGTTCTGCATCTGTTTCAGTCTCCATATTAAACATTCGGGTATAATGCCATAATACACAGATGTGTTTAATCCATAAAATAAAAAAAATAATTTTCCAAAAGTATCAACACACTAAAGCACCAGACCTTCTTCGTTCTGTCTCTACAAACTAATTATAACACGACCTCTTCCAAGATTATAAAAACTCCTGATGTCCGGATAATGCAATACACAAACTCCAAAACAACAAAATGTTGTCTTTTTGTAAGACTCAATATTGGCCGTGTCCTGAACAGTGTTGTGTGATGTCCGATGGGCACCTGCGAGGTTTTAATCTCTGATGCCACAGACACGGAGAGGTCATTAATATTCTACAGACTGACCAGCGCTCTGCTGCAGGAAGTGACACGGCCAAACAGCCACTTGGCTCAGATTTACACACATCAATGAAGACTCAAAGACTTCATTCAACAGCCTTTAAGGACATAAACAAGGAAGTGCATTATAAAAACAAACACAAGCAGAAAACAACACAAGACTGGCATGAATACACGTTCATGCAAAGTTAATGTTCATTTACACAAAAGAAAATTGTGTCATGATTTGTTCCAACCATGCATGATAATATTTGTTGATGATGATGTCATATCAAAGTCTGTTATCTAGAATTTAAATCAGATACAGCCTGAGAGTAAAGCGACCACCGTGAATCTTCAAACCCAATGTTTGCTCTTCTTTTCCTACAAATCTCATCATAAAAAACATCATTGGGGTATTTGTTATATATCAAGTGTGCATGGGTTATGAAGCCAAGCTCCAGTTTGCTAAAAATGGCCCAAACGTGCCGTGTTTTGGGAAAAACTCTGAAATGCGATATTGACAAATGCCAAGAAGATCTGAAGGCACAAAACGGATTCTCATAGTCGTGAGACGTTCCCTTCATTCGGCTGAAAACATGCACATTCCTTCTCATCGAGAGGCTCAGGGGTCTTGTGGTCGCGCTCTCTGTGACTGGCTCAACTGTGCTCGAAGAGAGAAGCATTCATTTGTTAAGTGACATGCCCTCGAGTCGAAGCTGCAGCGAATCTGGACACTTTTCATCTGTTGAGAAAGACGGCAATGAGAAGAGACCAGATCAGTGACGTGACGGCCCGTGATAAACACTTCATTTTGATCCAGCGGGCCGTCTCTAATGTAAAGCACGTTCACTGCATGTGAACGCATGAATAGAGCCGTGAAGCTGTCATACACAGAGCATGGCTGTGGTATTTGAATCGTGAAATATTAGGATTGTATTTTTATGTTAATCTCAACAAAAGTGATGAATCAGCCTAAAATAAGGAACTCTTATTTATAATACTAAATACTAAAAAAGTATATTTTCTAAAACAAAAAATCAAATCGATCAGTATTATATATATATATACTATATATCTAAAAAAATTCTGCACACACACACACACACACACACACACACACACACACACACACACACACACACACACACACACACACACACACACACACACACACACACACACACACACACACACACACACACACGTGTGTGTACTGTGTATATATATATATAAAATAAATAAAAAAATGAAAATATGTCATTTAAAATGCTCTAAAAAAATTTTGGAAACACACACACACACACACACACACACACACACACACACACACACACACACACACACACACACCACACACACACACACACACACATACATATAAATTTTTTAGAGCATTTTAAATGACATTTTAATTTTTTTATTATAAGGTATGTGTTTAGAGAACATGATGATATTTTCTGCTACCTTTTTTTAGACATAAAGTCATTTCTGTTATTTTCATCTGTTTCTCAAGTAAAATAAAATCTAGAGAAACTGGTGAAAATGACAGAAAGATGCTCTATATTTTTCTCAACTAAAATACCGCAATTAGAAAATTAGAAATGTATTTGATAACGCCCTGAATTGTCATCACATGTCTTTCATGTTTTCAGCCTTTCACATTGCCGTTGTGTGACTTTATGTCGCTCTTAATACTGTCCACAGTTGTATATGTATTGTATTATATTTGGGGGCAAATTTGGATGCATATATACATCCAGAGAGAGAGAGAGCGAACACAAACATCTCGCTCATCAATAGGTTTGAGCTGGCATTAAATACATTTCAGCAGCTCGAGGATGACAATATCTCAGAGGGGAATATCAGCGCTGCCACCAATACACTTTAGACCCAGAAAGCTTTTTGAGGATTATATATTGTATGAATATAAATGCTCAAGCAAGGTTTCATCAGACCAAAAATGTTTGCCTAAACTCCATGAGATCCAGAAATGAGTTGGCAAAGAAAACGTGTGCCAATTTCTTGTTTGCAGGAGCCCATTTGTTTCTTAATGATGTTTATTCTTCATGAGCACACGGAGAACCAGAGATTAAAATATATAATAGAAATAACACAAGCCACATTTACCCCAAAGACCATTTATATAGAGAAAAAGAAACATTTCACGACTACGTTCACACAAACTTTAGTGGATGTCTTCAAGAGCCCATAAGAAACTCTATTAGTGTCCCATGAAGCGGGCGAGAGACGTTTGGCTTTGAGAGAAAGGAAATGACACAAACGGGAATTCTCGAGGATACATTTCAGCTTTGTCATTCATTAGACCTGCAGAAAAACCTCCCAATGCTTAGAAACAAGGAGCGTGTTTCACATCGTGAGACATTTCCAAATGTGTCAGAGGAAATCCTGGAGCCGTGCCCGCCGGACACATGAACGTGTTGAAACGTTTCAACTAAAGAGAGGTTTTAATTCAACACATGTGCGCTGATCCGCTCTCTGTCTGTTTCTGCTCGACTTACATCTTTCATATCCTCCCAGACGTCTCAAAACGGAAAGATTGGAAAGAAAACCTCCGAGACCGAGAACCGATCCATTTCATTCTTCACAAATACAGTTTCTATTACAATCCAAAGCACACAGAACAACCAAACATGTCTCAAGAATAAATGCACACAACTGAACTAGTTTCATATAACTAGACTAGTTTAATGTAAAGTTTAAGCCTTTGATCTGCATTAAAAAAGTGAA
>JAWHQN010000155.1:290656-305656 GCA_033220385.1 Triplophysa yarkandensis | reverse complement strand
ATTATATATTTGTTATTTTGTAAACATGAGAAAATGCCCAATTTAAGATATTTAAAAAATAAAAGTACTTGGTTACAATGCATGAACATGTATTATTTAATGTATCTCATATTTTTCCTAAAATATTTCCATAAATTTGTCGAAACATTTGGCCTAAACCCACTTTTTTAAATAACAGAGTATTAAAAAACTAAAACGGTTCAACATTTTATTTGAACATTTTATGGTTTTCTATTTACTTGTCATGTTTTATCGTGTATGTTAGTTGTGTTTTTTTAAGTTATTGTTATTTAATCAAAACATCAAAATACAGTTTGCCGATTTAACTTGAATCCACAAAGATCTTTTTTAGTTTTTTGCAAAGGTTAACATTCAGATTTATAGAATCATTTTTGCAAACTATTTCTCACTCGAGTATGTGCAAGAATAACACTTTAAACATTCAAACTTGATTGAACTATTAATCGGTCATTGTGTTATTTTGTATATAACCATTCTCTTCACAAAGTTTAACGTTAAATAAAGGATTTTCCCCAATAATCAATCTGGATGTGCTGACCGGATTCATTACATCATGAATGATGAAACACATTGATTTTCCAGTCGATGTTGGGACAGTGTCCCCTTCCTCGTGTGTTTCATTTAAGGTTGGTTGCCCAAGTGTTAAGGCCTGCTCTCGGACCCGTCGATAAGCACTGATTCAGGATCTGTCTCCACAAACCCAACAGCTCAGTTAAAACCAGTAAATCCATGCTGACACAAAACAATAAACCATGTTGGACTCAATAAGACAGTCAGCCAGAAAATTTCATTTGAAAGAAATTAAATTTAACAGCATTCAAGTGTTGAATCGTGTATTATTCGTATTGCGCACGCCCTTTGAGCCGCAGTGTTACAGAGGAAAAACATTATTATTACAGTCATGAATTATAAAAGATAATTGAATCCACAAACCAGCCCGCGTCGTTTCAATATGGTGGATGACCTCTGAATAGTGTTTGAGGCTGGGGAAAATACAGTTCTGCTCCCAAATCTTGCCAAATAAGTGCGATTTCATCTCCATTCCACCCCTAAAGCTGAATCCTTTCTGGGCCTGGCCTTAGCCACCTAGAATAAGCATCTATGGCACATACATGCAACGTTTTTATCCTTCAAGACGTTGGAGAGTTGAGTCGGTCGCCAGGCTGTTTGCAATAAACGATGCATGTTCATTTTTACTTTTAGATGTTTGTTTCTATTCCCCCGGTACAACATTACAATACAGTAGAGATAGAAATCACCTACAGCATATGCAAATCTCTTATTTAATTTCAATTAATAAACACAAAATACTGCAGATGTTTTTATTTATGCATCTTATTAAAGCTTCCAGGCACGAATGTAAAGTAATATTTAACGACCAGGAATCTGGCTTTATTCGTTCGCCCTGGATGAAGATGTTTTGAATGTGTCTCTGTATATAAATGCCATCTTCGGCGAGAGCAGAAACACCGCTGGACAGATTGAGATCTCTGTTACCCTGCTGAGAGCCATTCATCATCCTCCTCCCTTTATTCCTACCTCCACTTCCCATTCTATTTTGGTTTGGAGCATCTTCCATTCGCCACAATACTATAAAACAAACCTGTGATGTCTTTATTCACATTCTTGAAATGTTAAGGCCGTAAGCCGTACTTAGTTTTGGACCCAAAAAAGGGGAACAGATGTAGAGTCTCAACTATTTGTTGGGTTTGAGGATGGTTTTAATGGTCTTGAGAAGCTTCATAATTTCCTTGACCGTTTCCTCTATGTTCTCATTTTCTAATAAAACTTCTCTATCCCAAGAAGCAAACGTTCACAAGAACGTTCACGGCTGGAATGCTGAATCAGTTAAACGTAGGCCGGAAGAAACTAAACATTAGAATCTGCCCAACTGAACATCAACTTTAATGGACGGTTTGGGATATTGTGGTTGAACTCAAACAAAATTAGTTCAGGAAAAATCGACACAATTCCAGTCTTCGTTGACCGCAAACAATGAATAAGAACCAAGAAATATATGCAACTTTTACAACTATCTTTAAGAATAAGATGACTGCAATGTGACTGTGGCAATGTAAACTTCAATCTCATTCTTAAAAAAAGAAAATTTTTGACTGGTGAGTCAATTAACAGATTATAGACACAAATGAAATTCCAATTGACTGGTACAACCAACATATTTGATATTTTTCTTCTCTAATGCCAGGTTTAAATAACAATGAAATATATCAATGTTTGTAATAATAGCCTCAAATTTGAAACAGTGGATCTGTTTCCATAACGCCGATAATGTTAGCAGTATTACGTGACTTCTCTACAGTCTGCTGCTTTGAAAGGTTGGTGAGATCTCACTCCGGGTCTAAAGAAAGATGTTTCTGTTTCAGATCAGATGCTTGTGTATGCTGAACACGGACAAACCGTGCAGCCAAAGTGAGAGAAACCTGGCATTCGGGCATGAGACAGCTCCCGAAACAGATGCTTCATTTCACACCCGAGAGTGAGAAAGTACAACCACGTGAACCTTCTTCCCGAACGTCTGCTTTGACATCAGTACGGACTGAGCAACTTCATCCAGATATGATGTTTTCGTCCAGCTCCCTAAATCAAATCATTCCTCAATGTTTGAAATTCCCAAGAACTCAACCAGGAAAAGCACATCTGCAACCCATTTACTTCTGTAATGTGACTTATCTCTAAGCCAAACCGGATTCAATGAGTGTCAAATTAAAGAGACTTGATTTTATCTATCGGTTATTGAATTCTAAGGATGGAAGTTCGGTATCAGAATGGAGACGGGCCATTATCTTCACGACAGTGCAGTAAATGCCAAAGGTGATATTGCTCAACGCGTGCAAAGAACATGACTTAAACTCATGGAGATTCAATGTTAAAAGATGTAAGTCTCAAGCACGTTCCAACAGAGACAAATGTAGGATCAGAAGTGACGACGGATCTTTTTTTTGTCCTGCGGAGCGTTAGATGAGGAGTGTTAGCTCATGATCCAAGAGACTCCAGCTGTGTCATTATCACCGTTTCCACAAGAACGCTTTCAATGCTTCAGATATCTAATGAAAATTCTCATCTGCGGGCGCTTTAGAGGAAAACAAAAAGGAAAAACAGAAACCAATGAGTTTTGCTGGCTTTTCGGAAACTACCCATCATCATGACCGTAAACATATGATAGAAGATACTCGAGGGAACTTTAATCTTCACAGCAGATCTAGAGAACAAGCATCAACCCATCTGGAAATAAAGCAAAAGATTATATAATATTATAACACTGACCTACCACAGAAGATCGTTTTAAACTATTTCCATGTTTTTCTGAATGTACTATTTATAAGAATGTGTGAGCATTATAATTTTTATTTAAAACTTGCATCAGGTCTACCAAATTTTGAATAAATATATTGTTTTGGCTTGCATTAATATGCAGAAAATGAGAATGGGAGAAACAGGTCACAATAACAGAAAAGATGCACTTTATTTTTTCTGACCTTCTCACAAAAAAGATATATATTTACATACTTCAATTCACCTATTTTATGTGATAATCTGTATTTTATGACAGTTTTGTCATGTTGTTAATCTATCAAATTGCAGTTAGATGACTCTGTCACTCCTTAGGTTTAATTTTGTTGAAATTCAACAGACACTGGACTGAAATGGCCAAGTCTGTCGTCATCTGTGATAATAAAATAACATTTAAAATGGCTTTCAATTACTTTATTTCAGATCAAATCTTTCAAAATTGGGAGTCAAATGTTATTCTTCGCTGATCTTTGCCTTCACCAATGTTGAAAATGTGTCTAGAGGCGATTCATGATATATTGTGGCTCATTATGGCTACACAATTTCTTTTTTATAATGGGATATCCGTTAAATCCTATTGTGTGCTTTCTGTTTTTATTTGGTCAAATATCGTGATCCTCATGAACTTAATATATTATTACACATCTAAAAGTTTTCATCTTTTATCAGCCTCACTTTTCATTAAAACGCAAGGATCTCAACATACAGAATAATGAACCAATTAACCATTTTCTATTCATGTGATTCATTGTATAAGCATCAAAAACGGACCATATTCACCATAGTAATGCCTTATCATAAATAACAAATGTAAATGTGTTTAACTCCAAACAGCTATAACTTCATGTCACCAAAACATCACAGAACCATTTGATATGATCAGAAATAAACTGGAGACTTCCTTGAAATGTTTCAACTCCCGGACCAAACCCAGAGCTAAAGTCTTCGGGAATGAAGCGATCTGTGAATAATAAAAGCTGGTAGCTTTTTCAATAGATCTCAAGAGAGCGATCTGACCTTAAGTGTTAACATGAATATTCTCCAGGGTTCTCCATCGCCTCTCCAGCCGTTAAGAGCTTCCTTCAGGGCGATAAGAGAGACCTGCTGGCCTGAGCTGGATATGACTCCTCTGGTTGCCATTATTATGAGGGTTATATTTCCCAAAAGTCATCTCATTTTTATAACTGCAGTGGGGACCGATGATCTAAAACAACAGCACGTTATTATGACACTATATTCACAGAAAACAGACCTACATCTTCTGTACAGTACAGTGTGCAAAATGAACAACTGAGATTTGAACATTTTCTGAAACCCATTGTTGAAGGGTTTATTTGGTCCGTTTCATTTTTCAGTATGTCTCTGCGATCAAACCCACGTCAGATCTTAAAAGTACAGTAACAAACACAACTTCAATCATTTCTAATAGTGGGAGAGGGTTCGAAAACTGTTCATGTAAAACAAACTTCTTCTTTCTTGAGGACAGCTCGACTAACATCACAAATTTCGAAACCATGTTTCCTCAAAAAGGCCTGAGCTTGAGTATTCCTGTAGCATGTTTGGAAATCTCTCGTCTATCCTTCACTGATCTTTACGCCAAATCAATGTTTCTGGAAGAATGCTTCCACGCGACGCACCGAGGAACAGACAGCATCTACCCAAAGCTAAATGTCAACAGGGTAGTCACGACCCGCATCCGCACACAAACAAACTGAGAATCAAAAATCGTCCACAACATGACTTCAGTTGCTTTACTTGGGGAAAGGTCTCCTTTAGCTCTTACGATCCTGAAGCTCTTTAAACTCCTCAACGGTTTCGGGTTTCAGGGCATGCTTGAGGTCATGTGATCTCCAGAGATCTCTAGGAAACGCTGTATCATCGTGTGGCGCTGGGGTCTGTGAAACCGCAGCTCTATCCCATTACTTGAAGACTTCAGGGTTTGTGTAAGGCCCCGGGGGCGGCATAAGCCAGCGGCCTGGGCCGGTCTGAAGAAATGTCTTAACTGCAGCAGGTGTGTGTTCGTCTGTTCATAGATGCCAATGTGTACCGGCTGGATGAACTCTTTACCCGCAGGACTATTATCAGCTAAGACAACTGCTTAAGCAGAACCCAGCACAAGTGTTGAAGGAGGGTGACATTTGTCTAGTGAGGTCCAAGAACATGATCTAAACCCTAAGATGCGTTCAATGCAAATAAACACACTTAAAAAATACAAAACGGAAGGATTGCGGCCAAGTTGAGAAGATAAAACCACTCTTATAAAATGTGATGGCCTTACATCCCCTCTATATCCCACAGATGTAAGAATTGATGAGAACATAGAGGCAGATCTGGTTGTGATGTGTGAAATCTGCCGGATGCATTTCCATCTCTCCTTTAGACAAACTGATAACTGACCATCGCTGACCTCCATCCGACCTCTGATCTGACATCAGCTAAGAGAAGATCTCTTTTACATCCATATGCCTAGTAACAGAGAAAAGTAACTCAAGCTTTATGAATCATGGATGGAAATACAGGACTGAAGTCTCCATTACCGTCCCTGCAAGAGTGAAGCGACGGCCAAAGGTTTTCATCTCCGGCACGATATGGGCATCTCGCAATTCTGTGACGTTCAGGATTTGCAAAAAGCTGATAATGAACAACACTGCGCTAAAATAAAATAAATATGATAATCGGAACTAGAAACTACACATCGGCAGTCCCTGCTTTTTAACCAAACTGGGATGTTAGAAGCCACCGTGATAAACGAATAAAACGTTGGCTTTAAATCAACCGTGAAAACGTTCATGATCAAAAAGAATCCACACAATGTGTCATGGCCAATGTTCTTACACCGAATATCTGATCTAGAAGTTCTATCGCAGGCCATACGGACATACATAGTTCTTGCAGCTCAATATTCCTATCAGTATATACATAAAATATTGATCATTCAAAATAAACACTGTATATTATAATTATTGATTCTGAATGAATCTAGAGCACTTAGGCTAACACTAAGTTCATCATTTCTACCTTAGAGGACAGGTGGGACACACACACACACACACACACACACACACACACACACACACACACACACACACACACACACACACACACACACACACACACACACACACACACACAAACACACACACACACACACACACACGCACGCACACACTTCCTGTTCACAGTAACAGTGTGGAGAAGTGAGTGAAGGTGAGAGCTGCAGGTGTTAAAACTAAAGATTACATCACGTCTGGGTCTATTTTCCATTATCAGGTTCCACAAGACAAACTTAGGATTTATAAAACAATAAATATTCCATCTCTGTCATTAAAGAACAGTTCTGACATTACATATTTCTCCAAACTGATCCTGTAAAGTATTCTTATTAATATACCCACGTTTCAAAATTTTGTACGAGTTACTTGAGATTTGAGCACATATAAGATTATTTTCAATGATCTCTTTCAATTTCCTCTAATTCCATACTATTCTCAAGACATTCTAGCGAAACGTGTCAATTTTTTTCATAAATTCATTAAAAGAATAACATTTGACATTGAGTTGCAAAACGCACAGTTCTAACAATTCACAAAAATGAATCCTGAAAATTAAAAAGCGTCTGAATACAATTTTCTTTCACACAAATGTTCAGCAGTGTATTTGCATGCTTCTCCGAGAATATCAGAATGTGGTTTTGCGTGTAATGATGTAAATGCATTAAATTGCATTTCACTGTTGTGTAACACTACAGGTTGATTCGGACGGAGCGGTCCAAACCCAAAATCCATTCCTCTTTTCTTACCGAATGCCACGGTGATGCCTGCAAGATTGTTACAGTACAGGCCCGAAAGAATCTCTCTTCATGATGTAAAATACAGTACGCTGGATTCAGAACGCAGAGGTTTGTTGGTCAGTGTGACAGCCTTGGACATGACTCCGAGCAAGTGAGCAAGTGGAGTAGAAAACTGAATCAAAAACAATCATGATCTAATGTGCACGGCCCCAACGTAACATCTTCACACCCCGCAGGTCTGTGACACACACCACAACTACAGGCCAAAGACAGAAGAAGAGAAAGAAAAGAAAGAAAAGCTGACGAGAGATTCTCCATCGCGTAGACATCAGCATTAGTAATTTTAGTACGGATTCCCGTGACTCGTCCGGCCCGATGGATGTTTGTTTTCTCTCCGCATGTAATTGGTTACAAACAAACGAGGACGAAGCCAGCGGGAGGCCCGAATGAGATCGAGGGTCTGGTGCGCTCACGCTCATAAAGGGAAATTGAGAAGAGAGAAGAACGGAGACCTTTGAGACCTCTTTCACTCCCGAGAAACGCAAGTGTGACCGAAATGACAACACAGCAATTATTCTCAGCGGGACGCTGAAAACTGACCCAGGATTAAAGGATCTGAGTCGATCAATCATATTGTATATTGTGTTCTACCAGAAACCGTTCCTGAAGAGTCAGATCCCTTTGGAAAAATACTCCTGGTTTTACTATAGTACAAGTGTAGATTGCATGTTTTTTGGACAGATCGATTACTAAATAATGCCGCATAAATAATGCGGTTAAAAGTTGATGGAGATGAGATCATAGTAAATTTGTAACGACTTCTGATAAGTGGTTACATTTCAACATTTAAATATGTGAAAGGTTACAGTTCACCAACAAATGAAAATTCTGCCACCGTTTACTCACCGTCTTGTCATTTCATGGCATTTTCTTCAGGAAAACACAAAAATAGATATTTTAAAGAATGTTGGGAACCTTGGTTGTGTGCCAATACGGTTAACGGTAATAAGTGCCAGTGTCACTGTTCGGTTACCAATAAAAAGAAATCGAAATATGGTGATAAGCGCACGGCAAAGAGGGGTTTTAGCACACAAAGTACAAGAAAATCCTTTTCTTTGACATTGTCTAACTTAATCTCTCATCTATAAAACAGTGCAGACCACTGCCGGTCAAAAATCCATTATCTTCAAAAACAAAAGGAATGCAAGTTAGACTTTTTCTGAATTCTATAATGCAATATTTAAATGAAAGGAATTGTTCACCCAAAAATAATAAGTAGTATGTACTCATCTCTCAATGTATCAAAAGTGTTCAATCTTTATATATATATATAAAACATACTGTTGTTAACATTTACATTTACATTTAGTCATTTAGCAGACGCTTTTATCCAAAGCGACTTACAATAGTTCTAAGACCCCTGAGAACTGTGACTACCAAAGTAGGACTACCATAATATTGACCACCATAGTATTAATCTTTAAACTCGTTTTATAAAACGGTTAATTCCGTTCCTTAATTCTGATTGGTCAGCAGCTGTGTATTAATCATCATATGGCACTGCCCTCCACCCTATGGTTCTCTGCATCCTTGAGCTCCCTTAGCAACCACCCATAACAACATAAACATAAGTGTGACTCCGCTTTGCATCGTGCATAACAGCCCGGCCTCGAGTACCTTATTACTTCATTGTTGTTTCGAATACAGAATAAGATATTTTGAAGTATGTAGAACAACAAAGATGTCATGGATATTTTTCCTACTGTGTTAGTCAACGGTGTGCAAAAACTGTTTAAAAAGCATTTCAAATATCTTTCTCTGTGTTTAACCACACCAAGACATAAGTGTACAGATTAGGATCATTTTATACAGCAGTTCGTGACATCGAGGTATTTTCGGGCGAAGCGTCACCTTAAACTAAAGTCTTGAGAGTTCAAAGGAGTCTGAGACATTCTGCACAAAAGAATGAAGATAAGACATCATGAATATTCAACGGTGTGTAATTGTTGAAAATGGGCCAGCGAGATAATGAAACCAGCAGATGAATAAACACTCGCCACGGCAAACACACAAAATATAACACTTGATATTCTGATCAGCTTCTCTTTTTGTGACGAATGGCATGAGATGGAAAACAAGCATGTGTACTTCAACAAGATCTGTTTTACTTGTAACATAGCTTGGTTTGTGTTATATTAGACGGATGATCCAGTGAGTTTATCACATACTGTATAAATGAGTGATGTAACGATTCAGTCCCGATGCCATGCAAGTCATGAGACTGATCTCACAATCCGATTGGTCACCGTCGTCGCCGCGAGTTTACGTTCTGTCCGTTTGCACCTCACGACTGTTCATCAATATCATCATTCACGCTCGTTGATATCAACTGAGTTTGTGTCAACCATGGCGTGTTTTTAGAATAATATTGTCAGATTAAGAGCAAACTATATCAGGACTAAAACTGTGGACCACCATAAGACCGGTTTCACGACTGACCTCACAAACTAACCTGTGCGCTCTCATTAAATCAACCTGAAAGAGCCGAAGTGAGCTCAAGGCATGATGGGTAAAACCCAAGTCGCTCGAGTTAACGTCGGTCCACATCTGTGCCTGTGAGCGGACCAGCTCATATCCTCTAAACTGAATCACCTTGTCACTGAGCTCATGAATGCCCATTATGCATCAGGCCACTAGCAGTGATGTCCGACTCGGAGATCATGGGATGTTAAAACAGAAGAACACCAACCTGCTGTGACGGCTGACACAGATATTTAAGCACTGTCGTAAGCCTTTAGTCTCTCGTTGTGCGCAAACGTTAGGGGTGTGAATTCATCTTTGTTGTGATCTGATTTCAATTCTAGAGCCGGCGATATAATAATGATCCAATTCTTGCTTCTTTCAAGAGAAACAAGGCCCGGACTCGCTGAAACAAATCGATTGAAAGCTCATCGCACTGAAAGCTGGATTGTATGTGTTATAACAATATGATGTATATTAATTTATCATTACTGATGTATATGTATGTGAAAAATAAGCGAGTTTCACTAGAGCAAAAGGAAATCATTGAAAAACGAATAAATTCAAACAACTCGGATTGAAAAAAGTTCCATGAGGTCAGGTTGGCACATCTGACATCTGTGGAACAGTCTATAAAGCCAACACTTTCTTTCAGAGGCAAATTCAATCGTTTTCTCACAGTAAGAAATGTCACTTCACATTTTAATCATCACTTAATGTAATTAAGAGGAAAACCCCCTTCGTTCGCATCCCTCTGGGATAAGCCATGATTTCTCCAGTGTGACGTGACATTAAGTGACAGAACTGGGCTCGGTTTAACATCGGCTCATTCTATAGATCTGGGCTAATGAGCGTTTAATGTGTGCTGGTGTGAGCGTTGAAACCTCCCCACGGCCGTGAACTCTGCATTAAACCGTTCATTTATCACCAATTAATACAGCATCCAGCCAGCACCGCCACACGCCTGTCCTTACGTCATCAGCGTAAGGGCGTCTGACAGCTGTCCGTCATCATCAGACAGAGACGCAGACGGAAACCGGCCCATCAGGCACGGCATATTACAAACGACAGATGCAGAATCGTGGCGAGCAGATGGGAGATGAGACGGGGAGAGGAGGGGGCGTCATCAGATGGGACGGGGACATCGAACAATGTCATACACGTTAATTTAGCCTCTCTGATGGGGGGGGACTGTCAATTACAGCATCAATAATTAAAATAGTTGTAGGTCCCATTAGCAGGCATGTACATGCATGAATACTTAATGATCCATGCAGGCACTTTCACCGGGGTAAAGCACGTTCTCCGGGTTACAGAAATAGCACGGCTCGGATCGCGACAAGCCGACCTTTGTGATGCACAAGTGCTTTTTGGCCGGACCTCCGTCACTCCAAGGGGAAACCAAGTTGCGGGCTGCTCTACAAAACAAAGAGGAAAGTCATATTTGTGAAACTGATGCTGCGTTTTACTAGCAAGCCGGAAAAACTCAAATATAGAGAACAGGCCATATCTTAAGATCCCCGCTGAATACATCCATGCCATATTTATCATAACATATATACATTTCAATGCACATACATTAAAGATGCAGTTCATAACTTGATGCATTGTGGGATGACATCAAATTATTTGCATGTAAACAGGCAAAAATATTATGAAAGTGTATTAAAAACTATTTTCTATCATAAACATTGTGTGTTTTCTTCCCTTCGTTTGATTTTGGGATAAGATAACCCGTTGTTCATAAGACTCATCCGCATGACTACTTTCAAATCTTGAGTTTTACAGTTTTTTGTTACATGATCTAAAAACGAACTTGAAGCCAACAGAAGAGTTTCTCTGATGTCGAGCCGTTTCATGCGAGACAAACATCCCCACAGGAACCCCGTCAGCAACAAAATGATGCAACGCTGGAGAAAAACATGTGAAGAATTGAATTTCACTTACGGAAGGACGAATCGGGCTGTTTTTAAAACACGTGACAGATGAGAGTCAGCACGAGGGGGAAAACTGGGATTCACAAAACCAAGGACGGTGGGATTAAATATGCAAACTCATGCTGTGCTATAGGAAAGCGATATGAATTATGTCAGCACACAAACATCAGATGGAACTCGTGTCTGTCCATCACTTGGCTGTAAATCCAGGGTGCGTTGGGTCTTTGCCCATCTGTGCTGCGTCGACACACATCGTTTCTAAAAAAACAGACCCGACGGGCAAACCGAGTGGATATTAAAAACAATTCTGTTTTTATTCTGCAGTACAAAGATCTCCTAAAAGACAATCCAGATCTCTCCATTAAGGAACAATAAAGTGTTTTCGCACGTGTGTGTGATAGACTCCTGCTTCCATAGATTAAGAGGATAAGAACATTTCAAAGAAAAAGCTATATGGCATTGTGAACATCTGGCACATGTATTCAGACACTCAATATCTAATCCTCGTTCCTCTTAAAATCCTGATTATTTCTAGAGCTCATATTCATCCGTCCGTTCAAAGGTGCGTCAACGTGTACATGTGCTGTTCCAAAAATAACACCCTCTGTCAACAAGTCCCAGTTTCGGTCCTAGTTAAATAAAATGGGTTATAGCATCTCTATTCCGTAGATTTATATCTCACATCTGAGATATACCCTCGGATGTACCTGACACGACAAAAAATTCATTAAAAATCCACAAGTTTCCTAAATTCCATTAATTCCCATCTGATGCGGTTTCCAAACAAGAATGACTCCTATTCGTGGAATGATTTGCATTCGTATACCTCTCAGAAGACATAAGCTCCTTCAAGTCTCGCATCAAAATGCAAATCTAAATTGATACGAAGTGTGACGGATCTGAATTCCATGCATTGCTCCGAGTAAAGGCCGTTACTGAACTTTCTCCTGATCATTTTATATAGGCTATTTTTTTTCAAGAACGGATTAAAATAAACTTCTTCTCAAATTGCATTGTTTTATAGTCGCTTAAGAACAAAAATCACATCTCTTTACGGTCATTACACTGAGAAACACTGAAATGATCCAGCTCGACTAAACCAATCCGTATGTGTATCTGGGATGGCTCTTAGTTTCATTAAACAATCGCTAAGACACTTTTATAATCCAACAATGAATCTTTCAGAACCCTGGGTTGGATCTCACTGTCCTGATTCTATCACTGTAAATATCACATCATTTATCTCCATGTTTTACTTTATGTTGCGGTCTGGTTCTCATACAGAGTCTCGGGCGTATGGAGATGAACGTAGTGCTCGTTCGTGATGAGACCCAGATGGCACGTCTGAAGGTTTGCACCACAACGATAACTATAAAAAGAACGTTTTACTAAAACAAGGTTTTAGAGAACTACTACGGTTCGGATCCTTTGATGAACAATAAAACGTTAACAGCCAAACAAAATCCAGTCCTTATAATTATCTTACGAGTGATTGTTCACTCGGAAAAGAAAAATGTGTCATCATGTATTCATCCTAACATATTCTCCTCCGCAGAACCAAAAAGAAGATATTTAGAAGAATGTTGGTATGACGACTGGGTGTAGGTTTTTGCTCAAGCATGATTCAATACAAGATGCTCAGAAGCTTGTGATATACGAATCTATATTCTCTCTAACAGCTGTAAGAATCTGATGACCATAAAAAGCATACATAACTATAGATTTTGGATAGGATCTGCCTTTCAATAGTTGAACACACGAACACATCTGGACAGAGTTGAACTTTTCACACTATTCTTTACTTCATATTTTCTGGTGGATTATGAATCCAGCGAGGGTTTCTCACCCGGCAGCTGCTGATGGTTTGAATGCTCGAGGACGCGGGTATTCTGCGGTATGTAAACTTCTCAGAACACGATATTAAAGCAGTGTAACATGCTCTGCTGCGGGGAATATAGAATTATAACCATAAACATGAATTGACAGATTCGACACGAAAATCCTAAATCTGACTTAATTTCAGTTAGAATAAATGATTCTCGTCATAAGTGCACATCATATGAGTGTGGGGACAAAATAGTTTCTTTATTAAGAATTAATTCTACTTCTGAAAATAACATTGAAATGATTCTACGGTAGTTGAACAACAAATCTATATAATCTGCAAAGTTTAGAATGAACAACATTAAAAGCAAAGCAGGCCCGAACATCAAAATTCCGTCATAAATTATTGCATACATTTTTGATATTTAAAAAAGACATTTAAAACCTTGCTTAAGACCAAACACGTTTTGGATCTCGTTGAAAATGACAATGATAATCAAAATTACCAGAGAACCTTTTGCTGTCCTACATTCTTCAAAATATCTTTTTTTCCTACAATGGTAGTCCATGGGGTCCGAAAACTGTTACAAGCATTCTTCCAAGTATCTTTCTCTGCTTTCCTGGACACTAGCAACACACAGTAATTGAACATGATAGATCCAAAGTGCATATATGGAAATAAAATTGATAAAAATTGTGAACTCGAAATGTGAAGCATCGGTGAACTCTTCGTGCAGGATTGTGTTATTATCAGTCACATAACATCAGTGTTGACAGATCTATCAGCATCAGACCGGCTAAAGTATCGATCAAGACTGTGGGCATCATCACAACGCTTGGCTGCTTCACAAAGGTGTGAATGTGGCCTTACTTAACATCTGTGTGTGTGTGTGTGTGTGTGTGTGTGTGTGTGCGTGTGCGTGTGCGTGTTTGTGTGTGTGTGTGTGTGTGTGTGTGCGTGTGCGTGTTTGTGTGTGTGTGTGTGTGTGTGTGTGTGTGTGTGTGTGTGTGTGCGTGTGCGTGTGCGTGTGTGTGTGTGTGCGTGTGTGTGTGTTTGAGACGGAAAAGGCCACGCAGGAAAGAGCATCTGATTGGCTGTTGGAATGCTCTTCTGAGCCCCTGAGATCACAGCCGAAGCTCTGAGAACATCCCAACACACAGAGTTTATAGCATGTGTTGCACTCTAGTACAGAAGTCTTTAATTCAGGTTTGTAACAGAAAACAGATTCACGGTCTGCTTTGAGAGTTGTATAAAGAGATTCATTTACACAAGCGGATCAGGTTTAGACACATTCACTAAATCCTTGTGTTCAGTAAACGTTTATCTGATGCCGTCTGAGGCCGCACAGTGCTGGTTCTAATAAATACTGGGTGTTAAAACACATTGATGGATTCTCTTCGGCTCTCGGCTTGACAGTTATTGGTTGTCTGGCGTGCCATATCAAACATGCGGTGACCTGCTGACACCCTGTCCCATTTGATTAGCTATAAATATATAACATTCATATAGCATGCACAAAGTTCTTAAAATGACTATGAAATTATTTAAAATTTGTAAACGTGTGTGTGTGTGTGTGTGTGTGTATGTGTGTGTGT
>JAWHQN010000155.1:218156-285656 GCA_033220385.1 Triplophysa yarkandensis | reverse complement strand
GGCCGTCAGCTCTATTCACAGATCAACTTCTGCTGTCCAGAACTGTCAGGGAGAGAGAGAGACCAGAGAGAGAGAGAGAGAGAGAGAGAGAGAGACCGAGAGAGACCAGAGAGAGAGACCAGAGAGAGAGAGACCAGAGAGAGAGAGAGAGAGAGAGAGAGAGAGAGAGAGAGACCAGAGAGAGAGAGAGACCAGAGAGAGAGAGAGAGAGAGAGAGAGGAGAGAGAGAGAGAGAGACCAGAGAGAGAGAGACCAGAGAGAGAGAGAGAGAGAGAGAGAGAGAGAGAGAGAGAGAGAGAGAGAGAGAGAGAGAGAGAGAACACTGTACAGTTCACAGCCGTGCATTGTTCTGGATTTGTCTGATGGGAGGGGTCTGTACGATGGGACACTTCTCCGGGGCCCCGGCCCTCTACGACAAAGGAAATATTTACATGTGAATTCGGTGGAAAGTACATGTGCGTGTACGTCTGTGTCACGTGTGTGTATTGTGTTACGCTCCGATGACCGAGTGTAAAACAAAAAGCGACAGAAATCCTACCCGGCACCTGTAGATCCCATAAAATTAGAGTTTAAAACGAATCGTGCAAAAGCATGGCCAAAAACCGACAAAGATGCACTACTGAAAAGATCTTTAGCAATAGATCCCTCAAAAGTGTGTCATCGTTTAACATTTACATTTACATTTTGTCATTTAGCAGACGCTTTTATCCAAAGCGACTTACAATAGTCGAGGAGTTTAACCCCCCTCAGGTCCTTTTAAACTATTTTGCAGAATGTTGGTATAGCAATAGAACCGCAGTGGCACGCATTCACTTTGCAGAAAACCATACAGGTCAATGAGTGCCAGCTACACCAAACTTCTTCAAAATATCTTCTTTTGTGATCTACAGGTGAAATAAACTCTTCAGATTGATTCACAGGTTCGGAATGACATGAAGGTTACATCATTTTTGAGCGAGCTATCATTTTCATTTCAAATGAAAGTCGTCACTTATGTAATACAACGTCACATTACATAACAAAAGCCTCAAACATTATATATTATACAAATGTTATACGACAGATTACGTTGCTGGACTTGTCTAGAGTATATTGCAGTTATAAAATCAATCAAAAAGGCCAACATGCGATTACTCATAAGAGCCTTTCTCTTATATAAGCATTGTGTAAAACTTTCAAAACTCTGCGGTGTTTGTAAGTGATGGTTTTTATGATTTTGTTGACAACGATACTGAAAGAAGCTCTCATGTGTTCTGGATTTGGCATCGGATAAAATCTCGGTTGGTTATTTTCCGCGTCTGCTCGCTGGCGGGCTTCATGGCTGTGTGCCATCAGAAACCAAGCAATGATAGAGCGGCCCGTCAACACTACAGAGATAACGAGCAGTTTAACCACGCTGAAGATGTTACCCCTCAAAAATAACTTCATACGCATCAACAACATCGGATTCTAGAGACATGTGAAATATTTATTTCTTCTGCAGAACACAAAAGAAGATATTTAGAAGAATGTAGACCATGACACAAACCAATTCTGAGTATCCTGTTTTGTTTTTTGTTTTTAAACATGTCAAACCTTAACAGCAATAACAATGTTTATGAGCTTAGACCACAAAAAGAGTGCTTACTTTTACAAATTTTGCGTTTAGAATAACAAATAATTACTGCAACCAAAATAAACACGACATCACATGTCCAAGAAATCCAGTGGAATTTAACCAATCGGGAGATGATTTTGACCTTGCTGACCTGTTAGTATGCCTTATGCATCAGACGTTCAGCCAATGGTCTGGTGATGTCTGAACTGAGTCAAACAGAAAGATTAATACGTCCAGTGCACTCCTGGAGACCAAGAATGATTCCAGACCCAAAGGTTCGTGGTCGGACTGGGCAAGGCTGAACAAACGTTCAGAAGCATTTAATTCATAAATGTACAAACGGCAGCTTGAGTTACTCTTCTCTGCCTGTGCAACTTCAATTTTGGCTTCAGACGAAATAAAATGATAGAGGGTAAATGACTATCGTGCACACCAGTGGTTCTCAAATTGGGGCCGGGGGGGGGGGGTGGCACAGGCACTGCAGGGGGGCACCGGGGACCATCCGCAAAAGAGAAATGAAGAAAAACAACAAACAGCTAAAAGGCATTGATTAAAACATGAATCCGATTGCAAAAGGGAAGAGAAAACCATTTCTTAAATGTAACTTCTGATTTGAAGTTATAGTGTGAGCTGGGGCAGGGGTACAGAGGGGTGGGGGGCACGAGATTCTGGTTGGGCACAACCAAAAACGTTAGAGAACCACTGTGTTAAATAATTGTGATCTCTGTATAAGCCAGAATAATGTTGTATATGATTTCTGCGGCAGCGTCTTCAGTATGTGTTTGATGTTCGCTTTTGTCAGTCTGTAGATGTGTTAGGATTGTTCTTGTTCTGAAGATCCCTTGGGTTTTCTCTCTGCGGTCTGGAACATTTCTCCACACAGCTGTGTTTACTAACCTAAAGTGTTTGAATTATAGAGAATCCAAATCCTGTCTGTCTGCTCACAGACATTCAACGCAGCGCGAAATCCCTGATCCTACACATCCATACATCTATACACTAATAACTGGATTATACGATGACTCGCAAACCTCACAGCGAATAGATTTAATGTCTGTACGTGTACATCAGACTGACATATGCGTTTGAGACGGATCCCATCACTAAGGAGATTCTGGGATTGCATTGAAACACACCAGCGCGTACTCTGGCTGTTAGCTCATTTACAACAGCCCTACATTACAATAATTGTTCCACTAACACAGTTAAACCGATAAGCTGCACATGTCCCTTCAGAGCGCCCATGCATGAAGAGACGGGCAACACAAATTGATGGAGTACGACAGATAATGAAAGGCACGTCCCACATTGCATCCCGGAATGAAACCGGAAGTGATATAAAGCCCAACACTTCGATAAAAGCTCAATCATCGCATTTCTATTCATCTGAAGGATTTACTGGACGAAGTGATGTTTAAAGAACCGCATATGAAACATAAAGGGATAACCCCACATATCAGTCCCCATTCACTTTCCACGGTGGGATTCGAAATTGCCTATGGTGCAGAAGCTATTTCGATCATACTTCCAAACTTGAAAAACGATTACATATTTGACATGATGATAACCCCAAAATGTGCAACTAAAGACGAGATTTCTAGACATTCATGGCGTAAAATGGAGATTGAATGCAAGCCTTTGTGTTAAAGTTCACCTAAAAAAGAAAACGGTCATTAACTTTCCTTCGTACCAACCTGTGCGAACACAAAGATGATGTTTTGAGGAATGTTGGGAACGGGCGCCCATTCACTTGCATTGGTTTTATGTCAGAAGCCATGAGTCACGAGAAGAGTGTCGGTGCTGTTCAGTCACCTACATTCCTCTAAATATCTTCTTTGTGATTGACGGAAGAATGACAGCCAAAAAGGTGTGAAATGACATCAGGGATAGCAAAGTGATGACGGAATATGAACTATCGCTTTGAGTCTGATCTGAAAAAAGAGGGGAAATCTCACATGTCTCAAAAGACTCAAGCTGAGTCAGGTCTACAAAGTTTAATATTTAAGAAGATCTCGAAACGAAATCAAACGTTTCTCATCAAATTTGCTCAGATCCAGATTAGTTATCATTCACACCCTCCGTGTGTTTCAACAGTCACAAACTACTATGTGTGAACAATTCCTGGGGACGAAGTAAACACACATGCATGAAATACAACCGAGAATCAACTGAGCTATAAAAGAGCAACCGTTGAGCAATAAAATTTTCCTCGGTTCTATCTGAGACAGTCATGTGAGACGGTGCGAAAACTCACATCATCTGTCACTGACAGTCATGCGTCAGGTTCATCTTAAATGACACCAAAATTGGGTGATAATCCCACGAACTCAAGCGATCCCGAGTGCTCGGGTCACAGCTGTGGTATCACCTCTCACCCACGGCTCACCGGGAGATAAACATCACCGCGGATATTTAATACTCAACAATTATTCTTCAACATCCTAAGATTCTTCGAAAACTCCTCACTTTGAGTATAGTTGAAAACATTGTGTCCACACATACAGAGTCAATGGGGTTCAGAGCTATTAACATTCTTCGAAATATCTTCTTTGGCGTTCTGCTGAAGAAAGCAATTTGAAATGACACAATAATGAAGAAATGACGTGAAATATAAGAAACTAATCTTTGGGTGAGATCTCCCTTTAACAAACAGTGTGCGTCTAAGCTCACAGAGTTTAAGAAGTGAATTGAATGACAGCAGCTGTGCACACTGACCCGTGTCTCTACCTTCCCTGCGGATTATCCAATAACAATTTAACCGAAATTTAACGAACGAAAACAAGTTGCGTAAGCGATCCACCTCGGTCTGAGTTTGAATCATCCGTCAAGCTGCCAAGAACTGCTCCTATCTTCAAGAACTCTTGAATGATGTCTGGGTGTCAAGAGACCATCCACATTATATCTAATGAAGACATGCTTCATTACTTAACATCTGAGTAAAACAACACGCTTCGTCACTAAAATGGGTTTCTTTCTCCATTTTCTTTTCTAGATTTGGACATGAAACCGTACTGAAGCAACATGACGCCGTTTCTTTCAGAAGAACTCAAAAAACACATTCGTGATGTTGGGCCGTTCTATGGTCTGTGTCAAATTGAGTCACTTGAATTCAAATCAATTCACTTCGATTTAAACCACATAAAGATTGTCGTCACAAAGTTTAAGAGAGCATTTCATTCCAGCTCCAGAAACTTGCGTCCGTTTGGATGCAGGTCACCGGTTTCATCGGGACAGACGCAATACCGACGAAACACGGAGCAGCATTCCAAATCAAGTCTAATCCCAAGACAAAAGAGAGCTCAGATGTCTCCGGCGTTCACAAAACAGACGGCTGAACACAAAACATCGCTCCTCGAGGAGACGATCAATGCTGAGACTGATTATACGCACAATTCAAGAATCCTTCGCTCGGTTTCACATCTTCTCACGTTTTAGAACTGACAAATAAATGCCAAGCAACCTATCGGAGATGCGTGCAAAAGAGAAATAACCTGCACAAGCGAATAATGACGGAACAGTTTTTTGGTGAAGGTTATGTCTCCCATCATTCCCTTCAGGCCAAAGTGAGAAACCTGAGCGTGATTAAATGAAGTGAGCCAAATCTCTGCACGCAAGCCTTGATCTCAATTTGCAAGACAATCCAGAGAACAGCGGTTTGCATTCCGCGAAACCAGGAAAGCAAGAGAAGACGTTTGAGAAAGTGGGACACGCTTTACAAATGCAAATAGCAGTAACGACAACGAAGACTTCGGGACGGCGTGAGACGCCGCATGCTTCTTTAAACTGAGACCGTGGTGAAGTCACCTGTCATCACGTAGATGGGACAACGAGATAATGGAGACGGGACTCCAGACAGAATAAAAGCAGCGGAGGGTCACTGGGATTCATGATGAACGCTGTCAGAGATACAAGAAGGTTGTGTTTAAGAAACACTGCATGTACAAATGTGAAGTACAGGGAAGGATTTGGTCGATGCCAAAATGTGTTTCGTATTCAGTGTGTGCTTTTACACGCTTCTTGAGATGTGAGGTGGAAGAGCAAGGAGACTGTGGCTTCTACTATCAGAGAAATGAATTAATGCACCGACCGACTATAAGTGGATTTATAAACAAGTCAATGTATATGATAAACGTTATAAAACAATAAACATTAAGCTAAGAATGAAGGAACCGAACAATAAAGAATTCAGGACTGAATTCTGAAAAAATTGAATACAAAGGATACATTATTTCCTTTCCTCCTATACCAGATTATTCAAATATTGAGTGCTTTTATTGTTTAATGTCATGAGCAGCGTATAGATCCGTTTAAATCTCGACAAATGTGTTGTGAACGCGCTTTAAGATCAAATGCAATATAGCATTTCTAAAGTTCAAACTGTATTGTAGACGTTGACCGTTCGTGTGAACGTTAAGTATGGACATTCATTTTTTTATGATGTGCACTTTTGGTAAAAGCTGCTATGAATAGAATAAGCATTCTTGGGATTAGAGATGTTTTAAAATGCTGATAAAACACATTCAGTGTGATTTAAAAGCTTGTAAGTGTCAGATGATGTTCACTGGAGATAATGGGATGGTAAAACACTCTATTAATAGCATTCAGTGTATTTAATGGATGACAGCAGTTGTTCTGGAGGGCTATCGATGGAGCGTGACTCCTCTGAAACACAGCTTTTGACCGATGCAAATGTTCCTGGAACACTGTGAATAGTCTGTATAAGCATCAAACAATATTGAGTGAACTTTTGGATCAAATGTTGTGCTCTGGAGGACTTCATAACTGGAGGACCGATAAACCCATGTCAGTACTACACTATACACGCATTCTAAAGAAAATAAGTATAAGGAAAAGAAATCGAGTTTCAATTCGCACTGTACCCGCACAACCATTAAACCCACCCGGAGCGCTTGACCACCAATAAACAAGCAAATATAATAATGGATGACATTTACAAGAGACATGTTTCCGACGGAACCTCCCTGAGATGTTTAATGCCCCCCAAAGGGCAATAAACCCAGACACCGGGAGGGCACATTTCAAAGCAGCGGGTAACCTTTAAAGGAGAGAAGAAAAGGTCAACATCTGTTTGAACACGACGACGTACATTTATGATACGCACCTTATGCGAGAACGGCATTCTGCTCAGATCGATGCCGTCCTTCCCCAGCTTGTCTCGGATCAGGATCTTCAGCTTGAGTTTGGGAAAGACCACCGGCACCCTGCGGTTCTCCAGGGCTTTGATCTCGGTGGGCCTATCTCGAGTGGAACTCACCCACGATTGAGTGCATTTCTGAGACGTCTGGGGGTACGTGCCGTGAGGAAGAGGCTCTAAAGTGAAATACAGTCCCGGTTTGGCCTTCTTGTCCTCGTCTTTAAGTCTCTCCACGGCTCGGAGGACCTTGTCCCGGTGATGCGGGGTCAGGACCCCGATGGCATCCAGGTCGGGCTCTCCGATCTGCTTGCACACCTCCAGGTCATCATATCCGTTATCCACGAACGACTCCACGTACTGGACCAGCTGGAGGGTCTTCAACCACTCGTACACGATAGTGAGTCCGTGGTCCATCCTTCCCAAAGTATGAGTCCAATTATTGCATGTTCCCAATGCGCAGGTCCCGGATCCTACATCCCAGACATTCTGAAGGTTGTGTTAGCTTTTAATGAGAAGGGACGTGATGGATTCTATGAGACGGAGGACGGCAACCAATGAAACATGGTTCCATCCCAGAACCCAGCACATACACCAGGTGTAATGGATGTTGAGGATTTGGAATGGAAAGCTGGAGATTTCTTACATTCAGGGTCAATCAAACATTAAAGGCAACACACAAATACTCACAAATAAAGCATCCAAAGTGCACATTGACCTCCACCTTAACTTTCTTCAAGGTCAGCATCAATCCCATCCTGAAAGTGTTCTTCTCATCTCAAGTCCATGTTCTCATGAGTCAGAGGTCATGAGGGATCCAGTAAAGCAGGCAGAGATCCAGAAGAAAGCTTCATTCAGCAGCTGAGGTTTGTGACTGTCTCCTACAGAAGTCTGTTGGTGTGTTCCATCAGAGAGCAGAGACAGCAGGTAAAGAGAAGCAGGGTTCCACTCCAACACATGCCAAATTGAAGTTTCCCTCCCCTTTATTCTGATGAGTCTAATCTCGCTTGGTTTTGGCGACACCTGCAGGCCGATTCCGGAACTGCGGCGCTGTTGGACAACTGTGAATAGGTTGAAGGAAAAAACTCTTTTTTTATCTAAGGCCAACTTTTTGCATTTTTTGTATTAAGTAAACAAACAATTCATATTTATACTTGATTTATGTTTGGGTAATTGTGTTTGGTTTGTATGGACCGCCATAGCCGGAGAAATAACAGCGATCGTCAAAAAAAAACCCGACATTCTTCAAAATATCTCATTTTGTGTTTAATAGAACGGAAGACAAAAATCCAATAAACTGCTGTTTGGTTTCAAACATTTGTCTAAATATCTTTTTCTGTGTTCACCCAAACAGTGAAATGTAGACAGATTTGAAACAACAAGAATGATGACGGAATTTAAATTTTTGGGTCAACAATTTTTTTTTTTATTTCCGAAGCTATTGGTTCGTTTTAACTGTAGTTTATGAAGAATTGTTTCATAAAAATGATGAATTTACTATTTTTATTTTGTTTTCCTAAATAAGTTAATGTATAAGAAATGTTTTGGTAAATAAATAATAGTAATAAACCTTGAACAAATGTGATTTTCACATATTATATTTTTGTTATAATTACTATATTTGCTGATCTTCTGAATCCTGACCAAATTCAAGGAATCATTTTTAGATATTTCCATCTTCTTTCAAGTTTATTATTTACTCTATGCTTCTTTATGAATTTCCCTTTTGGGAGTTTTAAAGCTTGATTTTAAGTGTGTGTTGTGAAACTGTGACATCATGTGGCCACAGGATGAATAACAAGTGTGTTCAAATCAAAACTGCACAGGTCTCCCTTATTTCTTTTACATTTATTTTCCATTGCACAGTTATGTCTATAAACATGTTTCCTAAAATGTTGGCTGGCAGCAGATAAAGACAAACATTCATGTGAAAGTTGGATTAATAAAACTGTACAATAAACTGTCTATGAGGAGAAACTCACACGTTATTTATTCCCAAGAACTTGTTTGACAAAATCGATTCTTCAAGGTGGCAATCATTTCTGGAGTAAACTATCTTCTCGCTGTGATTTACTGTGATTTGTTCGTTTGGATACATCTCAGAATAAACAACAAATGACAGTAATAAAAATGCAAAGTAGGTTGTTTCAGGTTTGTAAACAAGAGATCTCATGCTGCCGTTTGTGCAAGAGAAATCAGAGGTCAAACTGTACAGATATGGCCAATGATTTCAAATATTCAGAATCATCAGGTTCTTTTCAGACAACCAAGCGGATGGCTTACCATGAAAGAGTTTCGATTTTTATATACACAATTCTTTCATTCCAAATAATATAATAAAATGATTCCTTTGTAAATTTCTCAAATCAAAAGTAAATCATTTATATATATATTTCTCTATATATCTGTATATTTCCAATGTATAAATATATTAGAATAGCATTAAATTGACAATGAGGACAAATCTGAGAGTGTGCGGCATACCATGATGTTTGCCAAATACACTTGAGCATCTGTATTATTTTGAAACTGCATAAAAAAACAAAAATATGCACAAAATTATAATAAAGAAAACCAACTACACACTACCAAAATAACAACACCACATGATTGCTCATAGAAAAGAAAAAATCTAGTTCCTGGACATGGCAAATTGTGACACTTTGCAACCTTATATATTTGTTTGAGTAGTACATGATGTGTATGGTAAATGAAAACTTTGCTAATAGGGAGGAACGGTTTCCTCTTTCGAAAGATGGACATTTACGGCAAAACAACTCTTTGGAGTCTTTTAAGGTCATGGACCGACTGCATCATCACTCTCAAGTTTGTCATCAGAAGTTTTCTTATGTACAACATTTGGCAGCAATATGAAAATAAAAGTAAGGAACAGAAAAACCTTGACATACCTCATAGACAATGAACAAACTAAATGAACACAAATAGCAGCACTTTTCTGCACCTCATAAATAAGAAAAAGACACGAGAACACACTCAGAGTAAAACAAAATGACATCTCAACAACGCTTTCAAATATATTCTCTTTAGTTTATAGAAACGTGAACATACACAATACATGTATGTTCACTAACACACACCTATACACACACAGATCGAGGTTAGCATATATTCATGGGTCGCAAAGGCAGGTAAGAAGCCCGGGGGGGTTGCTGACCGACAGTATGGAGTTGCATTGAACATGAAATGGTGCTTGGTCATGTCCACTGTGGCACACAGAGATATTCAGCTATACTCAAACTCTCTGTGAGAGATGACAAACTCATGCATTAGACCGCGGTAAAGGCTTTATAGAAAATAAACTGACATGAGGAGAAATCCATCCGTCCTTTGCTGAAGATGACACCAATCACTGAATTAAAGGGGATGAGATCCTCTTAAACCAGCGGACATGCTCTGCTCGGAAGGATTCCTCATCTGGGAGCAGAGGAGCTGTTGCATCATGGGAAATGTTTTGCATATGCTCGGCGCATTCCACGGGTGACACGTCCATAAGAGCTCTTGGGAAGAGGAC
This sequence comes from Triplophysa yarkandensis, assembly GCA_033220385.1. Classification (NCBI taxonomy): domain Eukaryota; kingdom Metazoa; phylum Chordata; class Actinopteri; order Cypriniformes; family Nemacheilidae; genus Triplophysa; species Triplophysa yarkandensis. The sequence goes on along the minus strand of JAWHQN010000155.1, from coordinate 275,375 downwards.
GGGTTTCTTACATGTCAATCATCAGAAGGCACATAATGAAATTCATGCCTTGCACTTCTGCACTTCTCGAGTTGCTATACAATGAAAATAATGTGCATCGAGTCTGTGTTTATAATCATCAAAGATTTAACAGGAATTCTGGGATGAATCTCACGAAGACGTGGGCAGGTCACACTTAACATTGGATTCGAACGGAAAACCAGAAACCTTTTGCTCATACATTTGACATTTAAGATGTGACCCAATCTATATGGGATTTGTTACATTCTCATTACTGAAATGCAGGGATATGACTAATAATTGATGTTTTAAATTGTCATAAAGGCAACATGATCTTTTTGTACATTACATGAATGAAAACTGTGCGTCTGTGGAGTGCTTTTCTGTCTTAAAAATAATGATAGTAAATTCTTCTGATCTGAGAGTAAAGCATAACAGTTTCCTTCAGACAGTGTCTGTTTGAGCAGTGCTGCACAGGTAAAGTGTACATCGGTCTGATCTGATCTGTGTAAACCAACACGTCCTCTAAACAGAGGGACAAACATGATCAGATCAGCCTCACTCGTCCAGGCCTGCCTGCCGTTTGACACAACAAAAGAATTACATGATAAGTGGTCAATACAGCAACTTCCAGCCCTTTAGAGATGAAATGGAACTTCATCACACCGAATGTAAGACAATCCGACTGCTTTTACGGCTAATTTTATTAATACCTAAACCAAAAAATATGAAAAGCTAATTTTATAAATAAAAAACCAAAAGACATGATCTATTCTTGCCCTAGTGACAGATTATCAGAAGCATTCAGCTAGGCAATCCTGCAAGGCTGTATGTCCTCCATCGCACTCATCTTCATAATTTCCCACAATGCTTTGTTTTGTAGTTTCTTCGCAGACAGAATGGCAGTGAGAATGACAGCATGGCTGATGGAGATCCCGGACTGGTCAGTCTCCTCTGGGTCCGTTTGATAAGAGGGAACTCAACCACCAGTTAGGGAAGAAAATTCAGCATTGAAGCGTATTGTCCAATGCTTTCCTTCCCGACTCTGTTATCTCCAAGCGTCTCTTCAGCACGAGCTCGTTGTGCTGGGTGAGAATGTCAATTACTGGACATCATATAGAGAAATATACAGGAAGAGAGGAACTTAACAAAGATTATGGATCTTCCTGTGAAGGTCTGCTGAATCCTTGAAGGAACCTCACAGCTGGTACCATTTCTTGTCCTTGTACTTCAGCATTATCTGGTGAGGACACAGAAATGGTGTGCATGCCAGAAAAAACAACACCATACTAAAAAGCAGCAGGTCAACAATCAAAACCAAATGCATAAATAAATGAGAGATCTTACGTCATGCGCGTGTTTGGAGAGCGAGTCTGCACTCGCCATCATGGCCGCTGTCCTCTCGTCCAGCTCGCCCAGTTTCTGTCCTCTCTCGTCCAGAGCTATTCTCGCTCGTGCCAACTCTCCCACCACACCCGATGCTGCCCCCTTCATGCCCTCCATACCACCTGGTCCTGGGATGTGCTGCGCTAGACTGCGCGAGGCCTTGCCAGCTGTTGTCTCACCAACTGCAAAAAAAAAAAGATAATTCAGACATTTTATATGCATGGCACTCCTTTACAGTTTCAAATCCAAGATTTTAAGAACACTTACATAGATCTTCTCTGTCCAAGGACTGAGCGCCTCCTCCAAATAAGCCCTTAAAGAAACCTCGGTTTGGAGCCTCTGGGGTCTCTACTGGAGTAAACAGTTCTCCAAGCATCTCCTACAAAAATCAATTTCAAATGTTACGTTATGATTTTTGTAATACGAAACACCTGTAGGTTGACAGGACCTGACCTGTAGGTTGTCGCAAGATTCTTGGCTGTAGGTGATTCTTTGGATCTCAGTGGGAGATGTGAGGTACAGGGCCTGACCCTGGTTGGAGAAACAGAATGTTCTGGCTATCCTCATGTCCGTGAGGGGAAGGTAGTTTACATCCAGCAGCGGCCGCAAACTTGGTAAACTAGAAAAGGGGGTTTACATGCTTATACGTTTTTTTAATTCCAATGTCAGTCGTGAACATGAAATTCTTTAATGTTACCTCAAGGTCATTATGTGTCCATTGGCACAGAAGCAAGCGATGCAGAGACCCGCGCTCACCGTCACCACATCAGCTCTGAGAACGAAGGACGCTTCAGTGATGTTGTGCTTGTAGATGCAATTTTGCGAGGGCAGGGCCACCACCTTAGCCTGTTTCTCTGAGCAGACCACAGCGTACTGACAGTCCTGATTCTCCTGAGACGACGGAGGGGAGGTGGGCCGACGCCTCCTCGGCCGCTCTTTCTCGTCCTCGGGGGCGTTGGGGTCATACCAGGGTTCGTAAACATGGGGCATAAGTGTGCCGGTGGAGTCCAACTGGACCATGCGCAAAATACCTCCCTTTAACTGCGCTATAGAACCTGTTAGACAGTCAAACCATGAAATGTTTAAGGATGTACATAGATGAGACGGAGCATAAACTGTAATAAAGTCTTACCGCAGAAAGAGATGCCCACAGACTGCTGCATCCTCTGCTCTGGTGTGGAGGGCACCATGAGAGTAATGGCCAGCATGCTGCCCAGAGATGTGCCCACCCACAGACTGGGCACTGCCACCATCTCACTCTTTTTGGATAGGGAGTCACAAAAGTAAAAGGAGGAAATGACCTCACGTGACTCCCTGTCAATGCTGGTCACGCTGGAGCTGCGCGAACGGCTGAATGAGTTGTCTCTGGCATCTGGCAATACGGTGGCACAACAGGGACAAAAGAAGAAGACATAAAATATGACAAATTACTATGACATAAATATCACCTCATCATTGAACCAACTCTGAAGAACTGATACCGAAGACTAGAAATGGTTGAGATAAAAAACAAACATCTGTATATAATATTTAAGTGTCATTACAATGCAATTATAGTTTTCTAAAGCCACCCTTAGGAAATAAGAGACATTAAACAATAAAGTTAGAATTAATTCAGATTCTAAAACAGTGCAAGTCTTACACAAATATTCAGATTAAAACATTTTTAACATGGAGTATTTTAATACCTTGTTTGTATAAATATGGGTAACACATTTTATAAGATTGAAAAAGGCACCAAAACTACAAACACAATAATGCATTCGATTTTCCTTCATTTGATTTTGGGGTAAACATGTCATAACAGCAAATTCATAACAAAATCAGGAACAGGTAAGATAAAAACAACAATAAGTCCTCTTTGTAAAGAAATTGGTCCGCTGTATGAGATTAAAACTATTAAACACTGAACATTGTTACCTATTCGATACGACACATTCAATAGAACTGCGCAATAATAAAGTGAAAAAGTAATATGCAAAACTGTTGAATAATGTTAAATGTGACATGATTTAACAATCCTTTAAGTTTTGTAAAATCAATTTGAACTATATAAAATGGCAATTATACAATTAATAGACAATTATACAATTAATAGACATCTTTCATCTTGCATACACACTAAATGCATCAACACTACAAAAATCTACTTTTTATGTGTTAAAATCTAGCAATAGTTACATATATTGTGCAGCCCTGGAACACAGACAGTGGTCAAAGTCCACAACTTGTTTTCTGTTTTACAGTTAAGACATTTAACAGGAAGTGAGTAAATATATGTCAAGATGAAACCCCATGTATCTAGAGAGAGTTAGTGTGAATCAGCTTGGACAAGCCTCACAGCCACTCAAAGGGGTCACTGAGGGCATGGTATATGACCTCACAGAAAAATACAGGAAGTTACCACTTTGTCTCTGTCCCATAACCTAAGAGTGATGTCGCCCTTCTTCATGACGAACAGTCACGTGGAGTATAACTCTTTACATAGCGTAAAATGAAACATTCACACATAATAAAAACACCCTAGAGCTCTGCTCAAAACCTAGTGTGCCAATCCATCTCTGCAAGGTTTAAATGTTTAGAAATGTGCTTCGAATGAAAAGGTTGCTTTAACAAGGAGCAGCAATGCAATCCAAGAAAACAGGAATAGACATCATACAGATCGGGATATCCGTGGCCATCTATGTTTGGAAGCAGAGCTCTAGTCTCATTAGCAAAAGCTGCATCTTCAGGTCAGTTCAACAAATGCCAGTTTCATCAGCATGGAGAAAAATGCCCTGCAACAGATACACAAACCTCCTCCCAAAAATAATAAATGAGAGAACAAAACGCTTACCATCTTTCTGATCAGCAATCATGTTAATTTTCCTGGATATCTTAGCTGGAAAAAAGGATAACATTTTTCTGAAAAAAACTGCTGATACATGAGACATAAATAAATTTAAAGAAATAGATTGACGGGAGAAAGAAGCAGGTTAATGATGAGTTGATCAGCTGAACAGTGAAGCCACAGAGCAGCAATGAGCCCGCCATCAGCCTTCAAAAGAGATTATTTCAATCTGGTACCATCAAAAGCCTTTTGATCATGCCAGGAAAACCGCGTTGAGATTAGTGGCAATGAAAACCAGCACCCACTGAGCATCAGAACACCAGGTGCTTCATTACAAAACTGTTCTGTATGAAAATCTGTCTAGAATTTTATAAGTATTATGATTTGAATGCCCTGTGTAGTATTACCCTTAAAACGCACCACAGCGGAGGACAGAAAGCCTGTAATGTTAAACAAGATTAGAAAAAAGGAACCATCCAAAGAAGAAAAGACTCTTGAATTCTGAAAATGTGTAAGATGTTGTGTTAAATGATCAAATGTAATTGCATTTTCCAACCAAAATAAAGAAATATGGTGTACGGTTTTTAGACTCAGGGTAATGTTCTTTATCAAAAGCACCTTGATATGGCATATTCCAATAATAACACTACAGCGATGTAGAATTATGTTTTATGTCCTTTACTTTTATATTTTATTAATATTTTGAATAAATACAACTGGAAAACTTAAAAAGGCGGGTTAATAATTAAAGAGTTTTAAAAAATTGTGCCGCATACTATTTTGCAAGGATTATCATATTTATCCGTTTTTACAATTGTTACCTATAATTATTAAAAAATATATAAATAATGGGAAAAAAAAACCATTTATTTCTAATGATTTTCATTTACTTAACATGTGTAAAATTGAAATGTTTTGGTCATTTATTAGTTTTTGTTTTTATTGATACTCATGTTCTCAAAATCAGTTGAGTAACTGTGTAAACTATTGTGATCTCAAAAAAATGTGAAATAAGCGTCATTTCTAATCGAGCAGTCGTACTCTTTGGGTTTTAAGCTAAATAAGTTCAATAGCATTAGATAATAGTAGAAGAAAAACAAAACTATCTAGAAGTACTTTTCTGTAAGATCAGTTTCTTAAAGGGTAATTCATTGCAACACCAAGCAAAAGTAAAAAAGCTGAACTTTAGGGCTACCATGCACCAAAGCAACCGTTTTATTTCAGATCATTTCTTTGGTTAGTTCATTAGGTTAGTGAATAGCACCGTGGATTAGTGCTGAATCCCAGAGCTAAACCCAGACAGCTGAAATATAAACATTATACAATACCAAAGTCATTGGCAACACTCTTGGATATCAGTCTGCTTTTGGAAATCACTGAAATGTGTTTAAAAGAACCAGTCAATAAATGAATGGCAAAATAAAAATAGTTTCGGAGAAATGTTTTTACTTTAATGCACCATACCCTTTGTAATAAACTTTTGTTTGCTGTCTTCATCAGAATTGCATGGTGAACCGGAGCCTAGAGTGACAACACAGCCCACATAACAATGTCATACAGCCGAAGGTGTCTAACGTCATTTCTGTCATCCACCTGCATATCAAAGTCTTATGCCTTCTATGTGAAATTTTCCTGGTCAGCACACCTAACTCGGATTCTGACTACGTTTGCGGATTCTCGTATTTTTTGCTGTGCTAAAGACTTTTCAACACAAATAGAACTTTACATCTAATGCATTGGGCTTACACTGGCTGTTTGTCAATGCATCTTAAAGAAGAATTGTGTAATATCTGCACCACCAGTGACACCAAACTTGCCCAGACCATCCTCATGCCAAATCATAACTCTTTTACAAGGCTAATGTATGATATCATCGTGTCGCTTGTAGTTTTTTTTTTTTTTTAACTCTTGATTATTGTTTTACAAGCCACCTTTGTATTTCTAAACGGAAAAAACATCTTAACAAATATTCCTGAATTCGTCTTGCTGTGAACAGGACTGTATAAATAGACACTTTACCTGAAGTCGGGGATTTGCATCTCTCTTCTGGAGCAGCAGGTCCATCATTTCCATCACAGAAACCTGTTGAAACAAAAATATGTAAGACAAACAGCCGGGCAGAAAACATATCCATATAATAAAAAAAAACAAGAAAGAGAAATGGAGGAATGCAGACAGATATTAATAGAAGCAAAGAGCGTTGATGGGTGTCATGTGACTTACTGATGTAAGACGAACGAAGCTTTTTCACAGATTCAGAATAAAAGTTAGAGAGGCCGGACATGCAAGACTTCTTATGCAGAGTGTCTTTACGAAACCACAGAGAGAGACCAACATTGAAAGGATGAAACAAGACAGTGACACAAATCAAACCAACAGCTCGAAGAGGTGTTTGAACACCTGGAGACAACAGACTGTACCCAGAACAGTTTAGAGACATTCAGTCAACATCCCAGGGGTCTGTTTCTATCTCTTACTAACGTGGGACAACCAGTAATAAATAATATCTCTGAACGGTGACGTCTGTTGGGCCCCAGGTATCTCAAAGACATACAAACAACAACAAAAAAATAACATGCAGACAAAAAGGAGAAAGACAGAACAGGCATCAGTCTGTGAGATCAGGAGCAGATGGTTTATCCACCTGCAGATGCATCACATCTTGTTGGCCAAGTCTGCTCATAATACGCATGTAGGCGAGTGAAAGAGACAGACTGACAGAAACATCCATGCAACAGTAGTTGTTAGTAAAAGGTTGAAAGTAAGTCAGAAGAGGTGAGGTTGACCAAACCTGCAGAGGGCTGTCTGGCTTTGCGTGGTGAACGCGGCTGTCTGTGGTGAGAATCCAATGAACTGTAGAGTTCAGCCGTGCTCACGTTCAGAAGAAGAGTTTTCTGGATGTAATCGACCACGGCAAGGCCATAACCATTGCCAAAAACAACTCTGTAAGAGACCAATAAATATTACAGCCACCTAAAACCAACAGGGCTAACAAAAGTTGAGTAACATCATCCTGTTGAATGACTTACAGGCCATATGCAGAGTTGACAGACAGGCTGGTAATGGGTTGTGGCGGCTCCCCGCTGACCCATACCAACTGAATGACCAGCTCCACCTGGTAACCTGGTGACTGCTTGAGAGGTGAACTTCTAACCCTGCTCAGACATCAAACACCAAAGATTGAATGATCAGACCAACATGAGAGTGTCAACCTGTAGAATATAGCTGTGAGGCATACTTTAGACAGGGAACATTGTCCCGGAGACCGTCAGAGGAGTTGTTGCTGCTGGTGGAGGGATGAGACTGAGGCAGGCTGCTCTGGGGGCTGGATGAAGTTCCTGGAGTGGAAACCGTTGACTGCTCACCTGCGGCCTCTGGAGACTCCACTTCATTCAGCTCACACTGCATACGTACCTCCAGCAGCTACACACAAACACAGACATGACAATTACTGTACACAAACTCAATCACAACAACGCATATAACACCCAGACTCATCATAAAAAGAATACACGTTAGGGTTATATATATACACTGTCGATCCTTACATCCATCAGGTCACAGATTTGTTTCTCAGGGCACACACATGCCAATTAAATGCAGTCTAAGTGACTTTGAATAAAAGCATCTACTGAATGCACTAATGTAAATGCAGTCATACCTGAACCACTTCAGTGGTGAACTCCTGTTTGCTGAACCTGTAGACAAGGATGTGAGCGGAAACTCCAGCCACACATAGCACGCGGCTCTCCGGACACCAGGACAGGATCTGGATAGCAAACGGATCTTCGTCCACAATATCAGTGCTGGACTTCTCTTCTTTTCCTCTAGGTTTTTCAAAAACCTTCACCGTCTTCAGTTTATACAGCACCTGCAACATTACTGAACAACCCCACAGAGGACCTCTTTTTTAATCCATTATCAATTTATCCTTCTAGATCAATGTTATTTCTTTAATGAAGGCCAACAAACAAACTTCAAAAGCAATCATTTGAAACTGACACGAAAGAAATTTGCTTCAGTGGCAAAACTCACATGCCGATGCGTCCCAGAACTTCACAGATCCATCAGCATGTCTGAAGTTTTAAGAAGAAAATAGAGAAGAAAAGGAGTCTTGAAATGTTGGATTAACGTGTAAAATTTCTCCCCAATCCGACATAACTCTTGTTTGTTTCCTATGCCGGATGGAATTATTAAATGGTAAAAGTCTTATGACTCCAGTAGAGATTGTGGAAGAAGTCAGATCACTTACCCTGTGATGATGATCTCTGGGTAACTAAGTGCTCCCTGGCCCCAGTTTCCTCCACTGACAGGCCATTCCTGTAGGAACGAGTTTAAGCACCAATTTCATCAACAACAACAAAAATGTCCCCCCAAAATCAGTTAACATCAGACCCCTGAGCATTACCTTCTTACTAAAGCCCTGCCTCTTCTGTTTGGAGCCCACCGAGTAAAGTGCAGGGATGACTTCAGCTGGACAGTCTACAAAATATTCACAGCAGGTCACTGGAGACTCATGGATGGACAGGGGATACGGATTCTCAAAGATTGGATACCTGCACGGAGAGCCGGTGATAAAACATCTATGTACGGGGAATAGAAAAATAGCTGCTGTGCGTGTCAACCCAGCAGACTCACCCGATTTGTGCAAGATCAATAACTACTAAATCCTTCTCTAGCAGAACGACAACAGCATAAGGCTCCTGGAAATCTGCAGGAACAAAAATGATTTAAGATTATGATTTGTGATTTTTCCATTTTTTAATAAAAAGAAAGGCTATGCTACGTGTTTGAGAATAACATGGACGAACATACTTTATTTTCCTTCCTTTCAAAACAGAAACACAATGAATATGGTAATAATTTGAATAGACTACAAATACATTTATAGTGAACTTTTTTGTGCCGCTTCATGTTTTAAGGTCATGTGAGAGCTACAACATTTTGAATTGTGTAATGCCGAGTTTGTACATGGAAAATCTTTCTAAATAAAGTAAATGTTACAAAGTTACAGAAGGGTTGACTTGCCGTTTGGATATGGCGTTTCACACAGCGTAAGGAAATCTACTATTGGGTAGTCCATCTCCAGTACTGCAGTACTCTTGCCGTGCATTACAGTCAGACAGGCTCGTCGACCCACTGTATCATATGACAAACCTCCACTCAGAATCATGAAAGGGTCACTGACAAAACAAATGAACAAATCTCAGTTTTCCACGATGCAAGAGGAAGCAAAAGGATTTAACATAGGCATTTCGTCCAGTTAACATGAAACTGAACTTCAGCAACTCGAGTAGCTTTACATTGTTGGTCATTGAATACAAGCAACTATGCCAGACAGTCTTTATGCCACACTGCATCAGTCTGAAATGAATGCATCATGCTGGCTGAATCTCACCCTGCTCTTGTGGTTTTATACTCCACTTTCAGGATAGGTTTACACGGTTCGGGCTTCTTTCCATCCTTGGCTTGTTTACCTGGGAAGAAATATCACAAATCAATTTTTTACTTGAATGTTAAAAGTAAATTTTTCAGAACTCAGATTATTATTGTATGTAAATCACGGTATTGATAATTTTAGAGTTAACTTAACAGTACATCTTGCTTTGTGCTGCTTCTGGCATTGAATGTATGCCCTTCACCTTGAAGGTCTTCTGTTTTTTACTCTCTACTCAACATTGCAATCTTGGAACAGGGTTTGTTTGGGCAGAAGCTTACCATGTGGTGTAATGATCTGGGCTGGCTTAGCAGGAATGCGCACGTTCCATGTGGTAAGCGTGCCATCTGAGTGACTGCACACAAACTGTTTCCCCTCATGGTGCCAGGCCACAGAGTGGATCGCCTACAGGCCAACCAAAGGACAAGTGATGAAACGCAAAGAAAGCAGGTTAAACTAACTAAGAAACAGCAAAAATGAGTCTTGAAATTCTGTATAAATCAGCTCTCAAGGTTTCAAATAGTTTTGGTCCCGTTATATTAGTCTTTTCCATACAGTGTATTAATTTTTAAGCAATTTATTAATAAAACTCTACATCTAAAAACAATTCCTTACCTCATCATAGTTGTACCGATAATCAGCCTTCTTTGACTTCAAGTCCCATAGCACGACTATGCCACACTCAAAGCCAATCAGAAGCTAAGAAACGCAACAAGATGTAAATTTAGCAATCAAATTGATGTTTTATCTCAAAAAGAAAATGCATCCATACTTTTCCTTCATCCATAGGGTTATCGCTGATGTGAACAACAGGTCCAGGGTGCGACTTTGAGGACCTATTGAAGAAAATTCGTTAGAAACAAACCTTTATAAAATGACAGGAATAAAAATTTTATTTAATTGGAAATTTACTTCCTTTTGACAATTTTTAGAACTTTTTACGGTCAAGATTTTCATGTGTTTACTGATTTGTGAATTCACAAGCTGAAAACAGTTCTCAACAGATACGAGAAAATATTTAACACATTTTTTAGATGTTCTTTTATCCATATTCCTGATGCTTGATTTAGAACAAGAGTAACCACTGGTTTGGGTTTCATGAACCAGCTTTAGGTTTTTATAGCTGCCAGAATAAGTTCATCCAGGGATGATAGTTACCCCTAAAGTCCTATTCACATTACCTACGACTGTCACAGTTCCCTTTTTATTATACTGCCGGGAGGCGAAGTAACAGTAATAAATGATACTATTGCTGGATGTCATTCCATCGTCAAATGTTTATGCCTTAAATTAGCTTGTATAAGATTTGAAATGATCGATTGCTTTGAGAGGTTCCAGGACAAAAGAAGGTGAGAGAGTAGGACAGAAAAAAGAGAAAAGAGGACAGAGAAGGATAACTGTGTCTAGACAGATTCAGACACTCACAGTTCGATGGCTTTGTTCCACATGATCACGTAGCCTGAGAGGGTGAAGGACTCCACATTGACAATGTGAATGTTCCCTCGTTCTGTGCCCACGTACAGCCATTTACTCTGAAAGGGCAAATGGCAAAACGTGATCCTGGCAAAACACAAAGAGAGAACAAAAGTTAAAAAAAATTATGGTCATTATCTCTTGTGATGGTGAGCATTGAGCTTGATTTGTGCTACACGGTGCTCAGGATGAGGATGAAACAGCAATAACGAAAAGAGAAATCTGCCAAAATGAATGAGTCATATTTGATAAATCAACTTCTATTACAGTGGCGACAATACTGCAACTTCTGTTGTGTAACATCCAATAAAAGAAAAACCAATTAAGGGACAAGTGATCTGAGGAGACCCAAAATAACTTTAAATCTTCATGCGTTTATTAACCTAAACAAATAAATGTTTGAAAACTTCGAACTTCCATCGTGAATTAGCAGAATTGTGAAAAATGTCTCTTGCAAACCAGCTTTGGAACAGATTGTGGTGAACTACTTAAAATATGTTAATATATAGCTGCCTACAAGAGTGATTTAACTGATATTTGTTAACATCTGTTATCATTTACCACCAGCAAGACAGCTGATTTGAGTGTATCACTTCAGGCAAAGCAGGTTATTACATTTTTATTAAAAATTATGATGACGAGCATTCTTTTTCGTTCTCTGATAAATCATGTAAAATAAGGACACTGCGACCTTTATGATTTATCAGAATAAGATTTGAATCAATTTTTGACTTCATGTTGACTTTAACAGCACTGTCCATTTATCTCGATACCTAAACACTGATATCTAATGGTCATTAAATACTCACCTTTCCCGGCTGAATTTTAGAGAGTGGAGAATGGCTGGAAGTTTTTGCCGCAGATTCCACAAATGAATACTGTCATCTGCCAATGCACTAACCAGCGCCCCCTATCAAACATAAACACCAAAATCAGTGAATGAAATGTACATTGTAATTCATTACATTTGAAACTATTATTCATTTATTGTTTAAATAAAGAAGCACAGAAGCTCATGGAAAATCTCACTTCATTGACAAGAAACTGCAGCTGAATGACGGCGGATCCGCTCTCATGCTGACAGTAACACTCCACTCCTGCTCGGCCGAATCTGTGTGCAGCTCAGTTAAGATTTAAACATCTAATAGTAGATATAGTAGAGGAAGTTATTAAAATGTGTTTGTGGACTTTGGAGACAACAGTGGCAAACCTTAAAGCGACAGTTCAAATTTTAATTAAGATTGTATACTACTTTTATCAGTCTCTGTCAAACCTGTTTAGTTTTCTTTCTCCCGCAGAACACAAAGAAGATATTTTTCAGAAAGTGGGTAGACAAACAGCAATGGCACCAATTCAATTCTACTGTGTGCACACAAAGCCAATGCAAATGAAAGAGTGCCAGTTTCCACCATTCTTCAAAATATCTTCTTTTGTGTTATGCAGAAGAAAGTTGTACAGGTTTGAAATTACGAGAGGGTGAGTAAGTGATGATAGAATTTTCCTTTTCGGATGGACTAACACTTTAACATCATACATACAGTCCCATTCATATGAATTGGAACAACATTTTGAATGAAGCTAATCTTCTCAGATATTCATAAATGACTCTGAATAAAGATTGTAAACTTGCAAAGCAGAGCACTAAAGGGAGTCTGTGTTCCCAGAGGCCTGTGCGCCACATCAACAAGGGCTTTGCCCATTGACTTAACTAAAAGGATTACACAAAGTCCCTTAGCAAAGACTTGTCAAATCTGCACTGCAAATGCTCCGATACAGCCAATTTAACAATGAAGCCATGTGATATTGAATGATTAGACACAAGAACCCAACAAGAACTGTTTGTGATATTAACTTGATGGCACACATTCAACAGTACAATGCACCTTTTATTCAGCAAACTAACAAAATATAATTGTGTTATGCTGAAGACAGATAAACAGCAGCGGCTGCGCATAAATAACTGTGCAGTAAACACTAGGGTTTCTCTACAGCCCGAATCAGCGGATTCCTGCGACGACATACTCATTTGCTTTAATGTGACTTATAACAGTAAAAATTCATACACGACCCGAGACCCCAGTGTAGCTTCTATGATGTGCTTGTAAAATAGAAACTCTGTTGTTCAGTCTAACACAGCAAGTGGATGAGCTCATTTATCTCTGTTATACAGATCAATTATGGTAAACAGCGGTGGCAGGACTGCACCTTTCTGATGACACAATCAAACGCTCTGTGAACAAGAAAAGTGCAGCAGAGTGCAAAAATATTGGGAAAAATTTACTTTTTATTAATAGTTAACATGTCATCATTTTATAGTGTCGATATACAAATGTAACAATAAAGAATAAATTGAAAACTCATAAATTAAAAAGTAAAAATCTTAAAATGTTAAGAGTTCTGCAATGTGGCAAAGAGAATAAGGCAGAATGCTTTGAAACTGTCACTCATATTGTCAAATTCAGAAAACAGCTACGAAATAAAAACGTTTTAGCCAGTTGATATCATGCTTCCCTTAGAAAGATGAAAAATCACATTTGCCCTCTCTCTTCACATCCAATGATGGGAAGCCCAACAAGGATGTTGTTTATACAGCAAACATTCACCATTTTTGGAGCAGCTAAATAACAGAGCGTTGTTATAAATAAGTTGCAGTGGACCAAGAGTTCATTTTTAATTCATGACTCAGGGCCCTTGACCAGCCAGTTTGTCCCTAGCTTACGGCTCTGTGTCTCAGAGCTTTTGGCTGGCCCCAACATGGCTCTATGACTTCCATGGGAGTCCGAGCCTAAACAAACAAAAACCATCTGTTAATCAACAATTGCTTAAATGTAAAACTAAAAAAACACCCAACTATGTTCAATATAGTCTGCATTTGTGCTTAAACCAATGCAGGCACAAACCAAAAACAGCACAATACAAACACATATGTTAACTTGAATCTTTCTGGCTGATCTGCTGCTTCAGAACTATGGTTGGCAACTCTTTCTAGAGCATCATATTGCGATCACAATGCATGATTCACTCGAACAACAGGGGTTTCCGCTGAGAGCAAACAGCCATGCAATCTGATAAGGGGGTTGTCATACTATATGCCCTAATAACACAGCCCTCAAGTGCAAAAGATTACAATGCAGCTAAAGGCTTGTCAACGTTCCCTACAAATATGAACATTTGTTCCTGGGAACCAAACAGGTTCTGTCTCAAAGGAGAAAAGGGAGGAGAAAACAGCAAAGTAGAGAGAAAAGACATTGGCCACAGAGCTTCCCAGATCCAGTTTTTGCATCACGTCTTCATCAATCGCAACCGGTAACACCTTTTGAGAAACCGTGGTAGCTAATACAGGAAACACAAAGATTTTTGCTTCATTGCCGAGGAGGATAACATAGTTATGAATATGCAGTCAAAGATAGATTACCCTCCAAACTGCTACACATTGAACCTTTAAGCTGCAAAATAAACCTTTTAAACTTGACTTTGAAAGTGTCCAGCATGTTTTATAATAAACCTAATGATCAAAAATCATGGCATATCTGTCGAAAACTGGAATGCCTGTTGATTTGGAAATATTTGAATACTTAAGACATAAGGCCCTTATGAGCATCAGTCCCTTTACAAAACACTTACTGACTAAGAAATAAATATTTTTTACAATCCACATGTTCACTCATCATTTCACTGTCTTGATACTGACGTATGTCAAAAAAAAACCACACACAATACACGGAAGTATTTCAAAGAAGGTCCAGGGAGTTCACGCAGTTCCCAGAAAACTATTTTGATGTTGTCAGCTGTTTAATAGATTAAGGCAATCCTAAAGATGAATAAATCGAATAATTTATCAATAAAATATTTCTGGTAGATTGGGACTCTACACTATTTGACACTACAGCTTGCCCTTTCCCTTCTGTCTAAGCGGGACTTCGTAAGATTTAAGATTGATAAAGGAGAGCTAGGATCTGTCCAAACAAGATTAAGAACAGTAATCAAACAGGCCCTGGATGCCTTAAACAAACTATGGAGGAGTCTCAAATGGTCGTTATTTAAAGCACTTGGAACTGGATGCTGCCAACCCCTTCCCCTACAACTGAAGCACAGAGGAAGGGTCACACATCACGGGGCAATCGACACTAAAATTACCACTGATGAATAAAATGTATATCATACCAACACCAACTCATTTATTTTATAAGCATGCAGGCAAGATGTTTTCCGTAGACGCTTGCTCTTGAAACCCTTGGTTAAATTTCCTAACACAGTTTGCCTAAATGTGACTGCTATGATGCTTGTGTCTTGTGACTGATTTGTCACATGCTTTTACTCTTTTGAGACCATAACCTGACGGGTTAAAGTCCATTATACTCTGCAGTACACCGTACAGCTAGTCGACGGTTTGGCATGAGAGACAGCTAAATTCTCTAAACAATGTCTGCTACTTTTGCTTTAGGTAACCCACAGTGGTTTGTGGTGCTTCTGTTCACAAATGCAAAAGAGGATGTCCTCACTAGCAGGGCAATGTGAAAAGCTACATTGCATTTCACATAAGGTAACGGAAGAAGATTCCGATTTCCATTGTGTCCATGTAGGTAAAAAAGGTTTAGAATGATAAAAAGTTAACTAGATGCTTTTCTTTGAAGCTATTGATTCTGCTTAAAGTGTTTGCCTCAACAACGCACACAATTTTATCAGATTACAGAATTAGATAAAAAAGCCATTATACACAAGCAATTAGCAATGTGTTAATGCATTACATTGTAAAAAATGATAAAAGCTATAACTGGAAGATAAAAAGTCCAAAGATTAAGACATGGGGGACAAATCGTGTTAAATTAGATATTTACTGTTCGTAAACACCTCATTGAGTTTGTGTCAGCTGAGCTGTGGCGTGTTTCCCAACACTAGGAGCAATGAGGCAAATCGATACATCCTGTCTTCTGATAAATAGCCCAATCGGCTGAATGACAGTGAGCACATCGGCTCACTTCTGCACGCACACAACAGCAACAGCTTTAGCACTGAGCCACTCAACACAAACACAAATTCACAACGAGGACCTGGTGGCTGGCTTTTACATATCCCACCGCAAATTCACTTAAACATAATGTCTTTCACTCTTGAGATAAACATCATACAAGGTCAGGTCTTACAAGCAAACCAACGGAGATCTCAAGTTTGGTTATAATGGTACACATCACGATGTAATTTTTTTAGGAACGTGTTCTCACTTAATTGGAGAAACTCAAACATGCAAAATGTTGATTTGAACATTTGTGCAGTTGCGTCGTCTGTTCTTTGTTTTGGACAGACATAATGACGTGGCGAATATCTGAACATGAAAATATATAAAAGCCGTAGCTTGGCCGAGCGCGTGTCACCCTAACAGACGTGCTCAGCACGACCACTGATGTTTCCAGCACGTGTTAGGGGGCTTTCTGGCCGACAGCCCTCAGAACCAATGATGAGGCGAGCTGTGCGACATATGGCGGCAGAGCTGCTCATGCTACAGTGGAGATATCATTAATGAGTGCAGCTCCTCCAGGAATAAAGACCCTGCTTCTAAGAAATCTGAAAACAAATGATGTGTTGGTTTGACTTTTACTGTCTGCACTAAATTTCCCACCTCAATTATGACAGTGCATATAGTTTATAAAAGCAGTTTTGGAAGCATGTGAGATTTATATCGCCGTTATGCAATTTAGAATGAAAGGATAGAAGTTTGTCAAGTTCTAAATATGCTAATAAAACTGTTAATGGATAAGGCGTTTAAAGGGCTCATGTGACAGTGCTTAAACGAATATTGCTGTTTGTACCCGCCTCTCTGAAATGCCTTGAAATGATTTTTACTAAGCTTATTGATGTGAAAAGTGAGGTGTGCTCCATTTGGCCAGTTAACCAGTGCGTTGTAATTAGTTGAATATCACAAGCATGCAACCAATATGATACGCCCCTAACATTATTTGTAACATCAGCGTTAAAAGTGGTACTGACAGGCAACATGGCATCAGAATCTCCATATCAATCCCGTGTATTTGAAGAAGATCATACAGATACATCAACTTAACCAGTGCGACTTGATCAACATGAAAAAGACTACCAATAATAGCTTCTTATGTTGTCTTAACACGTTATACATAACAAGTCACAAAAAAACATGTGCTAATAACACAAGCACATGACAATCATACTCAACACTTGCGTTAGTCCGTTAGCAAACTCTTTCACAATAAACGAAAACTTACTTGCTCCCCTTTTTCATGAAAGTTAACATGCAAAATCAGTTTTGTTCTTCCATAGAGTCAGAAAGCAGTCATCAATGAAATGTGCTTCATACACGTGGATATACACGATCAGTCATGGTCTGGTGATTAGAGTTGGACTTGTAAGCACAAGGTTGTACGTTCCAATCCCAGTGTCAGCAGACAATGACTGAAGTGTTCTTGAGTAAGAAATCTAACCCCTGTTTACTAGTGATAATTGACTTCTACATAATATGTGTGAGACGCTTTGGACAAGCATCTTCCGAATGAATAGATGTAAATTTCAATATTTGTACTGCTCTGTAACGGTATTTCCAAGAAATTGAGCCAGTCATTTTTATCTTTTGGAAGCCGAAATAAAGCAAAACCAAAAAGTGTAGTTCACAACACTCCAGTGACATATATGGTTACGTCTGCTTGAGCCTTCACTTTTTTATAGGATATTCTATTCTGATACTTAAATTTTTGCTATTTCACGTGTCTAATAAATGCATGAGCAACTTGTAAGACTGTCATAAACGGATTTTAAAAATTGAGCCCTTTAAAAAATATAGACAAGACTAAAAATACATTGATTTTATTTAATTCAATCGATATAGATTAATATGAAATACAGCTCTTGTTTGGACTGCCATCAGCCACATGGCTTTTTAGACATTTGCATCAACGGTTATTCAAAAACCTGGCTTGGTCAAACACAAATCCATGACATGTTGATCTGCTCGGCTCATTTTCCCAGAGGCTTCAGTGTCTTTCCTTTAGCTTTAATGATGCATCGAGACAGCAGCGTCTATGATGTGTCTCTAGGGTAAATATTCATATCTCCAGGGGGAACAGCATAGCTCTTAGAAGCTGATTTGCCAGAGGATGTTGTTACTGGTCCTTTGCTTCTTGTAAATGCGCAATTGTAAACATTTGTGTGAGGAGTTTGTGAAAGAAAACTGAAAAAGCCTTACACTTAGCAGCAAGACCTCCAACAAAAGCAGACCGAATAAATATTTGATGCTTACTTGTCCTACCAAGTTATCTTGGTTGTTGCCGGCCTTTAGTAAAGGATACAATCTTAGGGCTCCACTCTGTGTGCCAACAGCCAGAATTTTCTGTACGGGGTCAAAAGCCATGGAAGCGGGTTGATAGGGAAAGCCATGTCGTATTGTCTGTAAAACAGAACAGGTTTTGCATTACAAAACGAAATGAAATTCGCAAGTCTGACATTATTTGCGCTCTAAAGCCCCTGTGATAAAATTCTGTATGTGAAAGACAAACACAGATATTTTAAAGAATCTTTGCCACAGTCATATGACATATGAGCTGGGAAAGATTTTTGAAGAGATATTCAAAACGTGAAACGAAATAAAGGCAGATTAAAGTAGCTGTAATAAAAACTGATGCTTGGAGAAATTTGCATGACATAATAAAACTTTCTATCATAAACGCATAAAAGAGTGTACGATCATGGCATACTGGAGGTGCGAATAAGGAAAGATTTGTTAACAAACCATGTCCAAAGAGACAAATTAATAATATAATCAATAACAACAAATCATTATACATTTGCATTTCCTCACTCTTCTTAAAACAAAGGAAGGATCTTATTTATTGTCTTTATAGAAAACCTCTAGGAATTAACATTGAACCGTTGTAAAAATGTAGTACAAGTATTGTTAAATTCCTCATTCCGAGTGAAAAACTACCTGTAATCCTTTACAAACAGCAATCTGATAAATCCAAATCATAACTGTACCATGATCATTTTAAATGATTATACAGTAACATTAAATATGTAAAAACATTTTCATTTTACATAATTCAAATGTTATGTCATGAATCGGCAAGTGAAGTATTTTCACGGGCCAGTAATTTCACATTAATTCCCACTTTAGTTTTTTTTGGGAACCCGCATGAAAATATCCAGTATTATACATACTACAGTGTTCACTATTGAGTAAATGGATTCATTTCTAGTATTCTGTAGTATATTGCATACATACCTAACACTTAATGGGCAAATCTGTGGAAGTGTGAACCATACCATGAAAATATCGATATACTTATAGCACAGATGTCAACACTTGTTTGGGTAAATACAATTTGTAAAAAAAAATTTACAGTTTTTAAAGCATTATTCTATTTTTAGAGCACTATTTTTTATAGTCAAGTTAGTGCTACTTTCAGGATTGTCACATCCATAACATTATATTTTCTTTAAAAACAGACTCAGGAAATGAGTAAAAATATAATATAACAATTATATTATGTTCTATAAAGAGCTATCTATTGTTAAATTGTTGGATATATTTGATTCTGGTTTGTATATTTGAATTCATTTAAAACTTAAGAAGTTTGTTGTCTCACAAAAACTGTATCCTTTTTTTGTCACATCCATAACACATTTTTTTAAAGAAAACTTGTCCATAGACTTAAATTTTTCTCAAATTTAAACACTAACAACAAGGTTTTTGTATAATATAAACAATTGTTTGTATAAAACTGACACTAGATTTTTTGAGTGTATTTGTCAATAGTCTTTGTTTGAATGCATGTACTGTTGAATGTAGTGCTGTAATTATTTGTGAATTAAACTAAAACACAACACATTAAACACAACATATTCACACTCTTTCAGTCACTTTAGATTTATGTCTTAAAATAACCCCGCCCATCTGTCATCTGTGACATCATCAGTGATTAATGTGGATAAACCTTCCTTAAAATGATCATCACGAGACAGACACACTCTTTAAAGAGCATCAATATTCTAATACTAAGGGATGCTTAACGTCAAACTGAAGTGTAATAACAGACATGATACTCTGTTATATCTCAGTAAATATTCCTAGTAAATATTCCCAGTAAATAATGCAAGAAAATAGTCCCAGGAAATAATCCCCGTAAATAGTCCCGGGAAATAATCCCTGTAAATAATCTCAGTAAATATTCCCTATAAATAATCCCTGTAAATAATCCCAGTAAATAATTCCTGTAAATATTCTCAGTAAACATTCCCTGTAAATAATGACAGTAAATATTCCATGTAAATAATGACAGTAAATAATCCCAGTAAATAATCTCAGTAAATATTCCCTGTAAATAATCCCAGTAAATATTACTAGTAAATAATGCAAGAAAATAGTCCCAGGAAATAATCCCAATAAATATTATTAGTAAAAATGACAGTAAATAATCCCAGTAAATATTCCCTGTAAATAATGACAGTAAATATTCCCTGTAAATAATGACAGCAAATATTCCCTGTAAATAATCTCAGTAAATATTCCCGGTAAATAATGACAGTAAATATTCACTGTAAATTATCTTAGAAAATATTCCCTGTAAATAATGACAGTAAATATTCCCTGTAAATATTCCCTGTAAATAATGACAGTAAATATTCCCTGTAAATAACGACAGTAAATATTCCCTGTAAATAATGACAGTAAATATTCCCTGTAAATAGTATCAGAAAATATTCCCTGTAAATAATAACAGAAAATATTCCCTGTAAATAATGACAGTAAATATTCCCTGTAAATAGTATCAGAAAATATTCCCTGTAAATAATATCAGAAAATATTCCCTGTAAATAACATCAGAAAATATTCCCTGTAAATAACGACAGTAAATATTCCCTGTAAATAACGACAGTAAATATTCCCTGTAAATAATGACAGTAAATATTCCCTGTAAATAGTATCAGAAAATATTCCCTGTAAATAATATCAGAAAATATTCCCTGTAAATAATGACAGTAAATATTCCCTTTAAATAATCTCAGTAATATTCCTTGTAAATAATCTCAGAAAATACTCCCTGTAAATAATGACAGTAAATATTCCCTGTTAATAATCTCAGTAAATATTCCCTGTAAATAATATCTGAAAATATTCCCTGTAAATAATGACAGTAAATATTCCTTGTAAATAATGACAGTAAATATTCACTGTAAATAATATCAGAAAATATTCCCTGTAAATAATGACGGTAAATATTCCCTGTAAATAATGACAGTAAATATTCCCTGTAAATAATGAAAGTAAATATTCCCTGTAAATAATGAAAGTAAATATTCCCTGTTTGTAATCTCAGTAGATAATCTCTGTTTATAATCTCATTCAATACTCCCTGTAAATAAAGACAGTAAATATTCCCTGTTTGTAATCTCAGTAGATAATCTCTGTTTATAATCTCATTCAATATTCCCTGTAAATAAAGACAGTAAATATTGCCTGTAAATAATGATAGTAAATATTGCCTGTAAATAATGACAGTAAATATTCCCTGTAAATAATGACAGTAAATATTCCCTGTAAATAATATCAGAAAATATTCCCTGTAAATAATATCAGAAAATATTCCCTGTAAATAATATCAGAAAATATTCCTTGTAAATAATCTCAGAAAATATTCCCTGTAAATAATCTCAGAAAATATTGACTGTAAATAATGACAGTAAATATTCCCTGTAAATAATCTCAGTAAATATTCCCTGTAAATAATATCAGAAAAACTTCCCTGTAAATAATGACAGTAAATATTCCCGGTAAATAATGACAGTAAATATTCACTGTAAATTATCTTAAAAAATATTCCCTGTAAATAATGACAGTAAATATTCCCTGTAAATAATATCAGAAAATATTCCCTGTAAATAATATCAGAAAATATTCCCTGTAAATAATGACAGTAAATATTCCCTTTAAATAATCTCAGTAATATTCCTTGTAAATAATCTCAGAAAATACTCCCTGTAAATAATGACAGTAAATATTCCCTGTAAATAATATCAGAAAATATTCCCTGTAAATAATATCCGAAAATATTCCCTGTAAATAATATCAGAAAATATTCCCTGTAAATAATGACAGTAAATATTCCCTTTAAATAATCTCAGTAATATTCCTTGTAAATAATCTCAGAAAATACTCCCTGTAAATAATGACAGTAAATATTCCCTGTAAATAATATCAGAAAATATTCCCTGTAAATAATATCAGGAAATATTCCCTGTAAATAATATCAGAAAATATTCCCTGTAAATAATGACAGTAAATATTCCCTTTAAATAATCTCAGTAATATTCCTTGTAAATAATCTCAGAAAATACTCCCTGTAAATAATGACAGTAAATATTCCCTGTAAATAATATCAGAAAATATTCCCTGTAAATAATATCAGAAAATATTCCCTGTAAATAATATCAGAAAATATTCCCTGTAAATAATATCAGAAAATATTCCCTGTAAATAATGACAGTAAATATTACCTGTAAATAATGACAGTAAATATTCCCTGTAAATAATGATAGTAAATATTCCCTGTAAATAATATCAGTAAATATTCCCTGTAAATAATCTCAGTAAATATTCCCTGTAAATAATATCAGAAAATATTCCCTGTAAATAATGACAGTAAATATTCCCTGTAAATAATCTCAGAAAACATTCCCTGTAAATAATGACAGTAAATATTCCCTGTAAATAATCTCAGAAAATATTCCCTGTAAATAATGACAGTAAATATTCCCTGTAAATAATCTCAGAAAATATTCCCTGTAAATAATGACAGTAAATATTCCCTGTAAATAATGATAGTCAATATTCCTTGTAAATATTCTCAGTAAATATTCTCAGTAAATATTCTCAGTAAATATTCCCTGTAAATATTCCCTGTAAATATTTCCTGTAAATAATGATAGTCAATATTCCTTGTAAATAATGACAGTAAATATTCCCTGTAAATAATGACAGTAAATATTCTCAGTAAATAATGACAGTAAATATTCCCTGTAAATAATGACAGTAAATATTCTCAGTAAATAATGACAGTAAATAATGACAGTAAATAATGACAGTAAATAATGACAGTAAATATTCTCAGTAAATAATGACAGTAAATAATGACAGTAAATAATGACAGTAAATATTAAGAGTAAATATTCTCACTTTACAGAGCTGGAAATGTTCTGACTGCAGGATGTCGGGAATCATGTCATTTTCGCGGTTTCCGGTCTGTGCGGCGGCGGCGGCGGAAGAGCTCGCGGTTAAACCGTCCAACACCTTCCGGATGTTAAACTTCTTCATGTTTAAACGCGATATTAACGCTCAGTAACCGGAAGATGACGCAGACGCAGTCACACAAGCGCGCGGTTTCGCCTCACATGTCACGCGCTGTTGTCATGATGTCGTCACGCTCGCTGTGACGTCATAATCCCGCAGTCGGAGTTTGTCGTGAATGAATCGCGTCGACGCTCTGAGTGGGTCCTCTTCCCCCCCCCGCGCGCTGCTAACGCGGAAACGCGGAGCGCTGCGATCAACGCGACGCGCGTGCGCAGACGACACCCGGATGTGCTGCGGCGCGCGCACCGACTCCCGATCAGCCGCGGCGGGGATCCGTCACCTTCGGGAATGTCAACGCCGGTGACGTCACGAGAATGACACTCCAGTAATTCTTCGCAAATGACGTCATCACGATTTAATTGCGTCAGTAAACGTGCGTGACGTCATTCTGCAGAACAAACAACAAACACGTGTTTATATTCACTTAAAGTGGAAGGTAAGACAACCGTGACATTTCTCCAAATATCTCCTTTTGGGTTCTGCAGAAGGTCGTGTGCATGATTTCAAGGGCCGAATAAAACATTTATTTAATTTAAACATATTTATGCAACTTGATTGGTTTATTATCAGTAATAATGTTGAACATGTGAACTGTCAAATATAATATCAACATATATAATGATTTATTATCTCTTGTTTGTGTATATTGCAGTCCAATATTATGTGTTTACAAAACACTTTACAATATTACACAAACATTTAACAAATGTATCTTTCAGTTGTAACTCATGACATCATGCATTGAGACATTTATTGCAATATTGATCAATATTTTGTTTATCTTTTAATCAAGTCACCATGGATAATTTTTATATTTTTGTTCAAATATAGCTGTTTAAGTAAGATTAATGTAAAGTTAATGTAAAGTTTAATGTAAAGTTTAATGTAAGGTTAATGTAAAGTTAATGTAAAGTTTAATGTAAAGTTTAATGTGAAGTTTAATGTGAAGTTAATGTAAAGTTTAATGTAAAGTTTAATGTAAAGTTAATATAAAGTTTAATGTAAAGTTTGATGTAAGGTTAATATAAAGTTAATGTAAAGTTTAATGTAAAGTTAATGTAAAGTTAATGTAAAGTTTAATGCAAAGTTTAATGTAAGGTTAATGTAAAGTTTAATGTAAAGTTTAATGTAAGGTTAAGGTAAAGTTAATGTAAAGTTTAATGTAAGGTTTAATGTAAGGTTTAATGTAAAGTTAATGTAAAGTTCAATTTAAGCTTAATGTAAAGTTAATGTAAAGTTAATGTAAAGTTAATGTAAAGTTTAATGTAAAGTAAATGTAAAATTAATGTATGTACAAGTGTCAACCACTAGATGGCATCACTACATTATAAATATGAGATACAGAATCTAATGTATGAGAAATACTTCTGTGAAATTCATTGTGAAGGTAAAGTGTGGACTGTGAGTACATGAACCCTTTTATTTAATCTTACACAATCATTTTAAATCTTTGTATTTATTTCTAGATACAAACGTTTCAATGAGTCTCAGTCATCTAGACCCTGACGAACTCTTGATATTATATGAACTACACACAGAAGCTTCAACAGGTACGGGTCTCTTCATTCGTCCTTTAGCCCGTGTCCCTGCAGTTTGTGTGATATTCAGGTTCTGTACGTCAGCAGAATCATCATCCGCTTCTCCAGGAGAACCATCTGTTCCCACGACACGGAGCTCGAGTTATGACCCATCACAGAATAACCCAACGCTTACATCTAACACTTGAGTCCAGAAACATAGTTTTACACATTACAGGTCTTTCAATGCGCTAAAACGTAATATATTTTATTAACAAAGATCCACTTCATCAATGGTTGGTTGGAACAAGCCAGGATAAAAGTTAAGTAATTTTAATGTGATGAAGTTTAAATGATTATGGTCTAGGGGGGCAGTACTGTACTTTATAAAAGACACACATCAGAGACTCAAATGAATAAAGTCGGTTACCATGAATATCTGCAAGTGAATGAAGGAATCAGACTGATTTTATAGACGGAGTTCATTCATATAGTTTGTAAACAATTGGCCTGTTGAAGGGGTCAAATATGTGTTATGTAGAACAGATCCCAGACCCAAAGAAAGGACTTAACAATGTAAAACTACAGGACACTGAAGGACAGATGGGAGAGTAAAAATATCTGGCCTCAAACAGGTACACACACGCGCACACACACAGACACATGCACAAACACAGACAGATGCATGCACGCACGCACACACACACACACGCACTCATGCACAGATACAGACAGATGCACACACAGAAACACACACATCATGTCAGCAGAATCCTACCTAGCCCCAACATTCACATGTAGAACCAGGATTAGATCATCACAGAAATCAGTGAGACCAGGATTGACACCACTAGAGTAAGGACAAAAAACGCTAAATGTTGAAGAAATAGAAAATAGTTCAGAGCTGGACCTAATTATGGCGTGTTTTCAGCATTTTAATCGTGCCCCCAGAGAACTGTACGATATACAGCACATAATACTGTGTTACAGACAATCAAAACCCTTAGTGAGACCAGGTGGACCCCATCAAAACCCTTTGTGAGACCAGGTGGACCCCATCAAAACCCTTTGTGAGACCAGATGGAGACCATCAAAACCCTTAGTGAGACCAGGAGAAGACCATCAAAACCCTTAGTGAGACCAGGAGAAGTCCATCAAAACCCTTAGTGAGACCAGGAGAAGTCCATCAAAACCCTTAGTGAGACCAGGAGAAGTCCATCAAAACCCTTAGTGAGACCAGGAGAAGTCCATCAAAACCCTTAGTGAGACCAGGAGAAGTCCATCAAAACCCTTAGTGAGACCAGGAGAAGTCCATCAAAACCCTTAGTGAGACCAGGAGAAGACCATCAAAACCCTTAGTGAGACCAGGAAAAGACCATCAAAACCCTTAGTGAGACAAGGAAAAGACCATCAAAACCCTTAGTGAGACCAG
The DNA here is from genome assembly GCA_033220385.1 of Triplophysa yarkandensis. Lineage (NCBI taxonomy): Eukaryota > Metazoa > Chordata > Actinopteri > Cypriniformes > Nemacheilidae > Triplophysa > Triplophysa yarkandensis. The sequence goes on along the minus strand of JAWHQN010000155.1, from coordinate 248,930 downwards.
GAGAAGTCCATCAAAACCCTTAGTGAGACCAGGAGAAGTCCATCAAAACCCTTAGTGAGACCAGGAGAAGTCCATCAAAACCCTTAGTGAGACCAGGAGAAGTCCATCAAAACCCTTAGTGAGACCAGGAGAAGTCCATCAAAACCCTTAGTGAGACCAGGAGAAGTCCATCAAAACCCTTAGTGAGACCAGGAGAAGACCATCAAACCCTTAGTGAGACCAGGAGAAGACCATCAAAACCCGAAGTGAGACCAGGAGAAGTCCATCAAAACCCTAAGTGAGACCAGGAGAAGTCCATCAAAATCCTTAGTGAGACCAGGAGAAGTCCATCAAAACCCTTAGTGAGACCAGGTGAAGACCATCAAAACCCTTAGTTAGACGAGGATAAGTCCATCAAAACCCTAAGTGAGACCAGGAGAAGTTCATCAAAATACTAAGTGAGACCAGGAGAAGTTCATCAAAACCCTTAGTGAGACCAGGTGAAGACCATCAAAACCCTTACTGAGACCAGGTGAAGACCATTTAAACCCTTAGTGAGACCAGGAGAAGACCATCAAAGCCATCAGTGAGACCAGGAGAAGTCCATCAAAACCCTTAGTTAGACGAGGATAAGTCCATCAAAACCCTAAGTCGGACCAGGAGAAGTTCATCAAAACACTAAGTGAGACCAGGAGAAGTCCATCAAAACCCTTAGTGAGACCAGGAGAAGTCCATCAAAACCCTTAGTGAGACCAGGAGAAGTCCATCAAAACCCTTAGTGAGACCAGGAGAAGACCATCAAACCCTTAGTGAGACCAGGAGAAGACCATCAAAACCCGAAGTGAGACCAGGAGAAGTCCATCAAAACCCTAAGTGAGACCAGGAGAAGTCCATCAAAACCCTTAGTGAGACCAGGAGAAGTCCATCAAAACCCTTAGTGAGACCAGGTGAAGACCATCAAAACCCTTAGTTAGACGAGGATAAGTCCATCAAAACCCTAAGTGAGACCAGGAGAAGTTCATCAAAATACTAAGTGAGACCAGGAGAAGTTCATCAAAACCCTTAGTGAGACCAGGTGAAGACCATCAAAACCCTTACTGAGACCAGGTGAAGACCATTTAAACCCTTAGTGAGACCAGGAGAAGACCATCAAAGCCATCAGTGAGACCAGGAGAAGTCCATCAAAACCCTTAGTTAGACGAGGATAAGTCCATCAAAACCCTAAGTGAGACCAGGAGAAGTTCATCAAAATACTAAGTGAGACCAGGAGAAGTTCATCAAAACCCTTAGTGAGACCAGGAAAAGACCATCAAACCCTTAGTGAGACCAGGTGAAGACCATCAAACCCTTAGTGAGACCAGGAGAAGACTTTCAAAACCATCAGTGAGACCAGGAGAAGTCCATCAAAATCATTAGTTAGACCAGGTGAAGACCATCAAAACCCTTAGTGAGACCAGGAGAAGACCATCAAAACCCGAAGTGAGACCAGGAGAAGTCCATCAAAATCCTTAGTGAGACCAGGAGAAGACCATCAAAGCCCTTAGTGAGACCAGGAGAAGACCATCAGTGAGACCAGGAGAAGTACATTAAAACCATCAGTGAGACCAGGAGAAGAACATCAGTGAGACCAGGAGAAGTACATTAAAACCATCAGTGAGACCAGGAGAAGACCATCAGTGAGACCAGGAGAAGTACATTAAAACCATCAGTGAGACCAGGAGAAGACCATCAGTGAGACCAGGAGAAGACCATCAGTGAGCTGATGAATGCATGCAGTGCACTATTGAGTGAAAGATGGATGAGACCATTTCAGAAATCAGTTAGACTCAGACCAAGGGCATTGTGTGGTCTTTTATTATCAATATCTGTGATATATTTTTAATTGGGAGGAATATTTGAAGATGAATCTGCCTTAAGTTGTTTTTTGAAGAACTCTTGACATAAACGAGATAAATACAGTTGAATAGTTTTCTGAAAATTAACGTTGTACCTGGACCCACAAATTTGATCAATATTCAATTTACCCTGTTCAAATTGTCCGTTGACTCAGTCTGAACATGTTAAACAATATTTGTTTAATGAAACAACAACAGTATCTTGCAGTACATTTTAATCAAGGAAATGAAGTGATTTGGCATGAAACATCGATGGAGCGAAGAATAGGTTCTTTACACAACAAAGTGACATGACATACGGAAAAAAATTTGGCAAAGAGTTCTTCATTTGTTCACCTGTAAATCTTTTATCTTGATGGGTTTAATGTAAAGATGTTCTTAAAACCGCCAAACACAGAAACCTGAGTATAATATCATACGATGTCTAACAGTAAGTTTACCCTGGTCTGCAGACTGTAACACAGTATTATGTGCTGAATATCGTACAGTTCTCTGGGGGCACGATTAAAATGCTGAAAACACACCAAAATAGGTCGAGCTCTGAACTATTTTCTATTTCTGCAACATTTAGCATTTTTCTGGAAGCTGTGCATCATGTTTGATAACACTGACCTTGATCATTGTTGCATGCACACAGAAAAATAAGGATTTAAAATTGTACATTTTGCTCGTCGCTGGAGCACTACCCATAAAAGCACAGATTTGTACCATTTCTTACCCCTGATGGGTATGTATTACTACCATAAGGTGCTGATATGTACCCTATCACTATTTTTCTGTATATTTCACTTCCATAGAAAATAAATATTTAGAGTATTGGTATACTGAAGATGCAAAAAAACTGCTACATGCATTCATGATTATATATTCCTGGTTAAATAATAGTTTTAAAGTTTTCATGTGCAGAAGTTTTTTAAGTGATAATGTATTAAAATGCAAAACTTGACTATTTTTTGTGTATCACTGTTTGAAACAGAAGTTTAAGAAAAAAGAGAGAGGAGAAATGTAATAACACACAAGATATGCATTTGAAGGCTGATTCATTTTGCAATAAAGGAACTCTACACTGTGATGGAATATTTATAATATTACTCATACTCTGACAGGCAAAGAGTCACATGTATTTTTCATGTCGGGCACTTCCTAAAAGAACAATCATTTTCCCACGAGGGCATACGGTATATGGCATGTCCATGTTATATAATATAATATTTCTGTACACCAGAAATATGAATGAATTTGCAACATGTCAGAATAAACTGAGGTTTGCAAAGAACACAGTTTGTTTGCCTTGTCAATTCATCATTACAAATCAATCAAAATGTTCAAACTGTACCTTGTTGACGTCTCAACCCAAACAAAATCGAAGAAATAGTATGTCAGAATGTAGCGTAAAATGTAGTCGATTCAGTTTTCAAAGAGACTCAATTTTTTATGAATTAATAATGTTAGACTTGACCTTGTCTTTAAATTGATAGTTTATCCAAAAATAAAAGTCAATCATTTATTCTTGTCATTTCAAACCTCATTGATTTTAAGAATACAACATACTTCAAAGTATCTTCTTTTGTGTCATACAGGTGTCAAGAACATTATGTTTTATTATATTTTTCTACTGCTTATTTTGCAATTCTCTTTTTATACAGAAGCTTTGCTGACGTCTCAAACCGTCAGACTCAGCTCCTTGACATTATCATGAAAAAAGTAACAGACAGAAACTGGTCACATTTTAGGGAATCATCGGCTACACACATACTGTAACAACAACCCTGAGAATGAGAAATACTTACAAAATGTAGCTTATTTAAATGTGTCATAAACGTACAGTAGAAAAACATGCCGCCTAAAATGACAACTATTACTATACTTAAACTGGGAAAATAAGCAGTGCTTCTTAACAAACTCTTTTCAGACAGTAAAGCAAGAAGAAACTCAGTATAAGAGCAGACAATGTTCTTTTTAAAGCTATTTTAACACTTTGCAATCTGTCAAGCTTTAAATGCAACACATTACACTGAAGAAACTGATAAGAAAACTTAGAATTATTAATTAATATGATCTAAACTTGCCAAAAACAAGTCTTTGTTGTCACTTTGAAAGCCACAATATGTTTGTAAGTGTCAAGCGCAGGACTTAAATGGTCATAACAAAAAGATGATGTAACTGTAAATGTTATAATAAGAATTACATTCTGGTGATAATTGCCGTCGGTTGAGCATTAGAGCTTCTTTATACCTTGGGATTGTAAGCATTACTGATGTTAACACATTCATATTCTAATAAGTTCTGTACAGACACCCAACAAAAATAAATAGACGGATTAACACATTTATAAAGATATTCCAACTTTTGAAATGAAATGTATGACATAATATTCTAAGCTGGCATTAAGTATGACCATTTAAATCCACAGATTTCTAACACATATATTAATATATATATTTATTTAATGAAAAACCCATAAAACTAAAGAAATCTATCATATCATTGTGCCTTGTATCAACACAAAAAACCACACAGTAAAAACTGTTAACAGGTTGGCACTTATATACAGTTTTTTTGGCTACATGTTATTCATAGGTTTGTCTTGTCTACGCTTTCTAAATATATTAACAATAAGCATGTTCATTTTAAGCTGATTTACTCAGAACATCATATTTCCATAATCAGTTGAATCCACTACTGATCCATTTCTGTTTTGGGTCCAGAATTTAGGGAATACGTCACCAAGAAATCAACATTTGAACATTTTATCTTCATTAATTTAACCACCAGTTGACAATCTTTTCTGTTATAAACCCTACCGGCTTTAAATGACTGGTAATTAACTATAAAAATATATATTTTCCTTATTGCAAGGCAACTTAATTTAATATGGTAAGCATTGGGACTTATTGTGATTCGGTTTGGTTGCTTAATATTCCTCATTATATCCAATAACCTCAACCGTACAATATAATAACTGAATTAATTTTATGGCAAGTTCTTGTTTTGGACCCTGGCCTGCACAACATTTGTTCTAAACTGTCTCTTAAAATGTTCTTATCACACATTTATCACACGTTTAACACAGCTATTGTAAAGCAAAGCGTGCAACTTGCAACAACATCTATAATACTGCTCTAATAAATTTGTTTAAAGGGTGGAAGAGCTTTGCTTAAAATCTCCAAGAATGACAGACGCGTAGGTCACGCTCGGTGGCGTGCACAAGATGGACTCGGACATAGGGGAGTTACGAACGGGACTGCCCGAGCCGAGAGAATCTCTGAACGGCGAAGGAGGCATGAGCGCCACGGAGTCCTCCATCCCCATTTTAATCTGCACAAGCTCCTCTTCATCGTGGATCTGTGCATTGTCATACATGTAGCCATGAAGGAGCCCAAACTGCTCATTCTCAATCTCCTCCAGGGGAGAGGCAGGTTCGTCCGGGTAAGAACCCTGATGGACGGGCATGACCTGCATAAGGGCCGTCGATCCAAACCTGTGGCCCGGCTCGGGCAGTCTTATAATCTCATCCAGATCGGGCACATTTGAATGAAATTTGTCCATTCCGTCAAGAATAACACGCTGGGGAAGAACAAGGTTTTGTGGCAGATGTTGTTCAGGGGTGTAAAATTTGCCCGTCTCCTTCATTGGCTTGTTGACAGGCGAGTGTCTGAGAGCCATCAGAGCCGGGCTGTCGGAGCAGTTGTATCTTGTGGGTTCTCCTTCATCTTCTTCAGCGACGTTATAAAGAGTTTTGGTGCTCAGGTCGGAAAACTCCATGCCCGGGCTATTGTAGGTGTTTGTTAGAGGTTTAATGACAGCCGTCTGGTTGGAGCCGGATTCCTGTCTCTTCACATGTACTGACAGTCTGTGCCACATGTGTTCTCCTTTGGGAGGATGTCTTGAACCTGGTTCAGACCATGACACAGACTTGCCATTAGGACTATGAACAAAATAAAGACGACTGTTATTTCACAGGAACCAAGAAAGGTCAACACAAGAACAACATTTCTGGTTCATGTAAAACTATAACACATGGGCTAAATATTAAAGCAGTTTTATTATTATATTTAGTGTGTCCCTAAAAAAGAAATAAGGGATTTGCTTTATAATTTGGGACATGATTCATTTGAACTGCTTTGTTAGAGGTCAGATTTCCGTAAAGTACACAACCCGATAATGTTAACATAATTTTTTTATTAAACCTCATTTAACACAAACGGAAAATCTATAACAACTTCGGACAAAAAGAGGGACACACCAAATACTAAGAATAAATTCTAAAATGTCTATTTTCCTTTTAATTGTTACACTGAAAATATTGTCTAGCTATATTATTAATATATTTATAGGTAAAATGCTGTATTATTTAGTTTTGACCTGTGTTCTCATGCTTTTAGAACCCACTATCATAACACTTTCTTATTTATTTTGGAAATTTAATACATGAACATTTAAACCGCATGTTAAATAACCGTGTGAAAAAATTGGGATTTCCCCTAAACATTTTTTTATGTTAGAATCTCATGTTTTTCTCATGTTCATAATTTATTTGGTTTCAGAAATATACATTATTAATAAAATATATGATAATGCCAACTGAATCTTTTTCTTTTATCAATACAAAAATAGATTAATATCATGTATCAACATTGCTTTTTCTCTAACAATGAGTGTAGGGTAGCGCCAAAGTCAAACGTTTACATTCAATTGACAGACATTGTCATCATGATCATTTTTGTCTTAAATTCTTTTGCTTTAATTGAAATTATTAAAACTTATATTAGTTTTGTAGAGAAACCAAAAATGTTTTTTTCTCTGGTCACTGTAAAGTACCTTTTAAGCACCTTTATTTTATCGGTTTTATTTGTGAAATTGTCTGATGAGGAGCATTTAAGCTTGCAACATCTCCTGTAGTATGAACATAAATAATCCACGTTTGGATCTACACAAAAATGTGTTCGAAATATAGATGGTTTTAGTTGAACATTTACATTTTTGTTAATTGAAAGTTTGTATTTAAAATACAAGGAAACTTACTGCATTGTGATAAATGTAAAATGTCCTATAGAGTTTGATATCTTCTCAGTTCTGTTGGATAGACACCCATGGGTGTCCAGGTTTTAATTGCATTAAACCTGCGAATCACAGATGTCTGGGAGTGATGTTAATTGAAGATGTAATTTAGAAGTCTTGAGAGAAACCGGATAACAGGCCTGGACTCATGGGTTCTCATGCAACAGGACAGAGAGATACCGCGCTCGTGCTGTTCACGTCCACTTACTTGCCATTTCCGGAAGCGTTTTTCTTGCGTTTAAACATGTTAAGCAAACTGTTGCTCCTGCATGCGATTTTCCCGTCTCCCACGTGCATGCGCACAACATCTGAGGTGGTGAACGCGCTGCGTACGTTCCTCTCGGGCTTGGCGATGATGATGTACATCTTAGGTGTGAACATACAGCCGAGAGCCACTGTCACGCTGAGACTGACGGAGAAGGACGTTGTGATGATTTTATAGTTGGAGCCGAAGTAAATGGGGACGAAGGCTAACCAGATAATGCAGGTGGTGTACATGGTGAAAGCGATGTATTTGGCCTCGTTGAAGTTGGCCGGGACGTTGCGAGTTTTGAAGGCGTAGTACGTGCAGCTGAGGATGAGGAGGCCGTTGTAGCCCAGCGGTGCCACCATACCCAAATTACTGGTGTTGCAAATCAAAAAAACTTCTCGGATGCTTGGGTAAGACTTGATGGGCTCGGGAGGTTCCAAGATGATCAGCGTGACCTCCAAAGTCAGCTGGACGCTGATGAGAATGAAGGCGATGACCACCTGAGCCCAGGCGCTCATAAAGCGTGGTTTGCGTGTGCAGATTTTTTTTTTGCTGCCGGCAAGAATGCGAGCGATGCGGTTGGTTTTGGTTACGAGGGCGGAGTAGCACATGGAGGCTGAGAGTCCCACCAGCAGACGCTGAAGGTAACATGAAGCTATCGTGGGGCGGGCGATGAGGGTAAAGGGGCAGATGTAACCCAGAAAGATTCCGGCTAAGATGATGTAGCAGAGCTCACGACTGGAGGACTTCACAACGGGCGTGTCTCGGTAAAGGATGAAGATGAAGGTGACAAAACTGGTCACCAGGATGCCCAGACAGGAGAAGACAACGGCCACAATGGATTCGGGATGGCTCCACTCCAAGTGATGCAAGGGAAGTGGCTCACAGACTGTTTAGAGGGGACAAAATGATTAGATCAAATAAAATGTGTCTGAGAACACCATACAATTAGAACTTATGTGTTGCTAAATAAAGTGTAACTTTTACATTGGATTGCTCTTACGGTTAGGGATTTATACAAGTTATCTTACAGCATCTTTGCTATTGACAGTAAAAACAGTTGAAAGAAAAAATCCCATACCACCCGGAACACCATCGACATCCTATCAAGAATGTTCCAGCAACCAGACGGATCACCCTTTAAAGAATATTTATAGCAATCGGCCAAAACATCTATGCAACAATCGAGAACATTCACTCAAGAACCTCCACTCAAGAATATCCAAGCAACCTGAGAGAACCCCATGGCACCAGACAAAAACATCCAAGCAACAACTAAAAACTTCCTATCATGATTACCGTAGCAACCAGCTAAAAAATTCACTCAAGAACATCCTTGCAACCAGACAGATCACCATAACACCAGACAAAAACATCCAAGCAACCACCAAAAACTTCCTATCATGATTACCATAGCAACCAGACAAAAACATCCAAGCAACCACAAAAAACTTCCTATCATGATTACCATAGCAACCAGACAGATCACCATAACACCAGAAAAAAACATCCAAGCAATCACCAAAAACTTCTTATCATGATTACCATAGCAACCAGACAGATCACCATAGCACCAGACAAAAACATCCAAGCCACAACCAAAAACTTCTTATCATGATTACCATAGCAACCAGACAGATCACCATAGCACCAGACAAAAACATCCAAGCCACAACCAAAAACTTCCTATCATGATTACCATAGCAACCAGACAGATCACCATAGCACCAGACAAAAACATCCAAGCAACAACCAAAAACTTCCTATCATGATTACCGTAGCAACCAGACAGATCACCATAACACCAGAAAAAAACATCCAAGCAATCACCAAAAACTTCTTATCATGATTACCATAGCAACCAGACAGATCACCATAGCACCAGACAAAAACATCCAAGCCACAACCAAAAACTTCCTATCATGATTACCATAGCAACCAGACAGATCACCATAACACCAGAAAAAAACATCCAAGCAATCACCAAAAACTTCCTATCATGATTACCATAACAACCAGACAGATCACCATAGCACCAGACAAAAACATCCAAGCAATCACCAAAAACTTCGTATCATGATTACCATAGCAACCAGACAGATCACCATAACACCAGAAAAAAACATCCAAGCAACCACCAAAAACTTTTTATCATGATTACCATAGCAACCAGACAGATCACCATAACACCAGACAAAAACATCCAAGCAATCACCAAAAACTTCGTATCATGATTACCATAGCAACCAGACAGATCACCATAACACCAGAAAAAAACATCCAAGCAACCACCAAAAACTTTTTATCATGATTACCATAACAACCAGACAGATCACCATAGCACCAGACAAAAACATCCAAGCCACAACCAAAAACTTCCTATCATGATTACCATAGCAACCAGTCAGATAACCATAGCACCAGACAAAAACATCCAATCCACAACCAAAAACTTCCTATCATGATTACCATAGCAACCAGACAGATCACCATAGCACCAGACAAAAACATCCAAGCCACAACCAAAAACTTCCTATCATGATTACCATAGCAACCAGTCAGATAACCATAGCACCAGACAAAAACATCCAATCCACAACCAAAAACTTCCTATCATGATTACCATAGCAACCAGACAGATCACCATAACACCAGACAAAAACATCCAAGCCACAACCAAAAACTTCCTATCATGATTACCATAGCAACCAGACAGATCACCATAACACCAGACAAAAACATCCAAGCAACAACCAAAAACTTCCTATCATGATTACCATAGCAACCAGACAGATCACCATAACACCAGACAAAAACATCCAAGCCACAACCAAAAACTTCCTATCATGATTACCATAGCAACCAGACAGATCACCATAACACCAGAAAAAAACATCCAAGCAACCACCAAAAACTTCCTATCATGATTACCATAGCAACCAGACAGATCACCATAGCACCAGACAAAAACATCCAAGCCACAACCAAAAACTTCCTATCATGATTACCGTAGCAACCAGACAGATCACCATAACACCAGACAAAAACATCCAAGCCACAACCAAAAACTTCCTATCATGATTACCATAGCAACCAGTCAGATAACCATAGCACCAGACAAAAACATCCAATCCACAACCAAAAACTTCCTATCATGATTACCATAGCAACCAGACAGATCACCATAACACCAGACAAAAACATCCAAGCCACAACCAAAAACTTCCTATCATGATTACCATAGCAACCAGACAGATCACCATAGCACCAGACAAAAACATCCAATCCACAACCAAAAACTTCCTATCATGATTACCATAGCAACCAGACAGATCACCATAACACCAGACAAAAACATCCAAGCCACAACCAAAAACTTCCTATCATGATTACCATAGCAACCAGACAGATCACCATAGCACCAGACAAAAACATCCAATCCACAACCAAAAACTTCCTATCATGATTACCGTAGCAACCAGACAGATAACCATAGCGCCAGACAAAAACATCCAAGCCACAACCAAAAACTTCCTATCATGATTACCGTAGCAACCAGCCAAAAGATCCACTCAAGAACATCCTTGCAACCAGCCAGATCACCATAACACCAGACAAAAACATTCACGGAACCACCAAACTCATCCTATAAAGAATATCCTAGTAACCACTGATACACCCTTTTAAGAACATCCTATCAACTAGCCAAAACATCCTTTTAACCAGCAAGAATATCCAAACAAGATCATCCTAGCAACCAGCCAGAATATCCTTTCAAGAACATCCTAGCTATAAGCAGCATTATCCTAGCAACCAGCAAAACGCCATAACACCAGCCAAAACATCAAAGTAACCGGTAAAAGCTTCATATCAAGAACATCCTGGCGACAAGCCAACAAATCCGTTCAAGAACATCCTAGCAGCCAAGAAGAACATCTATTCAAGAACATCTTAGCAACCAGCCACAACATCTTATTAAGAACATCATAGCAACAAGCATAATTACCCTATCATGATCCTCCTAGAAACCAGCCAGAATATCCTACCAACCATCAAGAACATCCTGCCATGAACATCCTCGGAACAGGAAAGTTTTCTACAATGATCATCCTAGCAACCACCAAGAGCATTATAGCAACCAGTACGAACACCTTTGAAACTAGGAGTGTCCGATTATGGCCTGACCTGAACCGTGGGATGCGGTCATGGAATTTACACACAAATGTGCACAAATGATAGTATTATTAATATTTCTGTTTATTTAATGATGTAATTATGATTTCAAACCTAAAGACATGGTCTTTTCAAATTTGATATGAAATTGATATTTATACCAGACACATATATTGGTCCAAATACCGTGTATTGGTCTGCATGAATATCGGCAGCGATACAAAATATCGGCATTGGTCTATTTCGATCAAACCAATAAACCGAAAAATGACCTACAAAGTCAATTGTACAATAACTACATGCCTTGTTCTATACTTACTGTTTTAATGTCGGTTTAAACAAGACTGATGTTCATATCGGTGTACAACATAAGAATATTTTAACAGGTGTTTTGCGATATCTGACAAATGTCGCATGTGCTTGATGTCGTTGTGCCGGCCATCTTAACCTGACCGGCTCTCTCATGCACCAAGTGGTAAAGTAGGTTTTCAGCTCAACTAAAAATAAACAGGCTCTTCGCTACAGGAACGACCGTTAGACCGAAGGAGACTGCAGTACGGGACGGCAAATGATACGGGCTCATTCCAGCATCCGTAATATCGACAGTATGATATATATCTCAATATAAAAAACTTAAACTAGTTTAAGAAACCTCCCCTTCTTCAAGATGTTTGCTTTTCTGAAACTTCCATGCAGAAGCATCCTCGACTATCGGCACGAAACTTCATCCAACACCAGGTCATGGCTTTTAATGCCATCTACTTTTCCTGATTTCAGTGTTAGTGACTTTGGATGAAAGCATCTTCTGAATGCATGTAAATGTATGCATAAGAGCGGTCGTATAGAGAGGGGGACGATATGAAAAATGCATCAGTGAATCAGAGTCTCTGCATTGACATTGACCATTACTGTGAATGAAAATAGGCCAGAGAAGAAAGAAGTGAAGTAGGGCTCTCGCAGGCCAAGAGCGGCACGCCACAAACTATCTGCAAAATGATAAATGGCCTTCAAGTGTCGAGGGAGACCTTTAGAAAATAGGACAGTGAAGGTCTTTGAAAAAGTCTCAAGACTTGTAGCAGAAGGATTTTACATGCATGTGTTAATACCTTATAAAAAAATGACGATTGGATAATTTATTAACATTGTTTTATAATCCCAAACCCAATATTTCAAAATATATAACCATTTACTAGACTGCTGATTCGTAAAAAAATCTCAACTCTTAAATGTCTTAAACTGTTCTCAAATATGCCAAAATATCAAATTAACCTTTGCGTCTGTCATTTTCTTATTAAAATAAAAAATGGATTTAAATACGTCGTTTTTTACTCTTAAAAGATACATCTATGACTACAAAGTTGGATCTCTTACATTTAACATCTAACATTAGTTTGTCTTAAATTTATGGTTAACTTCAGATTAGTATTCACGATAAATAAAATTGTTATTGAAGAATAAAAAACGAAATGCTGTACCTTGTAGCTCTTCATCCGGCCACCATCCCAGATCACAGGCCTTGCAGGTGAACTCATCCTGAACATATTCATTGTCTTTACAGGCCGTGCAGATCCAACAACAGCTCACTTCACCTTTCCTGATCACCTGTGAGTACACACATATTGGACTTGAATTGATGTGACTGATCTATGATGTAATTTCTCTTCTGTATTATAAGAAGCGAAGGTGCTTAAAGACGCATTCTTAGGGTGGTCTCTTACTTTAATCTCTCCTTTAGAGCAGGGCTCACTGCACACAGATCGAACCATCTCACTGCGATTCATCTGAATCATGTAGTCATCGATGCTCAGAATGCCTTCATGCCACGAGCCTACGTGTATGTAATCATAAACTCCAGGATCTACCTGCTGGAGGTTCATGATGTCATATCTGAAAGAAAGAGAGCGCCGGAAGTCATTCACAACTCAACATATTGTCATTCCATGACAAAGTTACACATTTATCATGAGCTGGATTGAAAAGCAAAGGAAAAAGTGTCCCCGTTCTTTTAAGGCTACATTTTTGCCATTCCTCAAACTTGTTTGCATGAAATTATGTTGAGAAATATAAATTCTCAGATATGATCTGGTTGGATCTGAGTTTTTAAATAAAACCACCAGATTTATTCTGTCTTTCTTCTTTTGTCTAAAATGTCTCAGTAGAACATTTAACTTATTTTCAGAAAAGCAAGAAAAAATTTAAAAGCATTGTAAGGCTTTACAGGTTCTTTCAAATGCGAGTTATTTGAAATTACCAATGACAAAAAGTAAAAAGTTCAATTGTTCAATATTTATCCAGGATATGGCATTGATAATTTGGACTGCCAACGCCACCAGCTCCACAGTGGTCTAAAGAATTAATTAAAAGCTATTTTTGTGTTTTTCATTTAGTGTGTTATGCAGTTTTATGTAGGCCAGTAATCATGTCTGACCTGCCCGGCGAGTCACCGTTTTCATCAAACCACACATCTTCTCCAGACACACCGGAAAAGGACGTCTTGAGCAGGAAGTCCAGGAGTCTGCTGCCGTCGATGGGGTCCATGGCCTCACACAGTCCCACGTGACCCGGACAGAGGTACTGGTGCATGTCATGAAGGCCGTGAGCCATGGCATAGATGGCATTGATAACAAAACCCATCTTACTGTCCTGGACGTAGTTGTCTTCCAGGCTTTCATAACCTGCGTGAGTGATCACAGCAAACATTTACTGAGTGATATTTCCCAAGTGAAGATATTTAAAATCAACATGAAAGCGTGTCTGTGACCTATTTTTCATAATGTGAAACAGAACAACCGGTGAGAAAAAAATCAATCTGTTTGTGAAAATCAACCCATTTAAGAGAAGCTTGATGAATCAAAATAGTGTTAAAACATTTCTTTGTTGCAAATTTCTCATTTTATTAGAATTGTTTAGCAATGGTTGTTTATTTATTAATATTATTTTCATATTTTTATTAAATTGCATGAAAGAGTTTACGGCATTAGATAAAGCAGTCTTAGACAACATTATTACATCATATCCTCGCCTGCGGATTCTAGATACCATCAGACAAAAAGATGATTCAAAGAGAGGAAGTTATTACACCTCAGTACAATATTGCAAAGCCATTTTTATCTTCAGAATAATGTGCAATGATGAATCATGCACGGTAAGAATATGTGTTAAGAAAAGGGGTAAAAGTGATTTCATGTTGAAATTAAATAATCATCATGCAACTTTCTGAAAAATAATTACGAGATATATTGCAACACGGCGATGAAAAATCCCGGGTATATTCATACTGTAATATTTCAGCCATGATACTTCCGACCCCATTTCATAGGGATTTTTTCCGGCACTTGAAAGAGAGCAAAGTCACATTAATATACACATGCAAGCAGGACAAAAAAAATCAAAAGACGGCAGCAATAAAACAGAAGATGAAAGCCTGGTGCTCACTGCCACAGCAAAGCAAAGTCCTTTCTGCATTGAATAAGTTATGGACGGGGTGGTGACATTATTATTAATTGAGCAAAAATATTTATTATTCATCCGGGTCTCATTCTTCTGGTCCCCCTTATGGATCCGAGTAAATGTGACCGACAACCATGCTAAGAAAAGAGAAGGTCAAGGATCAACTTAAAGGAACAAGACCATCACAGAACCATACCAGTCCATAATCTGCAGAAAACAGCTGATAAATATAAATGATTAAAAGATATAGAACGCATATTCTAAGAATCTTATATGCAGCATTTAAATCAAAGCCGTGCTATGCTGCGAATCTTGGTTCAGCCATCAGTCTTTAAGGAAACCAAGCATGAATTGACACTTTAAGGGAAAATAAGGGAATTATACCCGTGTTCAATATTTAAGATAATATGGCTTTAAAAGGCGTTCAGACATACAGATGATGTTTTCCCTTAAGTTAGATGTTTATTTAATGCACATCAATAGGATAAAAAGCCTTAATGACCATTCATTCATTTACTCAACCTCTTGACACTTCAAACCTGTATAACTTCACTTCTTTGGCAAAGCACAAAAAGATATTTCGAAGAATGTTGGTAACTAAACGTTGCACTGATTTCGTGCCCATACATTAGATGGGGACCAACGGCTTTTCACCAACATTCTTCGAAATAACTTAGTTTGTCTTCTGCAGTCATACAGGTTTGAAATGAGAAGACGCTGAGAATATTATCTTAGTGAACGAGCCCTTTCAATACTTAATACAGTACGATGAATGATGAATACTTGTTGCAAACGTTTGCTTTGTATATGTGGCAGATAATAAGGTTTTGACATTTGAGAGATTTTGTAGGCTAGTTATGATTAAGCAGAATCTCTAGAAACTATAAAAAGTGTCTTTAATGTCTCCTCTATAAAGCTTTTATTTATTTTAGCAGCAGCAACTAAACCGTTCCTCTCTGGAACATACAGCAAAGCCAAACTGCGTGGGAGATTCCCTTCATGTTATTGGGATCTAAAGTTGAACCCATCGTTTGTGAATAAACTCGCTGGTAAATGAAACATCCCAATAACTTCAAATATAAGAGGTCAACTGACATACAGTACAAAGCTGCTTACTGACTGAGGAACAAGAAGAATTAGAAACAACAAAATTCTTAAAAATTGCAAGAATAAACATGATCTTGTGTAAGGCTCAAATGATTTAACTTCATGTACTGTAGCTTTTAAACATCAGTCGACCTCTGTTTAATTTGTCGAACTCAAGTGCATTCTAGTTCAGCGAAGAAATCACTTACCATCTTGAAGTTCTAGACAAAGAAATGATAACAGAACAGCAAACTATAACCACCATCTATAACTTCACTCCGTTATGTATAACATGTAAAAACACAGTACTTTTATAATGAAACAATCTATTCTAGCCAACTATAAAAAAATATGAAAAGAGCTAAATACATGACAATGAAATAAGCAAAGCAATGCTGTAAAAACCAACAAGTGAAGAGTACAAAAATCAGATCATATAAGAGGCATTGACATGCTTTTGTTACAAATTCACGAAGGTCAATCTTGTTTTATAACGTTGCTTTAATATTGCGTGTGGCACTGGAAATGTAAAAATAAAACTTGGTGCCATTTAGAGAACATGCTCGTTGGGTTCTGTTTGTAAAATAGTGCTCAAGCTGATGTTTGTGAATTAACCCAGCCAAAGAGAATTGTGCCATAAAAAGTCTGAATTTACCTAGATCGCCATCTTAGACCGCAGACAGAATGTGTTAAAAAGAGCAAAAGACAGAAATATGCCTTTGAGTTAATAAAAACCCCAGTAAAATGATATCTTCTTAGTTATAGTTTTTACTATTCTCATGTACTGTACCTTTTGCATAAAAGGTGATGTATCAATTGTATAAATAAATGTTTAAAACTCAAATGAGTAATAAAGGAAATCTCTCTTACTTTTTAACATCTTATGATTGGGTTCTTCCAACTAATAGTTGGGTCAAATATGGACAGTTTATCATCAATCTAACAATTGGGTTTGTTGATATTTCACTCAACCATTGGTTGAAGAATCCAGAATTGCTTGAACTTTGGCCATGGTGTGGATCTATGTTCAATACCTGTGCAGTTCTTCCTATAGTTTGTGTTTTCCTGCGGGTGTCCCGAGAGTCGGCACTGGAAGCGATACTGCCAGAACTCAGCAAACCACGGATTCCTGGTGTTGGTGTTGAGACGTAACTTCAGAAAGTATTCGTTGAAGGAATTGACCTCTTCTGTCTGAAGCTTGACAGTGATGCCACCCGCAGCCTCCTGCTCATAACCCTCCACCACCTCATCTCTGTCCGCCCATCCATCACTAAAGAAACCAGGTCACAGAAAGTCTAATGAGACATCCGATTACAACTCGCCTCAATCTTACTCCGACGCCTAAATAACATAAAAAAACACCATCGCTCTGACCCACTTCAACACACTCGGCACAAACACACACACACACCTTTACCCGTGGCAGGGTTTTATGGGAATCAAACGCATGACCTTGACAATGCCATAATATGCCGACACAAAAAGACACAAAACCTGATACAAGGAGCACACAGAGGTTTGTAAGAAGCCGTTTTGGCATTAATTCATCTCAGTTGGATTTGCTTGTGTTTTGCTGATGCTCATAATGAAGGTGTCTCTGTGCGGTTACGGCGGTCTCAGCACCATCTGTCTCTCAGCATCATCTCGGCAACATGCCAAAGGCCCTATTCTTAGATGACTGTTTATATATCATGTGTAAACATGTAAAGGACACACACGGTTGTTCTTGCATGTGATTATAACATTCCAATGCATTTCTGCATTTAGCATTGTCATCTTATCTTAAAAGATTTTGAGAGGAAACAATGAAAACCTTTAAGCCTTATCAAAAACCACAAGGTCTTTGATCTATTTTATTTTATAACCCTCAACTCTGTCTTTTTTTGGTTTTAACAAGTTGGAGATGTCCTTGTGTCAAAATAAAGTTAATCCTGGGACAACTTTTATTGTAGGCCTTTTATTAAAAGTTGTACACTACCGTCCAGACGTTTTGGGACATCTATTAACTCATACATTCTTATTTTTTCCAAAATTATAAAAAGAAATGGTACAATGGGAATTGTGGTATAAGTAAAATAAAAGTTATATTTGATTATCTTCGATGTAGTTATCTTTTGACTAGAAATAGCAGAAATGTTTTTATCCTTTTTTGAAGCAGCTTCTTAAGATCCCACCCTAAAAAGTTTTCAAAAAGTATTCTTAAAGTATTTCCTTTCAATCCTGCATTCTTATTGGCTGTTCTTGCTACAGTAGTCAGATAGAGTCATATATTGCAGAAAAAAATACAATGTGCATTTTTACATGAGGTTTGATGAATCATATTTTTCTCTGTTAAAATATTTTCAGACATTAAGTCATACACCTTCAAATCTAAAGTTTTTTTTTAAATGAGCATCATATCACTCAAGTGTCCCAAAACTTTTGACTATAAGTGTAAATCTCTACCAAGATTTAATTCTAAATCCAACTCCTAAACTTAACCATAGCAGAAGAACCATTACATTCTGCCATTACTCACATAAGTCCTGTTCTGAACATGTCCTAAATCTTTCTTGCAGTTTCTCAGATGCACAGGTTTGAATTTAGTCTCCTTGACCCAGAAAACTGCAGTTTTGGCCAACCGATGCTCTTGTTTTCAGGTCACACAGTGGTACACGCATCACAACTTAATTCTAACAAAGCCCGAGTAAAAAAATCCAGGCAGACAGTCAGTATCCTTTTAATATGCCATTTAACCATCGGTGACAGTAATCTCACATCAGAATCATTCTATAATATTGTTCTTATGAATCTATCAAGGATTATGTTTTAATCTGAAGTGTGATTCTACAGCAGTGATCATTTCATTTTGAAAATCTTATCCCTTTCACAGAAGTTATGCTTTTTTACGAATGTATAAACAATAATCATTCAAAGTGCAGTCACCTGCCAATAAGGAGGAATTCTCCAGCAACGCCGAGACGTCTCATGGCCATGAGAATACCACGAACAGTCATTCCCTCACAAAAACACACCACCACACGAGCTTTGGGCAGACGTTCTCTTAGTTTCCTCAGCAGACGGTCGAAATGTTTCTCTCCAGCGTTGCTGTAGATCTTGTCTGAATGAGCGATGCATAAACCCTCCTGAGATGCCAGCTCCTTAAAAGCTTCCATTCCACTCTCTCCATAGTTCCCTGAAGACCATCAACAAGCAGAGAAACATTTTATTTTATTATATTAAATTGAATAGAACACCTCAAAGAGATATACAATGCTTATTTTGATGACATCTTACAGGATCTATCAACATTTAATCACTTTGGAGTACTCCAATCTGAACACATGTCTTTGTTCTGATTATTTTGAAGAATGGCAGTTCCTACCCTAGTATGAGTTTTTTTTTACACATTTTTGTTGGACAGAAAAGAAGTTCTGAGTGCTTTTAGGTAGCGGTGAAATTTTGTCAATGTGGTACAAAGGCCGTTGTTTTAGGGCTCTCTAAATATTCTGGATCTAAAAGAATCTCTGGATCCCGACATCAGTAGAACACAACTGTACATGACTAGGGTGTATAAAATAAAGAGGATTGGTTTATATAATGCCAACATAAAAATGAAAACGAACAAGCTGAACTGAAGACTAAAGATGATGACACACATGGACATGTTTTTTGTTATTTATGAGTTTATTAACTGAGTGCTCGGCTTGTGACCCTGATTTTGCTTTAAATGGCATTAAGCAGATTACATTGATAGTCTTTAATCACAGATCGAGCCATATCTGGAATAATGTGGTGTGATTCATTTTGTATGAGAACTACTGTATCAATCTCTTGAAAGTGATAAGAACTGTCAAAGATCACCAGCTTTGACTATCTAGTGATAGTTTCATAAAATTTCATTAGAA
Organism: Triplophysa yarkandensis; assembly: GCA_033220385.1. Taxonomy (NCBI): domain Eukaryota; kingdom Metazoa; phylum Chordata; class Actinopteri; order Cypriniformes; family Nemacheilidae; genus Triplophysa; species Triplophysa yarkandensis. The sequence continues at coordinate 229,149 of JAWHQN010000155.1, read as the reverse complement.
AACCATGCTGTAAAATAAACAACACCAATTAAAAAAACGTATAGTGTTATTTAATATACCCACAAGACATTTTCCTGATCTCATGTTGACACAGTAATGTAGGAATACCACAAAAATACATCATAATTATCTTGTTAAATGTCTCTTTAAGACAATCACTACATTGACATTAACAATTCATCGTTAGATCTGTATGGAAAATCTGGAATTAACAGAAAAACTCAATTACTGTTTATATCTAATTCTTTCATTCTTGTGATAAAAATCCTGATCTAAAATGCGGTCTCGCTGCAGTTTCAAATGAGATCTGAAAAGTAACTTAAACCTAAAAAAGTCTCAATTTAAAGTCTCAAGTTTCATATGATGCTTTTCATTGACATTCACACACATTGACTTTTCATTTTATGTCTACACATCTGCTGTATTTCAGCAATTCTCTTATGTCTTTGTTTGTTCCTTGTTATGTATTCTAAGGTATGTGAATGAGCATGATTATATCTCTTCAGCTGTGAAAAAGCATCATCTTCTCATCTGTGACAGTATTGATGTTTCCCTTACCCTCGGTGTGAACGGCAGACACGTAGGTCCAGTTGTAGCGTTTGACGATGTCCAAGATAGCCCTGGCCTGAAGTGTGTCAGACGGTACAACCCTAAGGAAATACTTATAAAGTGTTTTATCGCTCAGATCAATGCTCGTAGCTGAATACGCAATCTGAGGGATGTTAAAAAGCTGCAACAGATTCTGGACCTGAATGGCCACTGAGCTGGACCCAGGTCCAATGACACCAGCAATGGGCTTTTTGGAAGACGGCAGTTGAGCTGGAGGGTTTCCTTCGATGCACCACTTCGATCCATCCCTCTCTTCCCGGATGGAAATAAGAGAGTCCCTAATAAACTCAATGCTTTGCTCCAAAGCCACTGAAGAGTGCCAGCAGGAGTCTCTGATCTCACAACCCAGAGTGATGTTGGGCAGAAGATCGGGATCTGCGTTTATCCTATCCAGCGTATAAAACATAGCTTCCACTCTTTGGATTCCATACTGCTCCCTGACCTCCCCACACTTCCTCTCCGCCACCTTCTCGGCCGACGGCTGATGATGGACGGAAAACAAAGCCCCGATGATGATGTCGCCATCCATCCTGGCCACCGAGCGGGATGCTGCTCTGGGCACCACAGACCTCTCATGTGGTTTAGCAGATGAGATGAAATGAGACCGAAACAATAAGACGGAGATGAAGAGAAACCGGTTGGAGTTCATTCTCAACATCATGTTTGTGCCGTCAGATTCCAGACAGATTCACATCCATGATGTTAAGAGACGCAGAAAACCCAGTGCAGTCCAAGCCATCAGAAAACAGCTTTCCTGTGAAATCGAGATGACATGAATGACTTCACACATGTGAACAGAATCTGACAGATATAGCTGTGATGATATTTGGGTTATAAGTTTTATTAGATTATTATAGATATAGATATATATAGATATTAGATATTATTTTTATTATTTATAAGTTCTAAGTTTTTAAATATTAAAAACTATATAATTATAACTATTATAATATTTATTAGATTATTATAGATATAGATATATATAGATATTAGATATTATTTGTATTATTTATAAGTTCTAAGTTTTTAAATATTAAAAACTATATAATTATAACTATGATAATATTTATTAGATTATTATAGATATAGATATATATAGATATTAGATATTATTTTTATTATTTATGAGTTCTAAGTTTTTAAATATTAAAAACTATATAATTATAACTATTATAATATTTATTAGATTATTATAGATATAGATATATATAGATATTAGATATTATTTTTTATTATTTATAAGTTCTAAGTTTTTAAATATTAAAAACTATATAATTATAACTATTATAATATTTATTAGATTATTATAGATATAGATATATATAGATATTATTTTTATTATCTATAAGTTCTAAGTTTTTAAATATTAAAAACTATATAATTATAACTATTATAATATTTATTAGATTATTATAGATATAGATATATATAGATATTATTTTTATTATCTATAAGTTATAAGTTTTTAAAGTTAGAGATGGTATTAAATAAAGTACTGAATTCAGCACCATGGACAGCTCAGTCTTATCATATCTCAGCTCTATATCATTTTAGAAATCACACAATAATGCACATCAATACTTCATCTAAAATCATCAATATTAATAAATATATGTTTGAAATAATTCAATGAAATATAGATAAATGCAATTTCATAAATCTATGTAAATGAGCTGATGACTGTGTAAAATAACCCTGATCGATGGACACACATTTAAACAGAACATCATGCATTGATAAGGATTATAGATGATATTGATTTGATATTTGTGATATATTTGCAGTTCTCACCTGGAGTCTCTGTGCGAGCCGGAAGTCAAACTGCGCGTGCATTCTGCAGTCTTCTTTATAAACTGTGCACGTGAAAACAGGTCAACACAAGAATAAACACAAAACACTACACAAAATAAATGACACTTTAAATCACAATAATACATTTATTAACAACGATTGGGTTCATTTAATCTTTGTCGCTTGAGAGCACGTGAAAGTATTTTATAATGTAACACAAAAGGGGGCGGGGCCTTCATTGTTTTACATTTATAAACTACATTTACATTTAGTCATTTAGCAGACGCTTATATAAATAAATTAATATAAACTTAATGACTTTTTAATATATTTTACTGTATTCTGCACAATAAACTTTGTTACATTTTTTTGGGGTATTTAACTTTTTAAAGCTAAAGGTGTTTAATGCTAAAATGTAAAATGTCCTCAATATATTAATATTTATGCAACATAAGATGAGTAATAAGACCAAATTAATGTAAAAAAATAAATAATTTAATTTGTCTTCATTTCATTTTCAATGTAGTCTATTTGTATCGAAGCGTGTTGACAAAAATAAGTAAACAAGCAAACAAACATTTAAAAATCACAAAAGTTAAATTAAGTTTCACTTTTGTAGAAGTTCTAAACTTTTAAGGGACTTCAAACTTTCTGGATGTGTTTTCCCGGTTAAAACTGAACAGCAAACTAATTAAGTTAATTAAATAAATAAATAAATAAAGAGAATAATTTTGTCCTTTTTACAATATGTAAAGAATAAATAATGCTTGTAAGACTTTTTGAACAGGAACACTGAGATGAAATTACAAATTTTAATATCACAAGAAACATGGACCTCTGGTGGAAATAAAGCACAAATACAGCTGTAATTACACTTATATTTCATATATCAAACCAACATTTTTCAAAATATCATCAGTCATGTGAACAAAAGCTCTTTGTGTTAAAATAAAGAATAATGAATATCCAGCATCACTAAACTAGCCCAACAACTCCACATATCCAAGCTGAAGAGATAAAAGAGATTATTCTCCTCCAGGCATGGTTTTCTGCTTGGTTAGAAAGCCAAAACTCTTTTATTTTATGTGCATGCATTGTGCAAGACATCACAGACGAAAGAAACACATTTTCCTCTTCTCATTTTGTTCTTCCTGTATCACACACAGGCCTATTCCAACAGTGATTATCTCACTATACATTGCTTATTTCCTACCAGTAGATTTCTTTCTATAACCCTGATGAATCAGCTGAGTTTAATGAAACACAGAATCTGAAGATCAAACCTCATCAATATCAGGAGCAAAATGATGATCCAGATCCTTTTCTGTAAAACATGCTAGAAGATGACCCTAAGTTCCCTTGAATTCTTTAAACCTTCTGAAGAATCTTGTGCACTTTTTTGTCGTTTACTATTTGTCTTACATTTCTTTTTCTGCTGATGATCTACGACCCAACTTTGAGAACCACAGGCTTACACTTTCAATCATGCAAACATATAGGCACAAAAGTTTTAAACATGAACGTAATTTGATTTATCAACAGAACTGTTTGTACAAACTTACATCTGTCTTGACCAAAATGGAGTCTGCGAAAGATTCACTTTCATAAAAATGGTTAAACCATTTTAGAATCCAGCAGGGCTGTGTACACGTCAACATATTACATTTAATTTAAATGCATATTAAAACTAGTGTAAAGTTTACTCTTTATCTAATAATAAACCTGTAAGTATTGATCGGTCTTGTATGGCACAAGATAAACAACACTGGATTGACGCTCTTATCTTTGGTATAATAAAATAAATGCTGAATGAAAATGTGTTAAAAGCATGCATTTTTATTTACCCTAAATAAATGCAAAATATTAGATTCTGCCATTTCATTTTAATAAAAAAAATTTTACGCAAGAAATATAAACAGCACGAGCTGTGCAATCTCTTTAGAAACTCATTTTTGATGCAATTCAGTTAATTTTCTATTGATACTATTACAGAAACCCTGACCAAATGTACTTCTATTATCTATGCACAAATAATAAAGAGTTTCTCACAATATGAAATATGACAGAACAACTGTGTAAAGTTTCGTATGACCTAGGGAAAAAAACCCATTTTTTTTTACATATGTACAATGCAAATATACACAAATACTTTTCAAACCATTAAAAGAGTTAAGAGTTAATTAGTTAAAGAAACATTATCAAATAAACTTAAATAAAGAATTCGAATCAACACATTATGCAAGAGTGAATACAAGTAAACTTAAAACTCATAGGCATGTGCAGAGTATTCGTAATAATTAAAAATGTGATTTTTTTAGATATTTAAATGTCCCTGTCCTTTCCGGTGTCTGCACACAAATGTCAAATCTCTCATCAATATCAGAATGTGACTGTTCCTCTTTTACTGTAGATGTGTTATTCTTCTGTTATCCTCAGAGTGTATAAGATGACAGCGTTTGAGTTCAGTGTGGGGTCACACTCAAATAAAACTAAAGAAAAAAGGAAAAAGGAAAATGATATTACACATTCAAAGCTTTATAATTGCTCATACCTTTTCATAACACTCAGTATTTAACATTCTCAACTTACTGGATTGTGTTCAGTGCATATTTAGGATCATGTTTTAGATCAGTGAGCATCTGAAACCCTGAAGATCCCAAGTTATTGTTTTTTAGATCCAGTTCTATCATGTGTGAGGGGTTTGATCTCAGAGCCGAAGCGAGATAACCACAGCTTTGGATTCCCAGCTTACACAAAGACAATCTAAAGAAACAAACCAGAAAATGTTGCAGTAAATGTTTTCTGTTTTGGTGACATGACAATAAATTAATATAACCATTGATTAGTTTCTTGTTACATTCATCCATTATTTCATCGATGAACTAGCCATGTTCATTATAAAAATATAAATATAAAACTAGAGGCTGTGCAAAACCCATTCAAAAGCCACACACATGATATTCCATTGTGTTTGAAAAAAGAAGTAACTGCATGTGGAGCTCGCTCAGTGGTCTCATTCCTGTCCAAAGAATGATGCACAGAATATAAAAATGGGACTAATAAGACATCTCTGTAATACCTCATACTGACCTAAATGAATAAATCAGTTTAAATGAATCGTTGTTTTTAATACCTCAGTGCATTGAGTTGACAGTGTGAACTCTTTAGTCCATCAGAGATCAGCTTCAATCCTGAATCCTTTATGTCATTGAAGCCCAGATCCAGATCTCTCAGAGAGTTTGATGATTGTAGAACTGAAGCCAGACTTTCGCAACACTCCTCAGTGAGATCACAACCTTTTAATCTACACAATAACAACGGTTAAAGATCAATTGATATATAAGCCATTCACTTGTAATATTATCAATCTACTGAAAGTCACTTACTTCAGTATCTCCAGATGACAGTGTGAACTCTTCAGTCCATCACAGATCAGCTTCACTCCTAAATGTTTTGGGTGATTGATACTAAGGTCTAGGTCTCTCAAAGAGTTTGATGATTGTAGAACTGAAGCCAAATATTCATAACCTTCCTCAGTGAGATCACAACCGACAAATCTATAAGAGAGGATGAAACACAAAACAGTGAGGAGCAATGAGAAATAAAAAATTTAGCTACCTTCTTGGTTTATTCACTCGCATTGATGAGACTGTTTGTGATGTGGTAGATTGTTGTATCTGAATTGCTTGAATACAATTTCTGTCACTCTTATGTTAATCTGGAGAACCTGTAGTGTGGTATCGCATTGTTCATATCTCAGCAATGTGGAACCAGAATAGCCTCAAAAAATAATACATTTACACAACACAATTCATTAATGCACATCACAATAATATAAAAAATTATTTCATAAATTCAATACAACATCTGTAATACAAAAACTTTCCGAGTCTGTTCAGTAAGGAGTATTTTGATTGGTGGATAAAAAAACCTAAACATGATTGGCTTATCAGGCCATCCTTAAAAAAAGTCACATACGGATCTGACCTTGGTCGGAAAGTCAAATTAGTAATATCCACACACGCGGGATGATTTGCAAATACAGATTCATGAATACATATAAAAACCCAAACAAATGTTTGCTGTATAGTAATTTAAGAACCTGAAACACACATTTTGAGAAAACATTTTGAATTAATTTCTGTGAGATATATTTTTATGAGCTTTTGGGGAAAATGTTTGGTCATTTATGAATCGGGTTTTGTATTTCCGAATCTGATTTTGTGAATTGTTGTGTGCATTTACAAATTGTGTTTTGTCAATGTATTTTTTTTAAGCTGATCTGGCTTCATAACGCAAAGGTTTACTCACATTAACAGAACACAGATACAGATGTTTGACTGTTTCTGGAAAAGTCTCCTCTGAAAGACTTCTACTGGAATGTACACTCTGATGCCCGTGCTCTTCTGAGCTCTCTGATGGGTGTGGGGGTAGGATTTTATGGGTGAATGGCCATGAAAGAGCTCGTTACTTTTTGACGGTCAAGTTACAGATTTAAAAAAAAACTTTGAAATGATTTGCTGTGCACGGGTGTATATTGATCATGAATCTAACCTGGTTTTTAACAAGTGATGTAGTCAAAGTGTCTATCAAAGTAACGTAGGCTGTTGTATTTTTTATCAGGGTTTCAGAATTAGAGCAAAAACAATGTGCACATGTTTCATTTCTTCAACAACCATGTGAATGTGTTTATCTGTGTATTATTACCTAAGTGTGTTTAGATGACAGTGTGAACTCTTCAGTGCATCAGAGATCAGCTTTACTCCTGAATCCTTAAGGTGATTGAGACTCAGATCCAGATCTCTCAGAGAGTTTGATGATTGTAGAACTGAAGCCAGACTTTCACAACACTTATCAGTGAGATCACAACCAGGAAGTCTGTAACAGAAGATGAAACGGTGAATGAATACAGATGAATGAATGTCTGAGTTTTAAATAATGACCTCTTGCGACATACCTCGCATATTATACATGAATGTGAATTACATTAATGAAAACACTTCAATACAAATATAAGTGTATGTTATATGTTTTTATACCTCAGTGTGTTGATATCACAGTGTGAACTCTTAAGTCCATCTGAGATAAGATTCACTCCAGAATCCTGCAAACTGTTGTTAGTGAGATCCAGATCTCTCAAAGAGTTTGATGATTCTAGAACTGAAGCCAAACTTTCACAACACTCCTCAGTGAGATGACAACCAACAATTCTAAAGCAGAAAGTAAAACACAATGATAAAATGAAGATGGGTGGGTTAATTATATATTTATTTTTTATTCTGCATGAAACTAGCAGCACTACATTAATATGTTTTTTATCCTGAAAGTAAGGGAATGTATGTTGAGTGTGTTTTTACTTAAGGGAGTTCAGTTGACAGTGTGAACCCTTCAGTCCATCAAAGATCAGCTTTACTCCTGAATCCTGGAAGCAACTGTAACTTATGTCGAGCTCTTTCAGAGTGTTTGATGATTGAAGAATATAAGCCAAACTTTCACAGCACTTATCAGTGAGTATAAATTTACAAAGTCTGTAACAGAAGATCAAAACATAACAATAAATGAGTTGGTGCTGGTTTCTGTGCACCCTTCATCAGGTTAAGATGATTTGTTGTTTTTGCCACATGAATTGTTTGATTCAGGTCCTTCCACAACAATTCTAATAAATGAACGAAAGTTGTTGTCTCTGAATATTCTTTGATAGAACTCCACTCTCTCATCATGCCAACATATGGATAAAGAATATCTTATAGAAATAATGTCTAATGTGAGTCACAATGCATTGAGGATATAAGTGTTTGCCTTTTGCATAAATAATATATTTTTTATATACCCAAAAATAAAATATTAGTATAAGTAATATTATAATATTTTGAATATGAGGATTAGGATTATTAGATCTATCTGATATTTCTAGAGCTCCACATCCTTTTGACACTCACCGAGCTTTTCTGCAGTTCATCAAAGCTGGAATCAGAATTAATATGCCATCACTCGATGTGTTGAACTTGTCTAGATCCAGTTCATCCAGCACGTCCTCTGACATCTGAAGCATGTGAGCTATTGCTGCACAGTGAGACAGAGATAGTTTATACATTGAATGTTTCTTTTCTTTGACAAACATCTGAATCTCTCTGTACAGAGTCTGATCTTTCATTTCCAACAGACAGAGAAACAGATTGATGGATCTGTTGGCTGAAAGATGCTCAGTTCTTATTTTTTTTTTAATGTACTGCGTGGTTTTCTGAATGGTGTCTGATATGTTCTCTGTGTGTGTCAGTAGATCCTGTAAGAGTCTCTTATTGGACTCCAGTGATATACCCAAAAGGAACCGAAGAAAAAGATCCAGACATCCATCACCTGTCTTTAAGGATTCCTCAGTCACTGACTTTAGTAGTTCAGGAAGACCATTTCCAGTTCTCCATTTCACTCTTTTGTCAAGAATCAACCCCAGTGACTCCATGTTCTTCTCTAGATATGAGTAAAACACAAAGAACGCAGCAAGAAACTCCTGAAAGCTCAGGTGTATGAAACTGTAGATTTTCCTCTGATGAATGACAAATTCCTCCTTAAAGATCTCAGTACAGATCCCAGAATACACTGAGGCATCAGTGATGTCTATCCCACATTCTCTCAGATCTTCCTCATAGAACATCACATTACCTTTCATCAACTGTTTGAAAGCCAATTCAGACAGTTTCACAATCACTTCTTTCTCTAGAACTCTGTCTGGATCATACTTCTCATTCTTCATCTTCATCTGAATCAGCAGGAAGTGAATGTACATTTCAGTCAGAGTTTTGGGGATTTCTTCTTCAAGGATGTTCTGAAGCACAGTGGATGAGATCCAACAGAAGACAGGTATGTGACACATGATGTGAAGGCTTTTCACTCTTTTAATGTGTGACATGATTCTGCTGGCTTGATGCTCGTTGATGATTCGCTTCCTGAAATATTCCTCAATCTGAGCGTCACTGAATCCCTGGATTTCTGTCACACGTGTGATGTATTTGGAGGGGATCTGATTGGCTGCTGCTGGTCTGGAGGTGATCCAGATGAGAGCAGAGGGGAGCAGATCTCCTTTCATGAGGTTTGACATCAACAAACTTAATGATGAAGTCTCAGTGACATCACAAACTTTCCGACAGTTTGAAAACATCAGTTCCATTCTGCTTTCATCAAGACCATCAAAGATAAACACAACTTTACACTCTTCGTAAATCTTTGAGTCCAGATGTTGAAGTTGAGGATGAAATTCCAGCAGAAGTTTGTGAAGACTGAAATGATCATCTCGAATCAAGTTCAGCTCTCGAAACGAAAGCACAAACATGAAGTCTACATCCTGATTGGCTGTTCCCTCGGCCCAATCCAGAATAAACTTCTGCACAGAGATTGTTTTTCCAATTCCAGCGATGCCTTTAGTAAGAACACTCTTTATTTTCTTTCCTTGATGTGATTGAGGTTTAAAGATGTCATTGCAGTAGATTGAATTGTCTTGTGCATGTTGTGTTTTAGGTGTTTTCTCCATGTGTAAAACCTCATGTTCTGCATAAAATCCTTCAGTCTCTCCCTCTATGATGTAAACCTCTGTGTAAATCCTGTTCAGGGGGGTTTGATTCTCTTGTCGTTTGATTCCCTCAAATAAATTCTCATACTTGTTCTTCATGAAGGTTTTGTGTTTCTCTTTGACTGTCTGCAGATCTTCCGTCTTCTCCATTGGGACCCTTTCTTCACCCTCACATTCTTTTATTTGTAATGTGGATGCTTCAAATTGTGTTTCTTTCCCTCTTCTCCCAGATCTGACAAAGACACATCAGACCAGACATTAAAAAGGATTACAGTGTACACATAATTTCCTTTTTTGATAAATATGTAATTTTTACATTAAAACCTTTCTAATAAGACTGTAGAATGTACAATAGGTACAATCTGACTTGCCAGTCATCTAATTTAGTTATTTTGTGATATAAACAACTGAAGACTACTCAAAAACTAACAAAACGTGAACAATAATAACAAAAACTATGATTTTTTTCGCTAATAAGCGATCGGGGGTATTGTGTTTTCGATATGGGGCAAAAAATGACCCAAAAATCCCATAGTCTTAGCATTGTGCAAAACTTTGATGGGCTGTAGCTCCATAGCAACCAAACACATTAGCCAATTAACCATTTAGCGAGACTTTTATCTCTGCATCCTAACATCTTAGACACATGGGAGTTGGTTAGTTTCACCTATGACTTGGTCTAATATTAATTTAAATCTAACAAGCCATGCACATAGCAACCAAACACATTAGCTTAGCAACCCTTTACCCACTCCTATGTCTCTGCATCAGAACATCAGAGATATAAGGATTGGCTTATTCTATTTGTAATTTTGAAAATCATAACTTTAAGTGCCCAGATCTAAATTTTACCAAGGAAAGTACCACTCACACTTTCTTCACAAAATGTATTTATCTAGTTCATATATTAAATATTATATTTATTTAAAAATTTGTAGCATGCCAGTCACTGTACAAATTCCAGGAAGTAGTTTAATACATAGTTATAATTGTTAAACCAATGTACCCATATTATTTAGTCGTAGGTGG
>JAWHQN010000155.1:198156-213156 GCA_033220385.1 Triplophysa yarkandensis | reverse complement strand
TGACACGGTTTGAGTTCTGATGGTTTCTTATAATAATTTCTATATATTCAAGCAGGAAGAAGAACAGGCATCTAAAGAAGGACCAAGTTACTCCAAACATGATTCAATCTCAGATATCACAGAAGTGAATGTGATTCCTCTTTCTGCTCTGGATCAGGGGTGGAAAGCACTTATCGGAGAATTTAAGCTGTATCCAAACATTCACATTGAATTTGGAGATGATACTTTTTGTCTTCAGCAAACAGGAGATAGTCTGAGTTTGAATGTAAATAGTAATGAGAAGGATGTTAAGAGTGGCAGCTCGGGTCCTGTCCCGGTGCATTGCTCTTTTGGTACATTGTCGTTGGAGGATCTGGACTGGCTACAGAAGAGGAAAATCATTCAACTGTGTCACACATCAGAAGATGGATCTGTGAAGGTGAGCAAAGTACATCAATCTACTGTCAGTAGACTGCCTATGACCTGAAATATATCTAACACCATAATAATTAAAACAAAACTATAACAAATCACTGCTTCCTTTTTATTTCTTTTTTTTATTCAGCTGAAAATATTCCTTCTTGAATCAGGGATCGGGAGGCCAGAATTCCTCAGTGAAGGAAATGGGCGCAACAAAAAATCCAACCAACTACAGCAGAAGTTAATGGAGTTGTTCTATGACTTTATCATCCCCGGTAAGTATTATGCGTTATGTGATATTAAATAAGTATAGTTCTGAGCTTCGCCATGAGCATAACAATTAGAAACTCATTTCATACTCATTTTTTACAATCTGAAAATTTAGTGTAACTGTAGTGGCCCAGACATGTTGGCAAAATATTGTAGAATGTTCCTTATCTGTTACCTTTTGTTTTTTGTTATGATAGAGGTCATGGAGAATGAGGAGGAGGAGTGTGACACAGATCTAGAACGTCAGAACGTTGAGGAACTGTATGATTATGTCAGACATCTCCACCAGGCAGAAGAGGCAGAGCCGAGTTTTGACGTCCAGCATCCGGGCCTCATCCCGGTTCTGAGAGCTTATCAGAGGCAAGCGGTCAACTGGATGCTGAAGAGAGAGAAGAACAACAACAGCAACACTCAGGGTTATTTTTATAGATGTTTGTTATATTCTTATATTATTTGCTGTATTTTAGCAAGTTTGCTGGAAGTCTGTTTTGTGTTTTACAGAACAAAGATTGCACTTTCTTTGGCGAGAAGTGGTAACAGTGTGTGGCAAAAAACTCTTTTACAATCCTTACACCGGATGGTAAGATTGTGTTTGTGCAATGTTGGAAGCTGATAACGTTAATTTATTTTCAAGTTGCATTCTTCATCATTACAGTGCATTAGCTTACACTGTAAATCTACGAGATGTCCAACTTATTCTCTGGCTTCTATCACAGCTTGATTCGAGAGTTTCCTCTCGCTGGTGTTGAATGGCCCGGCGGTATCCTGGCTGATGAGATGGGACTTGGAAAAACTGTTGAAGTATTGGCACTTATTTTGTGTAACACTCGACAAAACCTGGAGCATGGCACTCTTACGCTACCTGTGGTATGTTTTTGACAACCTGATTAAGAAATGTTCATTTGTACTGCTGTGATGTGTGTAGCTTTTCTGTAGCACAGTGGTAAGAGCAAGGCACTAGCAACACCAAGGTCTTGGGTTTGATACAAGGCATTGCACACTCAGAAACAAACATATAGTGCAATTAATCACTTCAAAATTATCTGTTGTCTTCTGCAGGGAAAATCTGTGAATTATTTTATCCCTCCACCTCCATTAGAGAGACAAATAACCATAAAGCCTGAGGTGAGACCCAAGGAGAAGATTATATATCCAGGTGAGAATATTGGTGCTTTAATTTCAAACTCAAGGAATGCCATCTTTGTTTTCTCTGATTTTAAAAGCTATGTTGTAAAAATGAGTAAAATCATGTTCACAAGAAGAGGAATATGTTTTCTTATTTCAGCTGTTCGTGAGATGTTGTTGACTGCGATACAAGAGATGAAAGCAAGGAAGGGAGCGTCAGTCAATGCCATTTTCACGTATCTTAGAACTGTGTACAAGTACGACACCCTTAAGAACAGAAACCACATTAGAAAAATCTTGAGTAAACTCATGAGTGAGAATATCGTGGAGCAGGTGAAGGGACGAGGGTTAGCAGGGTCTTTCAAATTGGGGAAGAACTACAAAGAGAAGAAAAAGAAACCTGCAACACCTCGAACTGTGAGTGCCTTCTTTTGACACAAAAGGTTTTTACTCTCAGAACTGATTGGTTGAGATGCATTCAATGCAAAAAGAGTCTAAAATGCTTGTAGTCAACAAAATAAAACTGTGATTCAATTATAATATACTTTTATTTTACGTAGAAATCATCAGAAGCAACCACTCTCAGGAGAACATCACGACGGGTTTCTGGTCAGGAGAAGGAGGTGACCATGACTTCCTTCACCTCAGCATCAGATTCTGAAGATACAGTGAGCAGTGTGGAGCCTTCTCTTCACAAGACACAACACAATATATCTGAAAACATAACTGATGAAGATGATAAAGAAACAGCTGTGTGTCTTCAAGATGAACCCAAACGTGAAGCAACGGAGGACCCTAAACCAGTGCCTGAGACTCCAACCAGAGTGTCTATGTTTCCGTTCAACACATCTGATTATCGTTTCGAGTGCATTTGTGGAGAGCTCGGTCTGGTGGACTACAAGGCTCGTGTTCAGTGTCTGAACTGTCTGCTGTGGCAACATGCCGAGTGTGTGAATTATAAAGAGGAGAATTTGGAGACCACGCCGTTCTACTGCCCTCACTGTCTGGTGGCCATGAAACCTGTGTCTACAGGTGCTACCCTGATCATCTCACCCAGCTCCATCTGTCACCAGTGGGTGGATGAAATAAACCGTCACATCCACACATCATCCCTCAGAGTTCTGGTAGGAACGTTTTCTTATACATTCGCCAAAACATTCAGTCAGTTGCATAAAACCCGTCTGTGTTTCCTTCACAGGTGTATCAGGGTGTAAAAAGACACGGTTTTATCCAGCCACACATTCTGGGTGAACAAGATGTGGTGATCACCACCTATGATGTGTTACGCACTGAACTTAATTACGTTGACATACCCCACAGCAATAGCCAAGACGGACGACGATTCAGAAACCAGAAGCGATACATGGCCGTGCCGAGTCCTTTGGTGGCCGTGGAGTGGTGGCGCATCTGTCTGGATGAGGCTCAGATGGTGGAGTGCACAACAGCAAAGGTCTTATCAACAGAAGTTTGTCATGTTCAGATATATATATCTGATGTCCAGAAGGCAAGTGATTCATTTTCTCTTTATGTCTTTATATTCAGGCTGCAGAAATGGCCTTGCGTCTTACGTCTGTAAATCGTTGGTGTGTCAGTGGAACTCCAGTGCAGAGAGGTTTGGAAGGTGAGCACACACCTTGTTCTGTATACTTTAGGATCATAGCGCACTTGTCTGCTGATTATAATGTAGTATATTTACTATATTAAACTTATTTGTTGATCACACAGTAGTATACTATAGGATACTTATTTTTATAGTTAAACTCAAGCAGTAAATCAAATTAATACTACTTACCACTGGAATATACTTAACCAGCTTGAAGTATTAACTATAATAAACTACAGTATGCTACAATATATAGTTTACTATATGAAATACTAAGCTATTTTTGTGGGCGTATTAATTTGTTTATTTTCTGTTCGTTTTAGATTTGTATGGTCTCGTGCTGTTTTTGGGAGTTGACCCTTACTGGATCAAGTACTGGTGGGATCAGATACTTTACCGTCCATATCGCCATGGCAACACAGGTCCTCTCTACAACGTCATAGGTCAACTACTATGGCGTTCCGCCAAAAAAGATGTCATTGATCAGGTTAGTGACACTCTCCTGACTGATCTTATAATGAATAAGAGAATCAATGTTTATTATGTTTAATTTGGTTTCACATTTTTTCCATTTCAGATCCAGATTCCCCCTCAGACAGAGGAGATTCACTGGCTCAACTTTTCCCCCGTAGAGGGACATTTTTATCACCGTCAGCACGAGGTTTGTTCTCAGGATGCTCTTCTCAAGCTGAGGAAGATTTCTGATTGGTCTCTGAAGCTGGGGAGTTTGGACCGGCGAACGGTGTCGACCATACTGTACCCGCTGCTCCGTCTGCGTCAGGCCTGCTGTCACCCCCAGGCCGTCAGAGGAGAATTTCTGCCTTTTCAAAAAAGGTCTGAGCCTTACCTGCGATGTACATGGTTGCACTCATTGTGTCCACGCTGTGTTGATTCATTTTTCTGGTTTTTAATGAAGCACAATGACAATGGAGGAGTTGTTGAAGTCCCTGCAGAAGAAATGTCGTGTGGAGTGTGAAGAAGCTCACAGACAGCTGGTTTGTGCTCTCAACGGTCTGGCTGGAATCCACATCATCAGAGGTATTTTGTGTTATCTACAACTGTAGATGTATCAGCTCATGTGGATGAAGTGTGTGACTGTGTTTTTATTGTCAGATGAGTTCGTGGAAGCGGTAGAGATGTACAGAGAGGTCCTGCGCTCCTCTGAAGAACATAAAGAAAGGCTGAAAACTGATTCACTTCAGGTACATCCAGTTCAAAATAAGATTTATGTTAATTTATCCTGAGTTCATTTGGTTTGATTTCCATATTAAATCTGTGTTTATTTTTGTTATTATGTTCCTGAATATCCAGAGGCTTCATGCCACTCACAATTTAATGGAACTTCTGAATGCAAAGCATCCTGGGATTCCTCCAACTCTGAGAGATGACCGCCTGAAAGATGAGGTTGGTTCAGTCACTGTGCTTACATATCATGTTATTTAAATTTTTTTCCTTCATGCTTTGCTAATTTATCTTAATTCTGCTCAAGGCTGAACAGTTGAAACAGCATTACATGGCCAAGGTGAACTCAGAGGTGTCTGAAGCCCATCAGAACCTTCAGCCTGTTCTTCAGAACATTAAGGAGATGAAACGCAAGGTAATTGTTCATGGACCATACAGTCAGGTTTTATTCCACCGAACGTGATTTGTAATTGGAAAAGGTTGTGTGGTAGGTGAACCTTCGCTCTCCCTGGTGGCTTGATGTCATTCAGCAGACCATACAGCACTCCATGGACGATGACCTCGTGGGTCGGATCCAGAATGAGCTCACGTGCAGTTATAAACAAGGAGCTAGCAAGCTTTCAATGGCAGACAAGTAATCAAGCGTCCATTACATTACTACTTACAAAAATGTTTTTGCTGCAGATTTTAAACAACATCATCTCCGCAGGTTTCGTGATGCTCGTGGTCTTCAGTTTTTGCTGAGCACCCAAATGGACGATCTAATAAAATCTCAAAAAACAGTTCAAGATGCTGTGAAGAAGCTAGAAGGACCCCCATCTCAGCAAGTTATAGAGGAAGCCACACTTTGCCACCTGCGCCCCGTTCGACTCCCACTGAATAAGTATGATCTTTTTAGAGTTTACAATAAACAATTATTTACTGAAAAAAATACTTTTTGATTAGATTTATTGATTTATATTTATATATTTTTCAACATACCTATAGTTAATAATAATTTAATAATTTAATTTTAGTTTAAATCATTTTTTCAATTTCTCATTTAAATCTAAAATGAATTTTCATATTTCTGTCTTAGCTGTGTGTTTTGCAAAGCCGATGAGCTGTTCACGGACTACGAGTCAAAATTATTCTCTCATACGTAAGTTAAACTATGTAAAACAGTTGTTGTGTGCATTAAAACAATGATATGTATTAAATCACCTATTTTTCCTGTGTTTTGCGCAGGGTCAAGGGACAGACAGCCATTTTTGAAGAGATGATCGAGGATGAGGACGGGCTAGTAGATGACAGACTCCCTACAACCAGCCGTGGGCTCTGGGCGGCCAGCGAGATGGAGCGTGCCCTTAAAGCCATTCTGTCCTTCGCTAAGATCCGTCGCATGGAGTCCGGTCTGATAGAGGAGGGAAATGCCTTCATGGAGCTCTTTGAGTCCTGGAAGAAGGAATATAAGGTGTGTTATTAGCTATCCACTTTCAATAAACACATCTTATTTGTGAAATATTATAAGTAAAAGGCTGTTTTCTGTTTTTACAGCTATTGCACGAGTATTGGATGTCTCTGCGAGATAATGTGTCACTTATGGATGAACTGGGCATGGCCACAGAGCGTCTGCGTGTGCGGTTACCCCATGAACCCAAACCTAAAGTCCTGCATATCATAGAACCACACGAGGTAATGAGAGTACAGGGGCAAACCATATATATCGTTTTAGATATTAGTTTAAGAAAGTGATATATATGTCCTGGTTTGTCTGAACAGGTGGAACAGAACAGAATGAAGTTGATCAATGACAGAGCAGTCGCCAAATCACAACTACAGAAAAAGCTCGGACAGTTTCTGTATCTCACAAATCTGGAGAAGGTGAAAAATCAGTTCAAAGATGCCATTACTATATACATTTATTTAATTTTATTTATTTATTATAACTTTCTTACATAGTGAACATATTTTTCATGAGTTTCCTAATCTTTTTCTGATCCTTGTAATCAAACACAACAGGGTCTTGTTGTAATTCTAGTTGAATGAATTTCAGTTGTTATTTGTTTTAGTCCCAGGACAAATCAACAGGAGATCTGAATCCAGAACCTTGTCCCATCTGTGCTCGCCCGCTGGGTCAGGAGGTAAAATAAAAAAAAAACCTGCGTAAAACAATTTACAAAACTGTAAAACATTTATGTTTCTGTGACATTCCTCTGATGTCATTTCCTGATTTATAGTTTAATTTAATTTAATTGTTTTCTACCATTTCTAGATTTAAAGAAAGAAAAACATTTGGTACTTCAGTTCTCTCAGGAAATTATTCTAGACAGCAAAAACGTTTAATTTGTTCAACAATTTGTGCCATCTTATTTTAAGATATTTTTTCTTAAGTAATTTATTTAAGTTATAAAACAATAGTGTCACTGAAAAATCGTTGTTTCTACATATTTGGGGATTTTAACTTTTCTTATTGTTTTATAACTAGTAATTCTTTATGTTTGTGACTAATTTTGCGAAAATCCAACTTTTAAAAAGTTCATGTCAACTTGATAAAGGCATTTCAAAAATTTAATTTTTAATCCATTTTATGAAAATTTGCCAATATGGACATATAAGGTTTCAATAGGAAATTGAAGATAATATTATTTTTTATGTAAATGTCCATTAAAGAAGAGTTGTGTATATGAAATATCTTTTTGAATATTTTTCAGACAAACATAAAGTCATTAACTGACGTGCATTTATTTGAATACATTCTGAATGTGATCTGCAGTGGGCTGTTCTCACATGTGGACACTGTTTCTGTAATGAGTGCATTGCCATCATCGTGGAGCAGTACAGCGTTGGCAACCGACGGCGAGCTATAAAGTGTGCCATATGCCGACAGACCACCTCACATTCAGAAATCTCTTATGTTTTCACCACTCAGAGCGCCAACCAGGGCCAGGACATCCCTGTGAAGGTCAGATCCTCTTCACATTCTTTTATTAGTCACAGTGCTAATATATTTTTTTACAACATGTGTAAAATACAAGTGACGTTATTTAGGCGGGTTTTAGATGATTTATTGGATGACAGCGTGAATGTATCTCTGTAATCTCCTCACCCTGTAGGGTAGCCACTCTACGAAGGTCGAAGCTCTGGTTCGAGTCTTAAAGAAAATCCAGATGACCGACCCGGGAGCCAAGTCTCTGGTGTTCTCCACGGTAACGCTTTCATTAAATGAGTTACTACATCAAGCAGAAGACTGAAGCTGTTAACCTGTGACCTGATGTTTATTTCTCGTCTCACAGTGGCAGGGTGTCCTGGACATCATTGCTAAAGCGCTTTTCGACAACAACATGGAGTTTGCACAAATCAACGGCATTCACAAGTTTCAGGTTTGCGTTATGATAGAAAAATGTATGCAGCCTTGTTTTTTAACAACAGTTTTCTTATATTTTGTTAATGTTTTTGGGAAAATTGGAAGAAAAAAAATTTAATTTTTTTTTAAATTTAAAGTTTAATTTAGACAAATTTATATGGTCAGATTCTGATAGAGGTAGATCTATAAATGACAAAATGTTGTGTAATTGGAACGCATGCTAAGCCACACACTCTGCTTATACATTAACTGTTATTTGAATATACTATGTAAAATTTGACAAATTCTTTGTTCTCTCAGGAGAACCTCAGCGCTTTTAAATACGAAGACAAGATCAACATCCTGTTGATGCCCTTACATACGGGTTCCAACGGCCTTAACATTATCGAGGCGACGCACGTGCTTCTAGTGGAACCCATTCTAAACCCAGCCCACGAGCTACAGGCCATCGGGAGAGTGCATCGGATTGGTCAGACCAAGTAAGCAGTCACAAAGCACACCGTCAATATGTTTTAACTTACGAATAAAATG
Organism: Triplophysa yarkandensis; assembly: GCA_033220385.1. Taxonomy (NCBI): domain Eukaryota; kingdom Metazoa; phylum Chordata; class Actinopteri; order Cypriniformes; family Nemacheilidae; genus Triplophysa; species Triplophysa yarkandensis. The sequence goes on along the minus strand of JAWHQN010000155.1, from coordinate 204,700 downwards.
ATAAAAGCAAAGGTGTATATATGTTTTAATAGATGGGTTATTAGTAACTGATAATGCATGACTGACCTGTCAGTTCATGTATAAGTGCGGTTTAAAATTATATAATTTTATGTAATGCTGGATGGACCTGAAAATTCCCCTCCAAATTTAAGAAGGCAGCATTTGATTACACAAAACTATTAAGTTACTAATACAAAATACTACTACTACTACATTACTGTTGAAAAACTCAAATTCACTGTGAATGAGGACATCAACAGACCTGTAAAAAATTCCACCTTTTGTCTAGAGCAGCTGAATGTGGCATCTATGAATACATATCAATAAATTAAAAGACATCAAATTATTTCAATCTACTTAAAAAGAAAATAAATAATGTCTGTAAGATGTAATTCAGGTGAACATTGGATTTCTAAAATCTCTTTTAATTTAACAGACCTACGTTTGTTCATCGATTCCTGATCAAGTCCACAATTGAGGAGCGGATGCAGGCCATGCTCAAAACGGCAGAAAAGACGTAAGTTCCCATCTTCAGGTTTTTCAGACGACCCTTGAAATCTGAATTGTTTGAAATACAAATATATGTTTCCAGTGAGCACTAGCAAGAAGCACAATGTGTTTGTTGAGCATGTCTAAAGCATAACATGACAAAGGGATGGGAAATGGACATTATTTAATTTCATCCATGGCACAAATGTTTGGTTCTACTATGATCTTTCAAATTATAAACCAAAAATATTACCATGTTGCAACTTCTTGTTTTAATACGAAATGTCCTCAGCGTCTATTTAACCATTTGAAGGGTTCTTAAGTAAACTGTAACCGTCCACTTGAGTTACTTGTAGATTTACAGTTTGTTGACCTTGACTTCTTCTTCAGTCACAGTTCCACACCCATGAAGCATTCAGAGGCCTCTGTGTTTACCGTGGCAGACCTGGCTGAGCTGTTTACAGAGGATGGAGAAGCTCTTGAGTAAACTTCACCCTTACACACAACGAAACACAACTGAAATAATGAACATTACACTTGCAACGTCTGTACGTTGGCTTTTTACATTCCCTATCTGTATGCCTCTAAACCATGATGAACGTATACATTTATGTAGCATAACGCACAACAGTGTCTTGTCTGTTTTATGTAGAATGTTTTATTAATTAATTTACAAGTCTGTGAATTTTTTACTTCCCACCTGTTGTGCATAAATGAACTATTTTACTTCCCACCTGTTGTGCATAAATGAACTATTTTTAATATTGTTTTAATGGTCAAATGAGATTAGCATACTATTTCTAAAATCCCATGTGATGTACAGATTAACATTAGCAGCACTGTATTTGTGATTGTAGTCACAAACGTTTGTCATAGGAAACCAATGATATCACAATTTGTCAAACTGTGGTGTGAAGTGGTTCAAAACAAAAATAAACAGCAATAATGACCATAAATAAAAAAACAGAATTACACCCTAATCCTGGTTTCTTTGTTGTAGCAGTTTGTAGTTTAACACCTACTTTGTTCTGTGATGTTGAGGAAGAATGGTGTGACTTAACAGCGCTGGTCTCTGTCCGAGTGTCTTTTATTCTTCTGCTGTCATCAGACCATTTAAGACATTGTAGCCGGGGCTATTTGCAAAACAAAAGACACGTGATTCAAAGTCTGTAGAGCTTGTCCAACAAAAAGCTCTTGTTAAAAGTAAAGCTATAGTAAGAGGACACAGACTATGTATGGCAGAAGTACCTTTTTCAAGGACGTGCAAAGAAACTGACCTTATTGTTATTCATGTTAAAAAGATAGTTAAGGCGAAAATAATCAAATGTATATATGATGTTTTTCCTGTTGATATTGAAAAAAATTGTCTCGGGGGTTTTGTGTTCCTACAATGGAACGTTTTTCGAATGTTTTATGTTTTGTGTTATTCAAATGAGAAAGAATGAAAGAATTTTGATTTTAGATCCTTTGCCGACAAATATAGTCCTAAGAAATCCTCCATGTTTTTAAAGAATTTACGAAGTTGTCAATCAAATAAAATTAATAAATAAATGATATCTTATTTATTGAATTGTGTGATTCTATATTAAATTTGTATCTTTTTATTCTTAGTGGTTTGCAATATTAAAATCTGAACCTTCATAACTTAACTACGCATACTCATCATTTTATAAAATGCATGATGACAGAAATCATTTGACATTTTTTATGTTTTTCCTTTTTACAGTTCACTCTGTTTTTAAAGTGTCCTAAAGACATCAATCCAAGGTGTAGGTGAACTGTCCTTGACACAACATGACAGGATTTCTATTCAAAAAAGTCATTGGGGTTCCCGAAACAGTAAAGCTTTTGCCATGGCCTTTAAAAACCAGTTGGCACAAAAGATGGGAATAAAACCAGACGCCACCCCTGCTCCTTCATACCCTTTGCATGACAAACAAACTCCTTGTCGACCGACGCACGAGACTGTACAGTGCGACGTCTGCTAAGTGGGATGTCAGTAGTGTTTTAGTCCAAAATCTAGTTGGTGGTTGTTACCTTGGACTCCTTTAACCCGTCCCATTCATGTGTGGAATCTCATTGTTGAGGAGAACATCATTCAAGCTTGTGTTCCAAAGCTAGTGGAGGTTCCCACTTCATTACAGCTGCATATCGAAGGGCAAGAGAGTCGGGAAACACTGCGTCTGTATCTGAAATCTATCCGTGGAGAAGCTTTCAAGGATAAGGTAGAGAGTTTTAGAGATAAATTGAAGGAGCATCTACAGTAAAGATGATACCTGTTACTGTGCTGATGTGGTGTCTGTTCTCAATATGGACCACAACTTTTGCTGAGCAGTATGAAGACGGTGAGTTGGATTTTACATCTGCAGAGACATGATTATGTTGTTAGTTTCCGGCAAACTGGTGTCAAACAAATCTCAAGAGCATTCAACATATTTTATGCTTTGCAACTTATGAAATCTACTATTTAATATAAATATATATACATGTAAGTACAGCTTAAACTACAAGATATATAGTACATTGTAAATGCTGACTTGCATTTTCAATTTCAGAATAATATTCTTAGAATAATATATTATTTTTAAAATAAACTTTCTATCAAAATGGCAAATTCAATTCAAGTGAAAAAGTGATGAGTTCAGTTGAACTTCTTAGGTTGAAGTAATGTATATATATATATAAATATATTGCAATGATATATTGGTCATGTTCTGCCATGAATTTTAAAACAATATACATTTATTTATATATTACAATTTTGTAATAAGGTATAACATAATTTTTTTAATGTCTATCTCTGTGTCTGTCTCTCTCTCTCTCTAGTAATTTCAACCTCTTATTATACATTTTGGCAAGTGGAAATTGATTTACTTATTTCCATGTGTTAAAATAATGTGAAACTACTCCTCCATGACAGTTCAGAATGTATATTTGTTGACGTCTATGTTTGTTTTAATGCAGAACTCAATGAGACTGTCATCTGCACCAATGATCAGATGCAGGTCATCATTCCCAGTGTGTTTTTTCAAAACAAGGATCCACCTGTTACTGTACGTTTGCATTACACAGATAAACCATATCATGAGATGTAAATCCTCATTTTCAATCATTCTACTGATCACTCTTTAGGTCTGGGATCTGCATCTGAACGATCCTGAATGTCGAGCTGTAGAGGTCGAAGGCGACTTTGTCTTCACCGTCAAGCTGAACCTCACTGACTGTGGTACAATTACGGTAAATCTAATTTATGTTCTTAACAGGATTGTGTGGAATGCGTTTAATAATAAATTTACTCATTTAAAACTTCTGGGACTAAAGAACTTGCACATGTGAGAACATTAAAAACTCTTTAAAAGGTTGTAAACAGTTGTTGCATTGAGTTGAGGCACAGATCAAGCGTCTTTTGCTGTTAGACTTAAAAATACAAACTATAAATTCTCCCATTTTATTACAATCCCTTCATAGGCTACAAGCTCTACTTGCAACGTCGTGATTATAAAATCAAACGCATTTAGCTATTTCTCCTCATCATTATGTGCATTATATTACTTGCAGTTTGATGTTCTTTTTGTGCCTAATTTTATTTATTTATATTCCGAAATGCAAATGTAGAGTGTTGTTCAATCCCTTCTAATAGGCTGTCCGAGTGCTTTCAGAGCTCGGTGGGAGAGAGGCGGGGGCAAACATCCATACGGCTCTAAATTATCCTGATTTATATGGAAATGGTGACTGTGTTTTCAGTGGCGGTGAATAGGCCGGCAATAATTCAGTGTGGTACTTTATAGTTCTCCTTTTATTTGGCCCCACAGCCCGTCTCGAACAGCGCTAGCACAACCCAGAGGACAAGCTTTACTCTGGCATGACATAAATCTACACTCAAGATCACGAGTGTCATGAGATGCTCTCAGGATTCACCCGTTCATTTCTTGAAAAGCCAGTAAAAGGTTAACGTTCAGAGGGGACGGATATCCTCCCTTTGCTGTTTTTAGGTTAAAAAAGAATAAAGGAATTGGTTGTTCGGCTGCATATTAATCGAGTGTAGATTTAAACTTAAAGAGAGTTCACCTAAAAGTAAAAATTCTGTCACCATTAATGTATGTGGTTCAAAGTCTGTATGTGACTCTTTCTTTTGTGTAACACAAGAATTTCCTAAAGAAATGTCTCAGTGGTTTTGTGTTCATACAATGAATGAGAAGTCATTGTGGTTCAGCTTTCAATATTCATGGTTTCAACATTCATCTTCTCTTGTGTTCTACAAAAGAAAGAAAGTCGTAGAGGTTTGAATCTATTTGACATGCATTGTCGTGGACGTGTTTGTTGACGGACCGAGTGTGAATCAGAAGGTGTGTTTCCAACGGTCAGTTAGATAAGACGACAATAAAGTTTGTTTTACCGGATGTGTTGGGGGTTGTAAGGCCCCTCAATAGTGAGCTTCCTCATGTTGGCCTTTTGCTTGTATGTTTATTGGCCTGTAAATGTCGACTGGACGTTATTAAACTGTGGGGATATTCTTATTTAGGTCGTTCAACTCTCCAAAACGTACCAAAATAAACTCATATAAATTAAAAAGCAACATTGTTTTTAGGCTGATAAAATCTTGAAGTTGATTTTTCTAATTTTTTCCAGGCATCAGATGATAATCACATCATGTTTACCAACACCATCTGTAACAACGAAACTGACGTGATCACCAGAAGCTACATCAACATCACATTCGGCTGTCGATACCCCATAAATTACATGGTCCAGCAGCAAAACGGCGAGAATCTAATCCGGGTGGATGTCAGGTGAACAACATGACATCATCAGTTTATTGAACTTTTTGTCTCTCTATCAGTTTAAAGCTCGTCCAGCACTTGGCATGCATTAATATCTCTCCAAATCACTATTTATCCAAGCGTACAAAGCCCGAGCCCCGTGCTAATTATTTATTTGTACGTTAACACAAAACGAAATCCCCGGGGTCTAACTCAAGAGTTTCATTCAACATTCAGAGAGCGAAACTTTTAAGCCCTCTTCAGTGAACCCTTTAACATTCTCTGCCCCGCAGGACAATTACTCTGAACACAGAAGATGGGAATTTCTCCATCTCCATGCTGCTGTATAAAGATGAAGAGTTTCAGGATAAATGGACCACGGTTCCTTCTCTCACACTTGAGGACAACATCTATGTTAAAGTTTTCATGGTTTGTGTTCGGCAGAATACACAATACAAGCGAATGGCTTTTGAGAAAGCCGCTGTGCATTTTTATTTGCATACGCTGTCTAAGACTTATTTGTTATCTTTGTTTTTAAACAGAATTAAAGCTTTGTATAGCTAATGTCTGTTTAAATTCACGTCTGGTTTTGTAGGAATGTTCGCTTCCTGAGGATTTTGTTAGGAATCAGTAGTCAGTGCTGTCTGCTTTGGTTCTTTTATCCAGGAAGAATAACACAGGGGTAATAAATAAATCCAGAGTGTAAAACAGTATACAGCAAACCAAAAAGGGTTAAATTAACATTCACAATATACATATAATCCACACTTTGGAGGGTTGATTATATATACACTGTGTGTGTTAATTTAATCCTAAAGTACTAAGTACTAAAATACTAATAGAGTACAAGAGCATTTCTGTCTGTCTGTCTTCTATATTCAGCTCATTCTGTCTCTAACACGGTTATCAATTGAACATTTTTGACAACGCTTTTTGGCTTTTTGCAGGTTCCAGCGAATTTGTTTTTAAGAGTTGAGAGATGTTGGGCAACGCCCACCAATGACCCTTACAGCAACATTCAATACATCTTCATCAGAGAAAGGTTTGTGGATATAAAACTCGACGTTTCTTATAAAATGGTTACACAGACACAGCAGTCTTTTTTTCACACTGTTATGTCTCTGTAAAAAACACTCTAAAAGAGATTCATAATGTACTGTAAGTAATTTGACAAATTCATTTTTTACAGTTGTTTTACCTGTGTTTTACACCTATCGCTGCATTTAATTATATTATAGCATTAACGGATATGTCCATAAAATTAACAGAAAATGTAAATTAAATTAAATTAAATT
>JAWHQN010000155.1:175049-192656 GCA_033220385.1 Triplophysa yarkandensis | reverse complement strand
TTTCGCAATATTTATATCCAGCTGGCATTAAGAGGCCATGATAAAAGTCAGCTTGATGATTCAAACTTTACACCCTGGCATGACAGAACCCCAACTAACTCAGACTGTTCGCATATAGGTCATGCCGGCTGTGTCTAACTGCTTATGTCCAGCCAGGCCCTGTCATGTGTGGAAGAGAGTAGCATCCTTGAATGACTTTGCAGTATCTCTACGCGAGTGTTTCTTTTGAACGAAAGCCAGGGCCGATTCCTGTAACATGCCGTTCAGAGACGAGGGGTCATGTTCCTTCTCGGCCCTCGAAGAACGACTGTGACTTGAAGGAGAGTTGTGAAATGGCCTTTGCAATGTTTTGGTGATTTGGTCAACACACTGCGAGAGGGCATTGGGGTCTGATTTACGCTTCGGAGCTAAAGGGGACTTCCCACATGAATAGCAGACTTAGATTTTAAGCCTTGTGTTATGTTACACCCAAAGACGACACGTGTGTCCAAAGTAGGATTATTATATTAACGTTGTTGACACAAAGCACACATATTTCAAAATTGCTTCATTTGTCAGAATTTTACAAAATGCATCAGAACTAATGGTTTGTTTTCTTTTTGTTTTGCAGTGTTTGGTGTAGCCTTTTTGAACAAGACAATCATTTGTATTTGCAATGGAGGAGCTTCATATCCATTGCTTGAAATGTGTAAAACCGACGATGTATGATTCGACCGGAAGCTAGTGTTTCTTGTGACCTCATGGTTGCCCTCTTGTGTGCGGAGCAATTTTTCACTCATGCAAACTGAATGAACATCGTTTACTGTGCCCGTATGAAAGAGTGCCATGTCTAAACCATGGATTCGGATGTCCGTTTACCATCCCTAGGGTCAGGATGGCTCAGCATCTGGAAACTTGCCCTGCTAGCGTTGTTTGTTGCACTATGGAATGGAATCGCTGGCCAGTGAGCTACGCTGATCGCAAGTCCTACGATAACATGAGCAAAGAAGTTTGTGATGTGGAACAGCTTGATATGGCTTTGGCTCTTCAGGATCAACGAATGCTGTTGGAGTCGCTGAAAGTGGCAACCACAGTAACAAAAACAGTGGAAGAGCAGAATCAGGAGAATGAAAGGATGAACTCCAGCACTCGGGAATCGGAATTAATCGGAATGGAAGAGAACAAATACACAGTTTCAGTGGAGAACAGAAGAGACTTTGCTGCCACTTTGGAGGTTCTAAATAGTGCAAAGAATATTGACTTGATTGTAAAAGATCCCGAGGTTGAGTCGAAAAATGGAGTTTGTGGAAATGTAAAGAATGGAAATGGGAACTTTAGGAATATAGACATGAAGGAAAGTGACACAGACTCAGACTCTGATCTAGGAGCTGTAGGTGGAGCCGACTGTCCATTTCCGGTGGACCCAGAGGAAGAAGGAGATGATTGGTTGGTAAACAATGAATATGCCATGTCTTCTGAGGAAGAGGAAGAAGTAAATGGAGGAATAGAACTTAATGGACTCAATGGATTTCAAGAGGGAGGGGATGAAAACAACCTAGAGACTCTTGAAGATGCTTCCTTAAATGTCAGACAGCATTGCCCTATCATTCCATGCCAATTGTAGCACGGGATCCAGAAGTTGCTCAACTACCTCTTGCTTTGCCTATCCCTTTACCCAACTTGATGCACAACAATGTGCTGCACCATTTGCCTTTAAGGATTGAAGATCGATGGCTGGAGCGGAAGTTGGAGAGTCTCCAGGCACTCAGGGGCATGAACTTGTTTACATTTAATAGACGAAAGCCACTGTTGTCCGACCCCTACTCATTCAATGTCAAGATGGAGGACAAGGCAGTTGATACTTCTGACCTTGAGGTGACAGATGATCCCATGGGTCTAAATGGTATTGACCTCATCACGGCCGCCTTGCTCTTTTGTTTGGGGGACTCCCCTGGTGGTAGAAGCATCTCAGACAGCCGCTTTGTTGATAGGTATCGCATCGACTTGGGAACCCAGACCTTTTCCCTCCCTTCTGCCATACTGGCCACCAACACAATGGTTGGTGACATTGCTTCAGCATCCGCTTGTGACCACGCTAGTCCACAACTTTCGAACCCCAGCCCGTTCCACACCCTCAGACTGGATCTGGTTCTGGAGTGTGTGACTCGCTATCAGACCAAACAGCGCTCCATGTTCACTTTCGTGTGTGGACAGCTGTTTCGCAGGGATGAGTTCTCGTCCCATTTTAAGAACGTCCATGGGGACATCCACGCAGGGCTTAACGGGTGGATGGAGCAGAGGTGCCCGTTGGCGTATTATGGATGCACATACTCTCAAAGAAGATTCTGCCCCTCGGTACAAGGTTCTAGAATCATCCACGACAGACATTTGGGCTCCTTTGGTGTGCAGCCCGGGTTAGTAGCTTGTCCAGATGAACCTTTTGCAAGAAGTGCCTTTAATTTTGGCTACCGCTGTGACCGCTTGAGCGACCTTCCTTTTGAGTTACTCCAGCATATTGCAGGCTTTCTCGATGGCTTCAGCTTGTGCCAACTGTCCCGGGTGTCACGCACTATGAGGAATGTGTGTGCCAGTTTACTTCAGGCCCGTGGCATGGTGGTTCTTCTCTGGGAGAAAACAAAGCGTGATGATGGAACCTCATCCTGGGGGGTTCAAGATAAGGTAATTTTTTGTTCAATTTTGTTTTCATATAATTAGAGTTCTGCATACTTTAATGAAATCAAATATTGTTGTGGTCAGAGAAATTAAACTACTTCATGAATATTTATTACTAAATTACTTTATGAAATTTGCCTGGTTGATACACTATATCTTTCTGTTTGTTTTCAGTTTTGGGCTTTAAAATTTCCCATAAACAAAGATCAAAACCTTATTTTGCACATCCCTTCTATTTCCTTCTATATTTGTAGGTGTGGAGATTCAGTACTGCCTTCGATACGGTAAACGAGTGGAAGTTTGCTAACATTTCCTGCATGGCAGACCATCTGAAGACATGCAAGTATAACACAGTTTCGCGCAGAGAAGATGCTATACCTCTCCCATGCATGAGCTTTACAAGGGAACTCACGAAGGAGGGCCGATCTCTGCGCTCAGTGCTGAAACCAGTCATATAGACGGTCAAAAACATGATGTGCTTTTCAGAAGATTTTACTTGTTTTACTATACATCAAATGTGCTGATAGACATTTTACATGCCTTATTTGTTCAACTGACCTGCACTTTTTTATGGAAGAAACAACAACCTGTAGCACCAAAAAAAATCCCATTCATAATAGACATTTTTCTAATAGATAATATCTTCATGTATAGATAATGGGATTTCTGTTTTGCATATTTTTTTTTTTACAAATTATTGTAGCATCAAACCAGACAATGAATTATAGTTACGATGGATACGACCAAAAGAAACTTCTGACTGTGTTTCAAAGATATGAATTTAAGACGCATGTGTACCTTATCTGGGACTGTTGTCCAGACAAGCATCTGATAAGCATTTAATTATGCTTTTTAGTTTTTAACAATATTTAACCTTATAGTCTTGACTTACACTAAGAGAATTTTCTGGTGTTTTTGTTTTTATGATAAAGTAAAGAGACACATTGGCCCATTTTACTGGTGCAACTATGTTGAAAACATACAAAAACAGACATTCATTAAAATGTCTGTACTTACAATCTTCTCGATCATGAGTCGCTGCACATGAACCTGCAGGACGGGTACAAGAACTGCCAACGTAGCCTGTTAAGATGTCTGCGGTTTGGACACAATGCACGTGGAGATACATTTCTCTGTCTCTCAGGGGTTAACACGAAGCATGTGCCGTAAGACCAGTTTGTCTGTGAGACAAAGATCATTGATGGCAACTTATTTACTTGATTTTTCTCTTCCAACATTACCTGGGTTTACAGCAGGGATGTCTGAACTTTCTTGCAGAGAGCCAGTGTCCTGCAGAGAGTCTTGAGAACATTGATCACCTGGTTCAGGTGTGTTTTATTAGAGGTGGATCTCTGTAAGACAATCGCTCTCCAGAAGGTGTGGACAACCGGTTTACGTTCATAGAGTTACGTTTTACCTTGTCTATTCAGGTAGTTAGTGTCAGTTTGGTGACATTCTGAAATGTTGAAATATTTTAATCTTTGCCTTGTTTGGTAACTTTTACATCCACTTGTTTTATGTGCTTTTAACAAATGATTTCTGATATTTGTGTTATGAAACATCTGCATGATTATGTCTCGAGCCTTTTAAACACATCAGTCTTTGTCTTTTGGAGTGATAGTTACTTACTGTAGTTTTTTTTTAACTATATATTAATATATACCTGTTTGTGAGGGCACTTGGTTAATAAAAGCGGTTTTGTTGTTTGAAAAATTCACTCCATGGTTCACTCCAAGTACACAGTTTTGCTGTCATCCACAAATCCTGACACACATATTCAATCTGTCATCTTTCATGCATGCTTGTGTTCAAAAGACTTGTAAATAAAATGTTTGATGTTCATTTTGATAAAGTTACAGTTTCATATGAATCCTCTGTTGCATTTTGTCAATATTATATAATAAATTTTGAGGAAATCAAAACATTGGTGAGCTGCTTTATTGCGCATGCCCGCATACAGACAACTAAGTTGAACAATTTAATTAAATAATTATGCAAACTATTGGGGAGAGAAATTAATTTACCAGTAATGACATTAATCCTTTAATGTTTGGATAATCCTTCCCTCTGCTTTAAATATTTAAAGTAATGGAAATGGATTCAAGCTGTGTGGCTTTATAACACATACTGTACTTATGAAACTTCCAGAGATAAATTATTATTAAAGGATAGTTCACCCAAATATTGAAAATTCTGTTATTAATTTTTCAACCTAAATTCTGTTGAACGCAAAGATATTTAGAAGAATGATATCAACTGAGATGTCTGGGGCATTACTGAACACAAAAGAAGATACTTTGAAGAATTTAGGAAACCAAATAAATCCCAATCTTCCAAATACAGGTTTCGAATACAATAATGAAATCTACTCGCTAATAAAAGTTATATATTCGTTTAAAAAGTTTTTATTAACCAGTATGCGTCAACATTAATAAGATCATTCTTCTGCAATTCCAACAATGAGATCATGTGTCTTGTTTTCAGCTTCCTTCACGATATCATTTTGCCTCTGCACCGGAGCCTCCACATGACAAAACATGATAAATGTCCCGAACCGACCCGGAGTCGAGCAAGCGGTCAGATATGCTCATCTGCTGCTGGAAACCTAATAGAAATGGTCTCCTACAGAATCTCTCATGCAGGGTTTAGACAAACACATCCGACACACACGGAGAGAAGGGTACAGTAGATGGTCCAAACAGTCAAAATAGATTTGTAACATTAATTTATTCTTTAAACAGCATTGGTCATCTGTCTGAGTCAAGCTTGGACCACTGGAAAGCTTAAGGTCAGATCTCATCAAAATTAAAATGATATTTCATATAAACCCTGTTTCAGGATCCAGCTTTGAACCTAATGAACGTAATAAAACAGAAAACACTGCTAGTATTGTCTATGCCAGCCAACAGAAAAGGGATTATTAGTGCTTCCACAACAGCCTCATAAATCTAAATTATAGACCATCGTTTTGGTTTGAAAAATATGGAACAAATACTGCTTCGGGCATTTTAAATCTAAAACATCTCTGACAAACAAACGAGAAGACCAACAAAAGCTTCAGTTTTTATAATAGGGAATAAAGCCTGACGTAAGTGCATCGATAAATATAAACGTGATCAGATGCTAAACCTTTATGATTCTTCTCAAACTCATTTTCATCTGGATGAAATAACAGATGGCCCAAAATCGAACATGAGAAACAAAAGAGCGTACACAAGAACACTCCTAGGAAAATGAAAGGAACACATTCGGAAAATATGTGAAAATAAATTAATTCCTCTGCAATATAACAGAATTTTTCCACTCTCTGCGTTCAATTGCGTATCATTGCAAAGCAGCTTTGTGTGGATGAGTCACCAGAACTGATGGTCAGGGTTGAATAAAGAAGGCAGGGCAGGTGAGACGATGTTTGTGTATAGTATCAGTGGCATTAAAGCATGACCCATTCTTCTAGTTTTGTGATCAGCCAATTCTTCCCCGCGGTCAGACTCCATCGAGCGTCTCGGATAAACAGATGCACGGCAATCTGATCAACCGTTTGCGAAGATAGAGACGATAAAAGTTGTGTCACGCTAAAACGGCATCAGTCATCCAGGCCTGCTGCGAGATGTGTGATGTCATGGATAAAATGACACGCAGACATCACAGACGTCACCAGGTTTATGATGTAAAGGTCAATCTCCTATGAAACGATGAGCAAACATCTTCAGATCTGATCTTATGTCTGACACCTCAAAATATGTATTTGGGTACTTAAGCTACTTTCAAAAAGAAATGGGATCTTTAATAAAGAAACAGAGTGTTTATTTTATTTTCTGTGGATCTATGAATTTAGACAAAGAGGTAAACAGCATGAATAGAATAATTGTTCAGCAATTATTTTTAATAACTCAAAATAAAGTATGTACAAAATATAAGTAAAAATGAATAAAAAAAGTATCACTTTGAAGATTGATTTTTAATTCATTATGAATCTATCAGAACACATTAGTGCACATGTGAGGTTGGTCCGGGTACCTGTCTGCCCTCTCGCTCTGAGAATGATCCGTCTGTTCCGGCTCATTCTTCATAATTGTGGCATCAGACAGACTCTGATGAACACATGCAGCGTGATCTGATGATGTCTCATGAATCCGTGCCATGCCGTTGTCTTCCCTCCTGCAGAATTACAAGACGCACATGCAACTATTCATCATGTGTCATTCCTCATATACTTCTATCTGATGTCTTAAAGATCTGCATTCATCACACTGTTAAGAAACATGAAGAATGTTTCACTTGACTCTTCAGATGAATATTTGCAAAACAGCTTAAGGAAAGAATATATGACGTAACACAAAAGACATCACATGCAAGATGCAAAAAGAAAACCAAAGGCTTTGTAACAGGATGCAAAAGAAGAAAGGTTTATTTTAAAACATCTGCTTGTTCGTGGATGTAGATTGGAGGCTTGCCGGTGACTCTTTAAAACAGCAGATGTGCTTATTTTAGTTCTACCAATTAAGAAAGTCTTTCCTGCTGGGCACAGACCCTGCTTTTCATGAGCGTATCTTCCATTAGGAGCTTCTTTACTGGCACAAAAAATATTTGGCCTCTTATTATACACAGGAATCCAAAGAGAAGTGCATTTTATACCCTGACCATGCAAACCAAATACCATTTATTTAAAAAACATTACAGAACAAGCAAACCATTTTGCCTGGTTTGTCACATTTTAAATAATTAAACGTGATATAACCACATTTGTGTGTATTCTGTGGATCTACCTTCACAACAATAGAAATGAGACTAGAAATGGTAAAATTGTATGGAGAAATTCTCTTGTTTGCACGTGATATGTGGTTAATAAAAGGGTGCGAAATGTTCTGATACTCACTCATACTCCACTGGACGTAAGCTCAAAAGTGTTCCTGGTCTGCAAAAAATGCAAGGATAATAAAGAAATAATGTTTCAAATATATTTAATATAAACATATGCAATACACTTATGAATAAAAGATTAACCGTCTAATTTGAATTCCCGACTCAAAAACTCTCGCTTGTAATGATTTGTGCGATCTTATAACAGCGATGAACAGAACACGTGAGTTCTTCTTCGTGCTGCGAGGGGATATCTGTCTGTGAGAGCAGGTGGTTTATTTTAATATTAAACACTCCATTCAATGTGATAAATGCCCGACTCTTCATTTCCCCAATGATCTGACTAACAGATACCTGATTGCTTTTATAATTAAATTTCCCTGCGTTTGAAAGAAACACATTTGGCTTGTAATGCGGTGATATGAATGAAGGCCTGTGATGTGTCCTAGCACACAGATGACATAAATAAAGCTTCTGTAGAACTAAAGTAATGTTAGTCTCACGATGGTAAAACATAACTAAATAAAATGAGATAACATCGAATTACAAGACAGGAATTCTATAAAATAAAGCACCCGAGGCAAAGTTAAACCTCTGTTAAATGTTCTGAAATATCAACTTCTCAAAGTCTTTCTGGGAATGAAGGGCAGAGAAATACTGTATTTAAACTCAGTTTTTCTATTTATACAGTGTGTCCAGTAAAAATGCTTACGTCTCTTTTTCTAGAATGGTCTGCACTGGCAGGTATCCCAGGCGAGGGTGTTTGGTAAAGTATTTTTTGGAGCGGAACTTGTTCTTCAATACTTTGGTGAAGTCTCGAACATCTTCACCGGACGTCGTCTACAACAAACAGATACACGAATACAGTACAAGCAGCACAAGAACACTAACATCTTCTAACAAATCCCACGAACTAATAATCTTTAAGATGAGTCTTATAAATCTCGGCGTTTCAATACATGAACGTAAAATAAAGGCACAAGCTGGTGCTCTTGATGTTTTTAAAGTCAGAGGGATGAAAGTTCTCACAGGGGTGCAGTACTCCACTATGGGGTAGATGAGATGATGGTCCTTGATCACCTTGCCCGAGAAGAAACACGTCTGACACACGTTGTAGTTGAAAAGCTTAAGACTTCGATACCTGGGAAATGAACAGAAGTTATACTCTGCTGTCATGATCTACGAAAGCACGTGCTTCTTCAATCAGGTAGTGTTGGATGTTGGTTTACCTGAAGCCCATCATAGGACAATTCTTGCAGATGTTGCACTTGGTCTGGTGTCTGGCCGTTTCTGCTTCGGCGACTCTGTGGAGCACAGGTAACCACACCATCGACTGCGGCTCTAAATGCATCCAATCTACAAACTGCTCCAGCTCGATGAAGTCTTCGCCGCCAACCTGAATGCCAAACCCTTGATTTATTCAAACTGTGTCAAATAATCAAGTTCAGAGAGTCCAAAGCTCTCTAATTGTATTTTCATCATCACAAAAGCGTGCTTCTTTAAAATTGGAACATCTCTTCATGACCTTTCTGGACAACGGTGGAGGGATCCATTAATAATTCGGCTTGTGCGGCTAATGGGGGCAATGAGGTCTTGCGGTCTGTCCCAATGGGATAAAAACTCTTACTACAGTTATGAATCAATTACACCATGCCAGCAAAAGAAGAACTATCAAGAGTCTTTCATTACATGGGACATTAAATGAAACGTGCATCAATGTGACACGAGTACAAGCGTGAAACTCAGGACACCTTTTAGTTGAGCATTCTATACATTAAATCCATTATGTATGGATGTCACAATGCACTCCATCATATGATTTTATGAGAGTTAACGCACATGAATCAAGTGAATTTCATTTAAATATCTCTCCGTAGTTTTTGCATTGCATTAGAGTGTTTTCAGGCGTACGGACAGTGACGGTGTAAATCCCATTGGCATAAAATCTCGCTTTATTATTTATTCATATGTCGAAACTCATTGATCTGTAAAGATGAGCTTCATTTCACAAACTCGTCTGAGAATGCGTTTAGTTACCTGGCATCTTGCTTTATAAATGTAGAAATGTCTCATATTTTTCAGTTGTGTGTTTATTGGATTTTTTTTTTAATTATACATTTATTCGTGAATAATAATTCGCATGTTTTCGTGGAGAATGTAAATGAGTGTTTGTCTGAATTTAATACCCGATTACTCATGTGCGAAACTATTGGTGGTAAATCTACGATGATATATGAAAAAGAGAATAAGCAAAATAGCATTTGCCATCAATGTTCAAGAATGCTAATAACTTCTGTCAAATGTTGAAACTTAACAGATATTATTTAATCTAATAATCTTTATTCATTTTACTAACTTTTATTAATCTTTAATTTATGTGCCAGCCTGTTTTTAGATGATTTAATCTTAAAATATTTTATTAATTGTGCTTTAGTAACCAGTATAACATATAATTTTTAATTTAACATTGATTAAATTGATTATCAATGGACTGTAAAATGTTCATTTTTTTGGCTGACTACTTTCTGGGTCTATTGATGTCATCCCTGCCAGAACATATGATGGCATCACCGAGGGGCAAGTTAAATTAATTTTATGTGATTACTGACAGCGTGACACCGATGAAGCCCAAAGACATGCACTTGCATTGAACTCCGAACATTTAATTAAACTCACATAATGAAAGCAACTACGGACGCTGGGCTCCATGTTACCGCCTCCAAACGCTGCAGCCTCTCCCAGCTGATGCGGGATTCTGATGCTGGTGTGAAGCAGTTCAGCCAGCTGTCTCTGGTCACAAACCCCCGCAGTGCCGGCCACCTGAGCGAACAGACCTGTGAAGAACATTTCTGTGACCTCTCGGTTTCTGAGTGGATGTGGAACATCAGGTAAGAGCAAAAACCGGGATGAGAAACTTCAGGACAATGAAAATCTGATGCATTTCATTTTTGCAAGGTGCTTGACTTTTAAATGAGACTTTGAAAGATGCTGAAGAGGTATAACAGTTTTCTATAGAAAAAAATAATATGATTTAGTCCCACATATATTCACTACAAAACTTGCATTTGTACTTGTCCTCCAGATGTCCTTTCGAAAGAGAGAACAAGCCGATCTTCATGCACAACACTTGAACTTTACCACTTCGTTCTCTATCAAACAGAAGAAGAACAAAGATTACTTTCTGGAATTTCATATCCCAATGCTTTGACAGGTAATAGAATAGGATAAGAATAAAAAATAACGTTTTTTTAAATTATATGATGTTTTTGTGATCTAGTTAGTGTTCAATTTAGTAGTATTAGAACCCGGAAGTCTGAACTTTATAATATTAGTTTTAACATATTTATTATGCATCACATACCATCTAGTTTGATGAACTATGGTAGAGACATATACAATCTAAACATACCTATCATAGACTTTTAAAAGCCAGTTGAGACACAGATCCACACATAAAGGGATGTTGATCTGATGAGGATGAACCTGCTTCAGTTCTCTATAGATCGTCCAGAGGCAGTTAATGACCTCTGGAACGTCGAGCATGTGTTCATTATGAGCCAGTTGGTGTTGATCAAAGATGCTTTGGGCCACGCCGAGGTCCAAAAGATCCACTGAAACCGACAGACAATATTAACATGCGATTTCATCTCATTTCTAACTCCGCACCAATTTCATTCAAAGCACTTTAATGAAAGCCACCAGTGCGTAACTCATCCGACAGCACGTAATGAAAACTCCCGGCTGAAACGGTGGGGAAAATTATATTTCTTATCAGCATTCATCAGATTTGCAAGCAATTATAGGTTTCAATATTGCGCACGTCCCACTATACCAAGCAATAAACTGTCTGTAACGTTTGTTACCACAACACCATCCAAGTCGCTCGACTGAAGGCTATTTCTGCACGGATGTTATCAGCGGGTGGCTCCGAAGCTTTCAGAAGCTCCATCACAGCCCTGGAGGCCGGAGACTCATGATTAGTGTACAATTAACGCCCCAAACGCATGACAAAATTACCTAAGAGAACTCAAGATTGCTTTGTCAAAATTGCTTATAAACTGTCTCCTGCAAATGGTTTAAACTCGTCATGTTTTAGTCTTTTGCACTGATCAGGGAATTCAAAGTGCACTAATTGGAAAAAGGTGATTTACTGTCAATGGGAGTTTGTGATTTCAGACATCATGAGTGTCAAATAAAATTCTGATTGGTACATTCTATTCATAGTAGATGATGGACATTATAAGTAGTTCTTTTGTTTTCGCATGTACTGTGATTGTAAAATTGTTTGTTCTCTTATGTTTTGTTTATTGTTATTTTTGATGTTTAGATCTTAAAATCATATAAACACTCACAGCACAGGACTTTCTGCAGCCGACGACTCTTCATGGCTGTGCGGTAAGCAGAGAAACGGACCCGACTCAGATCAGCTGAGAAACGAACAAGAAAATGAATAAGACGCATCTGTAAACTGAAAACAGGACCTCAAGTTGTATTTTCAGTCATTCCACAGATGAATGCGTGCACGCTTTAGATTCAAGTATTGAAAGGAGAGAATGACAGGCAGCTTGACATTGATTGATAGGTGACGGAACAGACCCATTGACTGAAACAGTTGTGTCATCTGAGGATGGTCCCAGGTTGTGGTTTGCTGCTCGTGACTAAAACACAACATCCATTAAATACAATTATGATGAATATGTTCATCGCATTCAAGGTATTTTATTGTATGCACACAGTTTAAAACATGTAAGCGTGATGTCATTTTACATTTGATGTAATGTTTGTTTTCAAGATGAGACCGAGCAAACAAATCTTACTTGATATAATAAGGGATGCCATTTTGGAAAACAGCTCTCTGCCATGGGAACCGAACGGAAACTGTTTGGGAAAATACAAATCCTTCAAGTCACTTGACTCATTTGCCTGGCATTACTTGGGTATGTATGATACCTTAAAAATGTAAATGTGACGTTGATTTACACGAGATTGATTTAACCTGTAACTACATTTTTTCTGATCATAACTCCAAAGTGTTTATTGATTGTATTGAAAATGGGACTCAACTTACCGGACAAGAAGTCATGGGGTAAACATTTGTTATCCAATCGAGAGCATTGCAACTGATTACCCATGGACCCCTGGAAAGAAAGACGGAAAATCGACAAAATTAACAAAAGCAAAACTACAATGTCATATTTCCCTGATCAAAATAGACTTTCGCAATGGAGACATGATAGCAGTTCTCTTGAAAAAAATCTGTGTTAAGAAATAACTTAAGAAATAACAGCGGACCTGTCTTTGGAGACGCATTACGGCCAAAATATTATTACTGCCCTTATGATCTTCTTTGACAGACAATGCCTCCTCCCGAAGGAACACATGGCACTACCCTGTCAGTTACAGTAATAAAACCATTATGCCACAACAATCATTTGGGGAAAGAAATATTATTGAGTCGACGGATTCGATTGGTTTGATGGTGAAACAAGGCCCAGGAGTGTCATAGCGGATGTAGCGGCTTAATTATCGATGTTTTCCAGCTGCTCGGGTCGATCGTGAAGGTCAATATCTGTCCCCAAAGGATCCTCGGAAGAACATGATAGTCACACACTCATCGGGCTGGAGGATACCAGACCAATCAAAACCAGACGCTGAGTGATCAGAAGACGCGATTGAAAAGAATAATTTTTTCAAGGTCAAGCACTAGTTATAACTTCATGGACAAGAAACAAATATTCAGAATCTGAAATGTTGACTCTTTGTGTGTGGATGCAGGCCTATAGGTGAATAAGGCTCATGTGAGTGTGGCCATCCATATTGTGGCATATTAAATAATATATCAATTGGTTTATGGTTTTTACAATTGTAACTTTTACGTTTTTGCAAATATCGTAGACCAGCAGCCTACATATCAAATATCTATAACCTTTAAAATATTTACACTAAAGAACTTTTCGTAAGAGAAGTTAAATTGAACACATGAAAAAGAAACCGAAGTGTACTTTTCCATTTATTATAGTATTGTAGTATTCATGGTGATTGTACACTAAGTGATAGTAGTTCGTACAAACTCTCTTGTCAAATTGGTTTAGCAATAACAAAGATATTTTGAAGAAAGTTGCAGCCCTAACAACTATTTACTTCTATTGTAGTGACACAAAGCTAATGCAAGTGAATGGTTGCCAGCTCCTAACATTCTTCAAAATATCTTCGCTTGTGATCTGTAAAAAAGTCATAAAAGAGGTTTGAGAAAATATATATATATATATTACAATCTATTTAAGTATGAATTAGAGTGACTTTGATATTTGATGAGGTAGATTCACCTTCATTTCATCAGCCTTCAACTTCCAAAATTCACAGTCGACCACTTCATGTCTTCCAGAGGGCAAACTCTCATCACCCCCCTCGGTCAGGTCCATTTGGTCCATGGCATTTTGGAGCTCCTGAAGTTTTCCCAGTGCCCAGTCAAACTCATGCTGCCAGCTGAAGCGCCCGTACTTCTGATTAAACTCAAAACCTCGAACCAAACGATGATCCTCATGATACCCTGGTAACAGATTAAAACATAAGCGGTCAAACACATAATGCTTTGGCCTTGTTAACTTAGACAGATATTTTTAAGACTATGAAAAACAACTTATATTTTTAAGTAAATTTAACTTAAATGTTTTTATATGTGCCCAACCCCAGGTGAAATGTTTCTCATTATTACAAATAGATTATTATTCAAATTTGTATAACTTAATGTCTCAAATGAGTTTAATAGACAAAATATGATTCAGAAAACATATGAAAAAACTTTTTTAAAAAAGGTTTCTTGACTTTGACTCAATATTGAAGAGAGAACAGCCAATACGAAAGTAGAATAGACAGGGACTCCATTAAAAAAATCTTTAGGTGAATCTGCTAGAGAAAATGACAAGAACCGTTCTGTAAATTCATGTCAAAAGGTTGAAGATGATCTAATATAGCAAAGTTTTATTCAATTTTTTCCTTTTTTGTTATTACATAACTCCTCAAGTTACGTTTATTTTATTTCATACTTTTAATGAGTTATTATTATTCTAAAAAAAAAAAGTAAGTGTAAATGTAATTGTAAATTTACATAATATGTGTAAGCGGTTTCTTTCGGAATAAAAAATGTAGCTGTGTACAAACACTTACCAGGAACATTTCTTTATTCAGAATTCTTGTGTTTGTAATCTCATATAGTTTGTGATCAGCTGTAAATCGGGCACAGATTTACATCCGGCCATTTCAACACTTTTTCACTTTTCAATTTGTGTCCTGTAAGCTTTATTGTCTCTACTGAGCCATTACAGAGATACATAAATCAAGTAGTACTGATGCTGTAGACTGAAACTATGACCTCCAGAAATGAAAAGTGCAATAAAAACAGTGGTTGAATGCCACAGACAACCATTCAGGTCAGAAAGACAATAGTTTAACACTTAATATATTCTATTGTCAAAACCAAACATCAAAAAATCCTAAATGTGGGGTCCAACATAGCTTACCGAGTCTGACTTTAAAAGGAAAAAAATTCAAACATTTAAAATTTAATTTCTTACAAGACCAGAATCATTCATTCAAGAAACATAAATAAATTTCAACAATATTGTTTTTCTTTTACTATCAATAGGAGAAACATTTATGTGATGTACATATTTAAATCCAACACAATTGAACATTTACAAAAAATAATCTTATGAAAGAAACTGTGATATAGAAAAGAGTCAAATACAATGAAACCGAATAGATCACGCACAAACATCTTACCTGCAGCTGTATCAAGATTTCTCTGAACTTCTTTTGTTTCAGGTTGATCTTGCGGCGACAGACATATCTGATTCAGACTTTTGTTTAAATGTCTGCCACTGATCCATTCATCATTCAAGGCCTGGGTCTGAACACATTCGACATCATTACAAAGAGATAATTAAATTTATAACAAATAATGTAAGATTAAATTAAATTTGGGAATGAAAATCGTTCAACTATTAAAGATATGTGCGATCAATATTAAGCAATTTTATATCTGGTTCCATTGATAAACAAGATCTCAGTACAGCATGTAAATAATTGTAGTGTGTTTAACATTATGAATTAAATAAACTTTAAATAGAATAATAAAATACATGATCACACATAATAGACGTCAACACTAAAGATGTATGACTGACCATACAGTGATCTTGGAGAAGCGAGTTGTGTGCATCTTCATCAGCGTCTCTCTGCCAGCACAGTTCCTCATCTTTCAGCTTTACCCAGAACCACAAATCCTCCAGGACTGTTATAAGTTCAGTCCATTTATCTGTACCAGACTCTCTGTGTCAAAGAGAAGTTCAAAGCAATTATTCTACAGTAAACACCCGCATAAATGTCTAGATTTCGGTACAGCCTGTACCTCCTGGAGGCTGGAGGAATATGACCGGCATCGTCCAGCTCTTGTGGTTTGTCTTTCAGTATCGGACTCTCAGAACCCTTTTTAGGAGAGTTACTTTGGGCATGAACTTCTGTCTGAATGTCCTGAGGACACGCCACAGAAAACAGAACATATCATTATCGATACAGTCATATGACCTGTTAGTTTATGTCCTACTCATGATGAGTGTCGAAAGAAGACGAATATTTCAGATGCAATACCAAGACAGGTTACATGGAAAAAGTTCCCAAAGCATTAATTGTTATTTCATTAACTGGACAGCACTTGATGCAAATAAAGCTAGACTGAAATAACATAAGTGCTTTAGATGTTGAAATAATAATGTGATGTAGAGAGAGAAAAACGAGCAGGTATCCACCTTTTCATTTTTAATAAAATCTTGTTTACTCGCAGTCTAATGTATGCATGTATTAAGTACTTTATTAAACAGAGTCAGAGTTATGAAAACAAACTATTGAGTTAAATCCAACTCAAGCAAACAAAGCAAAGTTTTGAATTATTTTCCACATGGTGAATTTATCCACATTTTTAAAAGAAAGTGCTAAGAGTTATTTACAATATAATGATAATAAACTTAAAGAGTTAACATATGGGCTGCTGAATTATCATCAGGGTTTGTGTTACGGGAAAAAAAATTACCTAAATGTAATATAGAAAAGTCTGCCAGGAGTGGGATTTGAAACCACAAGAACATCCATCAGTTTGATCTTAAGCCCAACACCTTAATTACTCGGCCATCCTGGTTACAAATACTGCAAGACAAAGTGCTTTGTAATACCATTATAGAAAACCTATAAAGAAATGTCTTGTTTAAAGGAATATTCTTAGCGTAAAAAATATCTTCAAATTATAAAAACAGAAAGACTATAGAGTTTCACAAATAACCATTCCATATTTTCTTACCGTACATTTGACACATAGACACACACTTGTAAAACAGAAATGTCCTTTAGATGTTGAAGGATCTTTATGAAACCATTTAGACCAAAAAGTCATTTGCACCGTGAAGCTCCTTCATTTAAATAGTGCAGCGTACCACTTGTTGATCATTTTAGATAGTTCTTTAGGCTTTAATAAAGCATCAGCTTTGCAAATCTAATATTCTTATATGAAAATATGCCCCCAGTGTTTTATATCTCCAGCTACATCTCTCAGAGAAGTCTTCAGAACACACTTCAAATGCGCTGTAGAGTTTCCTTGCTTTTAGTTTTGGAAATCAGAGATGTTAAAACTTACGGCAAGGCGATTCATAAATGCCAATGCAGTTACTGCCAACTTACAAATGCAGTGCCAACCACAGCCATTTTTATAAAAGAAACCATGCTCTCCACAAGACCAAGAGGTTAAGGTGTTGGACTTAAGATCCTACGGGTGTATGTCAATGTGGGTTCAAACACCACTCCTGGTACAATGACCTAAAGATAAAGATGTGTCACCAATTCCTTTAACCCAGAATGGTCTCATATCCCCTGCTTGGATGTTTGTGCCACACAATGACTGGAATATCATTTCACCATTTGATACAAGTATCTCCTTTTGTCATAGATCCACCAGGATGGCCAAGTGGTTGGCGTTGGACTTGAGACCAGGCTGTGATGGCGATATATGGATTCATTTGTCTGTGTATTAATACAATCTGTTAATTG
>JAWHQN010000155.1:137549-170049 GCA_033220385.1 Triplophysa yarkandensis | reverse complement strand
GAACACCACAGCGTGCTGTTCCAGGTCACCGTCATCCACGTTCTTTCCTTCATCGAGGCGGTCTTCCGTACGGACGACTTTGCTGGCTATGCCTCCCAGTTCACTCAGCCTGTCTCTCATTTCTCCTGGAAAAAGATGGGAGAGATCACTTGTTTGCATCAGCTTCACGCAAGAGAGCATTCTGAGATCAATTATGTAGTTTAGAAGTCTTTCTATTGAGAACCCAAATACAGATATTTTGATTCACGTCCCAGAGGTTGTCAATGTGCGTGCATGGTTGTCAACATTCTTCTAAATATCTTATTTGGCAATCCGAGGCATGGAGAAGTCATGCACATCTGACGTGCCACAAGGCCGAGGAAATGTTGTGAAATTTGATTTAAACCGAACTATCTTGCACAACTTGTTTTGCCAAAAGTGATGAAATATCAAAGCACACAAACTGTAAGCATTCCTCAATAGCCTGACTTCATTATGGGATGTGTGTGGGCTTCTTCTGGTGGGTTTCACCAGCAAAAACCAGAAAGTCAGAAGTTTAGAAGTGTGTCATGTTCACCCAGTGATGCTTGACATTTCCCATCACACCAGTCACCATTCAGAGAATGAAATGGGTGGGGACTTCCCTTTACCCTTCTGTTAAACCCCACCAAATCTATCTTAAATCCCCATGTACACATTTATTGTCTAACATTAAACCTCCAGCCTTCCATCTTCTTCTTACACAGAAGAAAAACACAAAGATCCCGGATGTGAAGTCAACATTGTGCATCAGTGAAACAAATGTAGCAAGGAAATAAACTTCAAAGGGAAGTAACGCGTGGGAAATAAAGGCGCCTGTCACTTTAAAAACGTTCCAAAAGTTATTTATAAACATGTGCACATGTTTATCAAACAGACATCAATGTTATCAAACTAACATACAGACCACGTGTGAAAGAACTGATCATCGCTGTTAAATAAACTCGAATACATTAAAGTGATAAATAAACATTTCTTTACCTTATTTCATGCCTTTGTGTTGGGGTTTAAATGTTTCTTCCACACACACAGAGTGAGAGAGTGAGAGAGAGAGAGAGAGAGAGAGAGAGAGAGAGAGAGAGAGAGAGAGAGAGAGAGAGAGAGAGAGAGAGAGAGAGAGAGAGAGAGAGAGAGAGAGAGAGAGAGCTGCTCACATCACTACAGGAAATAATGATCATCATGATGAGACTGCTGGGAGTTTCTGACGTCAGAACATGAAAGTTTACTTATTATAAAAATAAATCTATTACTTGAGTTACTATACTCATGTTTAACCTTTAACTTGATTATATAAAAATAATACTTGTGTATAAATTGGGTTTGATTTGCATGACTGCAATCTTTCTGTAATGTTTTCAACTTCCCTTATCC
Source organism: Triplophysa yarkandensis (assembly GCA_033220385.1). Lineage (NCBI taxonomy): Eukaryota > Metazoa > Chordata > Actinopteri > Cypriniformes > Nemacheilidae > Triplophysa > Triplophysa yarkandensis. Next base: position 168,660 of record JAWHQN010000155.1, on the reverse strand, counting down.
TTAAACATGTTTATAATATTCAGTAAAATAATGTGTTGGCTTTTTATTCTTTAATATTATTCTATATAAAACCATAAGTAGGCCATGTTCACCAGCAGGTCATTTAACATCCGTGTAACCAGCAGCCACACATGAAGACAAATGACATCCTGCAGGTTATGGTGCATTCAATTCTTATGAATGTATAGTTTTTAATACAGTATTTATTCAATAGTTGTGCTCAGCAGTTCAATGTTTCCAAACTGCTGTAAAAAAACATCTGAGAATACATTTTTAATCTTGATTTTTCATGTTTAAGGCATGGAGGTCTTACGTCTGACAGCAGAAGTCTCAGAGATGTCTTGCAGGTCACAATGCAGAAATCATGTAGATGTATTTGTGAAGCTTTCAGAAAGTCATGACAGTGACAAAGCAGAAGTGAAACATCTGGAAACTTTTCTGCACTGACAACATGATCACATGTTTTCCTCTTGTGTTAAACGTTGTACTCATGTCTCGGCTGTTCCTGATTTTAACAAAATTATAACCACAATTCATTTGTTGAGATCACGATTATACGATCACACATTGATTACCTTATGTTTGTAAAAAAATGTGATTATATTTGTAATTAAATTATACATTGTGAATGAACCGATAGCAAATATCCAACGATGAAATTCAACTTTCAAACAAATAAATAAAAAAGATAAAATAAGAATACATAAAAAAAAGTCTTATTTTCATTACTATTGACTGGCCAGCTATGATTACATCAAACATGTAAAACATGTCAAAGATCATGAGCCCTTAAGTCAATGTAGGGAATTCACCACATGATGGAGGTGGAGTTTAAATAATACACACAAACAAATGTTTATATATCTTCATGCAAAATAATAATAATAATAATAAAAATAATTAATAAATAGATTAATAAATAATAATAATAATAATAATAATAATAATACATTTATCTGCTGGGGTGTCTTGTATGTTCACCTGTTTTGGGCCCTGTTTCAGAAAACAAGATTCAAGAACAAGACAGGCTTTCTTGGTTAACCCGGCTGCTTATTCTGTGAATTTAGTTTAATAAAGCAAAGTTTAAATAGTTACAATCTCAGTTACAATAGCAACTTTTGCTAGAAAACAAGCCTTTTTTAACCAGGGCTCAATGACCCACCGTGATGTGGTGATAATACCACTGATACACTGTCATGATGAAATATACTTAATCATTTATTAAAAAACATAAATAAAAATGCGTCAATGAAAGAAATTAAATTGGAGTCCAAATTATATAAAAAACTGTTGGTAGATTTGCATCTCTTGGATTATATTGATTTATCAATACATGTCAAAACAGTTTGAACTTGAATGTCAAACAACTAAACTGGCCAAGAAGATCTAAATCCAAGTCATTTCAAAAGAGGCTGTCAATGATGATTGTAAAAAAGTTCTGATGTGGTAATAAAAAGAATATTGATGACAATTAAACAGACTTATGGTTTAATAAAATGGTTTTGTTAGAGGTTGAAGCTGCTTGCTTGAAGATAAAGCTTACTATTCAGTTGTGTTGAAACAACAGGTCCACTTTTTATTTTGCATCTCTACATCCAGATCCTTTTATTGAGGAGGCAGAGCTTGTCAACATGCATTGTTCTTTGCATTTTTAGGACACAAAACATTTTGTTGGGATAATCTTGGCATTGATCGAACCCTTTCTAAGGGGCTATTCAGTGTCCTGCAGTTAATAATATTTCAATTCTGCCATACAATATACCATTGCTCAAATCTAGACAAATCAGATTTACTTGTGTTTATTCATTGTTTCAAAGCAGCTGTACATGAAATACATTTGTTAAAAACAAAGCAAATACACAGCACACACGTGTGTGCATATGCAGGCGATATGGTCCTGTATTGTAAATATGAGATGCCAACAAATAGAATATAAAAATAATGTCTGCATCCTCCTGATGGGAAGTGCAAAATTTCCATCTTAATTTACACTTTTCTAATCAACTTTTATGGAACAGGGCAATGGTGACGTTGGATCACATCGGCAAGCAAATATACTGGCCAGTCTGTCAATACTGTTTAAAATATTGCAGAATGCAAAGCAAATGTAGGGATGCGAAATATTATTCAACCAATGAACTGTTTAAATCCTGTCGTTCTTTATTGTTAGAGAAAATCGAAAAGAAAGTTCAAAAGTTCAAATGTGTGTTTTCTTCCATTGCACTGTTGTCTTTAAGAAGTTTAAAGCACATAAACATCCGGGTTCACTGTTCTTCTCTGATTTTTTGTAAATCCAGTGGTAAGCATTGAATTACTGCAAATTAGATACTACTAATTCAGTTACCATTACAGAGAGAGAGAAAAGCCTAAAAACACATAATTATGTAATCAAACTTTCTTTGAGGTGGGAACATAATTCCATCTCTGCATGTCTGACTTCAAAATAGCATAACATAATATTTGCCTGTTATGGATCCATGACATTAAATCTGTGATTGGTGATACACTAAAAGATCTTTAACAATGAGAGAGCTCAGCGTTTAATTCTGCTTCTAAGAACTGTATAATGTCAGAAGAAAACATCAGCTGGTTTTGGTTAGACAAGCTGTGAGTTGTGACTCAAATTAACTGATCCTCTTAACTCGGTATGATGGACCACAGAAGCTCCAGCGTTTCAGGACTTTTTATTGAATTAACATTTTTATAGTTTGTCATGTGTTTAAATCTCTCTTCTCATCTTTCAGCATTTAAAAGACTGTGTCTGCTTTATAAGGGAAAAAAACTATGATAATTTGTTGTTATTTCTCAACGTACTTTTCTGATATTTTAGTTCGTAGTTATAGTTAATAGTTTAGATTATACCTTTAAACTGCATCTTCCTTGTAGGTCTCAAGCTAAGGATGAGAGCATCTGTGCAACATTGACATGTTTGTTCCCGTTTCAAACAGGGATCTCTAATCGTCTTTTCCATAAAAAATTTTTTTATTTAATAATAATATATGGTTCTTCTCTGGCTAGGGAAGACACATAATGTGTAAAGTTTCCACAGAATCTGTTCTTTTTTTGATTGTAGACCACTATTTGGATACTCCATGGACATATATAAAACAACTTCTACTCTTCCTTTTGGATTATGGAATGGCCTGCTGTTTTAAAAGTTTCAACTTAAAATCTCATGATAGACGGACATTGGATCTTCACAAGAATCTGTGGAACAAGAACGTCGGACATGAGAACACCAGTGCATTTTCTGTGTATTTGTTTATCACACTCGTGATACTTCATTCACGTGGCCTGTTTCATCCCAAATTTCATTATGATGTTCCTATTCAGAAGAACATTTTAGCAGTCAGTTGATTTTAATTCCCCTTGTGCCCATGGTTTTATTTTACAATTTTTAATGTAGTGATTCAATGCACAAATGTCTGTATGGACAGAAAAGCAACCGTTGTTATGGCAATGTATAAAGTTTAAACATCCACTTTAAAAAATATCAATAGAATAAATGTGACTCAGTGTGTGCTATTCTGAATAGAAAAACTCTCCAACTGCATCATCTGTTCTTCATAGGTAGAAGTTACCCTGCGAACACAATCATAATCGCATCAGTTTTTATCATTTAATTTTTAATCAATTTAATTGTTTTTGTTTATTTGCATCTTTGTTTCCATATCTGATTCAATTTGTTAAATTAAATGTTATATAAATTTATAAATTATTTATCTATTTACTAAATTATTTTCCAAAGTCAATGTTTAATCATTCTATACAATTGTGATCTCAATACTGGGCAACATAATCGTGACTATGATTTATTCATTATGCACGCACTTTTATCCAGAGCAATTCCCAAGTATAATGCACTGGACAAATATCACTTCAGAATAAACAGGGGTAAGATGTCTTACTCAAGAACACTTCAGTCATTATCTGCTGACACTGGGATTCAAACCTGCAACCTTCTGCTTACAAGTCCAACTCTCAGACCACCAGGCCTTGACTGACCCCCAGCCATTATAATGTTTTTCAAATACAAGCAGCCATAAGTAGACTTTATACGTATTTCATTTCCAATAAGAACTGGCCAAATAAAAGGCAAAGAATAAGAGCATATTGCAGTCAGAGAGTATTCCCCTTGATTGTTAAAACACCACCTTCTCCAAAATACATTACTTGAAAAAAATTCCCATATCTGTGAATACAAATTTTTTTTAAATGCAATTCCAGAGTTTGATCCAGATCCAGAATTATTACCGTACAACACGTGTCTGTAAATTTGATTGTTAAAAATGGCAGATGTGGTTGCCAGATTTTTACATCAAAATTATGGCATTGTAATTGGGTTAAGGAGTTTCACCCACTATTCTCTATATTTCACAGATATTAATATATTTTTTTAACTTTTTGCTATAAAATGTTGCTATAAAAGCAGTTTAAACCTGTGAAATTTTGGGGTTTACATCATAATATTTACATATCATAATATTTACAGTTCAGAACTGTCTAATAAACACGTTTATGTTGTAATCATTTTTGGTTTTGTTGAATGTTGTAATCATTTTGGCAATTATGGGAATCAAAGCAGCGTTTTTTCATATCAAATGATGAGATAGTAGTAACATTGCTAAACATTCTGATTTTACCTTTCACAATATATATATATATATATATATATATATATATATATATATATATATATATATATATATATATATATTTCCACGGTTATCCATGTTTTGTGTAATAAAGTTAAATTCTTTAAAATTTAATTGCTTTTTCCCTGTTAATGTACGGACATTCTTAACAGAGCTTTTTCAGGATGTCTGTATATCTGAACCCAGAGACTGTCCAGCATTTACTGCATAATGTTAAGATTCTAATTTTTTTTGTATTTTTGGACAATAAAGAGCCTCCAACACAACTTTAACATCCGATAGAAACATAAAGTGATGCTCATGAAGGTAAAACCATAAGTTTAAAGTCACGTGGATGTACTCTAACTTCAATTGTATATCGCCTTGGAGGTCAACATGATCATTGGACCTGAATTATAAATCCTTGTTTGTACAAACATTAGGACTTTTCTAAATAAGTGCTCTGATGTAGTTTTCATTGCTTTTATAGTATATTAATAATCTGAAATATGAACATTAATGTGTGAATGTATAGATGATTTGATTGGGCAATTAATCAGTATTTACTTCAGTATTTAAACAGAAGTTTTTCATATGTTAAATAATATTTTGCATAACTATATTTGCTTTGCAATTTAAATAATCACTTATGAAATCTTTTGTGTTGTTAAGAACATGTTTTCTGTCTTGCTTCTCAACTAAATGTTTTTACATTCTATACACTTCACAAATATCAATGACAATAATCTCATAAGTGTAAGTTTATATATAAAGAGATGTAACAGAAGAGAGCTGCCAGACAAGAGAATAAAGGAGTTTTTGTGCAGGCTCTCCTGAGGTCATGTGAGGACACAGATGCGTCGAGGCGTTCCTGTGCGCGTTCATGTGACAGCATCAGCATCAAAGATGCGTCCTAAAAGAGTTTGCATCACACAGAACTGCATCACTTCTGTGTCCTCTCAGCATCAGCCTCATAGGACATCATCTCCAGTGAGTCGTGTTGGGTAACAGTCAGAAGACTGCAGAACAGCAAGAATGGGAGCTACAGCATCATCCAGCAGATGTGAGGAGGAGAAGAGGACTGCAGGGCCGAGAGATGCTGCAGATGATCCGGTAAGAGGATCTAATCCTGCTTTAGTGTTCACACACATGTTCTGTAAACTGCATCTCTTCATGAACACAACGGACGCTTACCTAGACAGAATTTATGAGAAATCAAGTTCATTTCTATTATTCCAAACATACTGTTTACTGTAAGCATGTGTGGGAATATCTGAAGAAAGTCAAATATGATTATATAGTGATGTATGCTCCTTATGCATTTAATGGATGGCTTTTACATGCAGTTACAGAAGCACACTAGTTTCTCTTATTTGTAGATATAAGGTGAACAAAAGTATGTATTTGGTTCTGATACATGAAGCAAAATGTTGTTATTTGTATTTGAAATCAATAATATTGAACAACTGATTTGGCTTACTTAAATGTATTGTACACTTTTTTTACAACAATAATGTTTGTTGTACATCTATGTTAATACAAATACAAATAAATCTGCTTAAAAACATCGTTAACGTTCCTTTCAAAGGTTAAGGACTATACACCTATTGTTGTCTCTGCTTTTTACCGCTTCATTGTCTCCTCGACCTTGTAAGTTGGCTTTGGATAAAAGCGTCTGCTAAACGCAGAAATGTAAATGTTAAACGGAAACAATTTTCTTCATTACAAACATAATTTAATGGCACCTCAAACACAAGATTTAGGCAAGGATCACCACTACACTGGTTCTTTGTCTTTTGAATTGAATTGCCTCATTTGTATCTGAACGTTTTTCATTGAATTAAGCTTTTATGAAAGTTCACCCAAAAATAAAATGTCATCATTTACTCTCACATTTGAGTTTGTTTGATTTTTTCTCTAAGAACACAAAGACATGTACGTGATAGAAGGTTTGTAAGAAAACAACATGTACACCGTTGACTACCATAAAAAAATACTTTTGTTCGAACAACAAATTAGACACTTTGAAGAATGTAGGAAAGCAAAAAATTCTGGGTTAATTTCACCCACTATTGTTATTTTTCTTTACATTTACATTTACATTTTGTCATTTAGCAGACGCTTTTATCCAAAGCGACTTACAATAGTCGAGGAGACAATGAAGCAGTAAATAGCCGATACAACAATAGGTGAACAAGTGCTACAACAATGCTACCGAGTCTTTAGTATTCAATGAGGTTTAAGTACTGTTAGGTTACGAGTATTCTTCAAAATATCTTAATCTGTGTTTAACAAGGGACTTCTTTGCAATATCATGCGTTTTGTCAGCTGTTAAGATTAAGTTTGTGTGCATCATTAGAGAGGGATATCTGTGGTGCTTTTGTCCAAAAGGATAGATGGAATTTTACTTTGCTGCACTCCACTGAACATCGATTTCCAATGTAAACATGATGAGGTCAGCTATGGTTTAACAGGAAGTCTGCAAATAGATTCTTTTAGTCAAAGAAGAGATAACAAGAGATTGTTTGAATGCATGAAAGAAATACCTATCCTCCAGTTATTACTAACCGGAAAAAAGTTGTTGTGCTGAACATAGATTAAGATGTTTTTAAAAAAAAGCTGGTTTGCTGTTTTAAGGCCCAATTGAATTAATCTTTTGTTCTTGCTTCAATGATTGGTGAAACCAAAATAACTTGGGTAAAACCTAATTTGTGTTTAGCAAAACAACGATTCTAATTGGGTGAACTATTACTTTAATTTATTTAAGTAGCACTACATATTGGTTTGAAAACATTCCGTCAACCGTTATTCACAAAATTTAATCAGTCTGAATCTGAGTTTTATTGTATTTCATTTTATTTTATTAAGGTCAAGTTATTGTTTAAAAGCAAATTATAATTGCAAATTAATTTATTAAATAGAAATGCTTATAGGATGTGCAATGAGTAAATATTTAAAAAGAAGTAAACATGCTAAATAACTGATTAGTTCGAGATCATTGGTAAAATGTGCCTTATTTGTTATTTCAAAAGTTGTGCTTTTCATTACAGCAGTTACACAGGAATGGACAGATCTCCGGTTTAAGCCCAACTACAAAGAACCCTACAGATGAACTAAATGGACACTTTGAAGAGAGAGTTCTTGCAGACGGTGAGTGCTGCTATTACTCTCTATAAAATAAAGCAGAACGCATTTTTTTGTGTAATATTGATATACAAATGACTTCAATTCTCCCCATGAATCTTTTGCATATAGTAAATATAAATGGTCCCAGATATTCTGTCTTTAATGTTCCAAAGAAAAATTATTTTCAAATGATTTTTTAAGTATCTTTTATCTTAACATTAACTCCATTATTTACTTCTGTCAGTTTGCTCAGGGTTTGTCACTATAAAAGAAGACAGCACAGAGATGATTGAAGACCTTCAGGATGTCGTCTCCCATCAACCAAACACTAAGAACGAAGGCAGAGATTTGATTACTGAAGATGGTGTTACTGTGAAAGACGAAAGTCTGGAAGTTGAGGAAGTAAATAGTATCCATGAAGTTGGATTCAAAAAAGTCTTCAGATTTGTTGGATTCAAGTTCACGCTAAAGAAAGACACATGTGAAAAGGCTGAAGGAGAAGAGACCCAAGAAAATGAGCAGGAAGAGAAAGTTGCAGTCGCGTCAGGGGACTCCATAGAGAATGATACCAAAGAAAAGAATATTGTGGCAGCAACCACACCTGATGAGCTTTTGAAAAATGAGGAGCCCGGCCAACCTGAGGCACTTGAACCTTCTTACAAAACTGAAGATGAAACACAGTTGAATGAGGACACAGGGATTGTAGAACAACAGGAGTTCACACCTGATAAAGAGCAAGTTAATATGATTGAAACAAGTCCTGAGACTGAACAGCCGATGTCTCCCATCAAGCAGTTCTTCATACAGGGAATTTTTGCCAGTTTAAGAAAGAAAAAGAAAGACGATGAAATAAAAAAAGAGTCCAAGGAGGAGGAACTCTTTATCACTGATAAAATAAAAGATGCTGAGATGTCAGAGGGAGACGAAAAGGTAGATACTAAATGCATGTGCCTCGATATACCGTACATCATGCATGAGGAAGACAAAGATTTACAGCCAAAAGGCAGCAAGATATTACCCGAAGAAGAGCTTCAATGTTCTATGGATAAAGAGATGGTACAAGCAAGCCCACTTAAAAGACTTTTCAGAAAATTTTCATCAAGAAAACAGACTGAAAGTAAAGTTGGAGAACATGTTATTGAGGCTGGGGACAAAGTCACAGAACAGCCTGAGTCATCCCTGGATCTGACAAAGATAGAGAAAGAAGAGGAATCTGTGGTTAGAGAACTTAGACCTGCTGTAGAAGAGCAACTAGCTGATGTTAGCCCTCAGGAGTCCAAAAAGAAATCTGATTCAATTGTTTCCTGGGAGGCACTGATTTGTGGCAGCTCAGCTAAAAAAAGGGCAAGAAAAACAACAGAGGGTGATACAGAAGACAATGAGAGAACAAATGAATCTCCCCTCGGAAGTTCTATTGAGGCTGATTATGATAATTTTACATCCTCCAATGAGCATGAAGGGGAGGGAGAATCAGGATCCACATGGCAAGTCTTTAAAAAAATGGTCACCCCAAAGAGGAAAGTAAGAACTGGTGAGAGCAGTTCATCTGAAAATATACCTTCAGAGGGCGAAATGAACAAAGATGAGTCATTTTCTATGAAGAAACTTATAGCAGGGCGTAAAAAAAGAAAATCCGATGGGAGGCAGGATCAGACATCATCCGACGAGACTGGCAGGGATGCTGAAACAGGTGATGAGGATGATGAAACACCTGCTATTATTCCTTTGTCTGAGTATGAAATCATTGATCCTGAGAGTGTGAAAGAGATAAATGAAAAACAAAGTGAAATTACAATCGAGCATGAGATACCAGATGAGAGTTCACAAGGGTTAGAACAGGACACAACCATAGACGAAGCCAAGCTTGAAGATAAAGTTTCAAACAATGCCGCACCATTAATCATACGTGTTCAATCAGAGGACTTTGAAGAAGTGACAGATTTTATGAGCAAATATCAACAACTGAGTGACATACCAGAGGAAGGGATCATTGAGGAGAGCATTGAAACACCAGAATCCTCTTCTGAATGGACAACACAGGATGACACCTTAGCAGAAGACATTGTAGATTTGACAGCGGATGCGGTCACTGCCCCAGAACCTGCGAGTGATCAATTAATTGGGGATAACAGTAGTGAAATGGTCTCAGCCCTGTCTCAACTAACAGATTCACCTACAACATCTGGACATATTACACCAGTGTCTGCTGAACATAGTCTGCAAGTGTCAAATATGATCTTTCAAGAAGCAGTTGAAACCATTTGTATGACACCAAGTCTTCAGTTAGTAACAACAAAGGATGAAAGCCAAGAATCTCTGGCAGTGTCGTTCTCACCTAATATAATAAAGACAACCATAACAGAAGAAACAAAAGTATTAGTGGCACATATGAAGACAGAGGCAACAGCCATATGTACAGGCCTTATATCTCAGGAAATGGAACCTGTTGAAGGACTTATTTCCGCACCCTTAGTAGAAGCAATACCTGAAATTAGTGATGCTATCCTGACTGAAAAAGTCTGTCATAATCATACAGATGCCACTGAAGAAGCAGGACTCAGGACAGACGAGATCTATAAAGCTGAAATCTTTGATGTGAAAACTGAATTGCAGGACGTATTTATAGCAAATGAAGAAGAAGCTACCACTGAAACTCAGGTAGATGTAGAGCAAGTAATTCAAAACCTGGGAGAGTCGCTTATTGAAGTTGCAGTTGAGTCCCATGTGGTGGATATGCTGGACAAAAAAATAGAGTGTTTAACAGAACCAGAAAATACTTTTCAATTTGGATCAGTTGAAATGCAAAATGAAGCTGTGTTGGACAAAGTTATTCCAGAAAACACTGATCTTCCTCAATCAGAAAGTCCATTACACTCAATGTTAGAGGAACACCCAGTACATTACAGTGAAGTTACTTCTGAAGTTAGAGAAGATACTGCGGATTTAGAAGACAAGGTACACATAGATCAAGTTGAAGTAATTCATGTAGATGAGACACAAGTGGTCATAGTAGATGCAATCTTACTTACAGCGGAAACAAAACTCGATTCTGTTGAAGTTATCCCAGCAAGTGATTCAAAAGTGTCTGTTGTAGACGGTGCGAAAAATGAAGAAACTGGTGAGGAGACAAAAACAAATGAACTGCAGGGGATCAGGGACACAACTGAAGAACATAGTCTGGATATGTCTTTAGAAGTGGACCAAAATATCAAAAATGAACAAATTTCAGAAACTGCAGCCGAATCATTCTCTATCGAAGAGTTAGAAGAAAAGCAAATAGACATTGGGAGCACAGCGATATCACTTCTGGAAAAAGTGAGGCCTGCAGCAGAAGATAATGAAACATCCGAGCTTGACATATGCCCCAAAGAAATGGATACTGATCTGGACAATATTAAAGAGGAGGAAAGTGCAAGTGAAGGAATGGATAGTGTTACTGAGAAACTTGCAGTGAATGATACGCAGCTACATATCAATACTAAAAGTGATGAATCAGAAAATCAAAAGGTTTGTGAAATAACTGAACAAGAAGTAGAAACTTCTAATTTGGAAAAAATTACAGGAGCAGATGTTTCCGAGATGACAATTGATGTATTAGAGCACAAAGAAATATCTCAACTCTCAGAAGACTCTCAAAACTGCTCTAAAGTAATGACAGATCTTGAGTCTGTGGGGTCATTGAATGAGGCAAAAGAACTGAACACAGATAAGTGGAGTGACGATATTGAACACAGTTCAAAAACTAGTAAGAATGAACAAATGATTGGCATCATTGAGAAATCTACCAAACAATCAGAGAACGAGGAACCAGTACCAAAGGCACTTATGATATCTGAACTGCCAAATACAACAGAAGAGGAGGATGGTGCAAGGAATGAGATTAGAGTTGAAGCGATAGATGGTGAACAAAATGATCAGGCTTCAGTAGAGACTGCAAAAGAAATAAAGGAAACTGATACTCCAGAATCAGAAGACAAGGTATCGGATGTTACCAAACTGGAACCAGAAAGCATACAGCCAACTGAAATTAAAGTGATTGTGACAGCTGTGAGTGAGTCTGTAAAAATGCCACAGAACAATGATGCTGTGCAAATGGAAAATACGGTGATTGCACAAAAAGATGAAATGACGGAAAAGACAAGGCTAAAATGTGAATCTGAACAGATTCCAGACAAACCATTAGCAATGGAGTTGCAAGCGGAAAAAACAGAATTAAAAGATGAAATATCATCAGTAAAATATCTAAAAGAGAAAGTATCCACTGTCACCACTCCAGGAGAAGCACCAATAGTACATGCCTTTGAAATTAAAGCAGAAACAGTTTCCATTCTTCAAACCCCTGATCCTGAGGTACAAACACAAGAAGTAACTGAACTCAGGGCAGGAACGCTTCAACCAAATTTAGAATCACTCGAGGTTGCAGAAGTTGAGCCTATAGTATTAACTGAAATGGGTTTGGACACTCCAGTTGTAACAGCAGTGGTTACAGAATTTGAAGTAGAAGAACCAGTGCTTACACCTATGGCAGAAGCGATTGACACACACGACTCTGTTGTTACATCACTAATTCAGAACCAAAATATTATCACCTCAAAGTTGACGACAATAGTCGGGAACCGAGATATAGAGGAGCCCAGTGTAACCTCTGCAACCCCTGCAACTCTAAATCAAGATACATCCGATGTGAATTTAGGCAGCAAGTCAGTTAAAGTAGCTCTTATAGGAGACACATCTGAAGAGACTCCAGTGGTAGAAGAACTATCAGTTGACCCTGTGGTTCTCGCAGTTGAAGAGATGCAAACTGTGATTTCAGTGGTTGAGCCACCAACTGTCAGTTCAGTGACGGTAACAGAGACTGTACCAACAGCAGAAAGAACAGAGATTGTTATAACTCTCCCAGAAACATCAGTTGGGGACCCAGTATTGCCAACATATGTTGTTTCTGTCCCATCTTTAGTGGCCGATACATCAGCCATGACCCCAGTGCTAGAGATGCCAAATCTGAACCCAGTCCTTCAGACAGCAACTTTAGATTCAACTGTAGAAGCACCAGCTGTAATCTCTGTGGTTGAGACACAATCTGTTGTTTTAGTGTCAGGTGCTGAACGTCCAGTAGAAGGTACTCCAGCAGAGACCCAAGAGGCAAAGACATCAGTTGTGAGCCCAGTAGTCGAAACCTCAGTTATTAGCAGCAGCTCAGTAGTAATTGCAATGGCGGAGGCGTTACTTGTGACACCTGTGGATGAAACATCAGCACTAGTTTCAGCGACAGCAACAGAGGCTATGGATCCGGTGGAAGAAACATTATTAGAGAACCCACAAGTAGAAACTCCAGCAGAAATGTCATCTGTACATGCGACACCAGATGTAGAAACACCAACTCTGGATTTAACTACTCAATGTCCAGTAGTTGCAGTAGCAGGAGCAGAAACACCAATAGTATATCCAGAAGTGGAGCTTTGCACAGTAAACTCAATACAATTTGAATTGACAGATGATATAATCCCAGTGGAACAAACACCAGCTCTTGTTTCAGTGGTTGTAAAAGAAGCTGCAGAACTAGTTATGCCATCTGTGATTGCGGTTGTAGAAGAATCATCGGTGGAAACCACATTAAATCCGTCTGCAATGACAAATACACAATTCACGATTCCAGAGGTTACAACAGAGGAAATCTCATACCCAGCAGTACAGTTAATAGTTGCTGATGATTTGTTAGAGACGTCTACCGGTATTCCAGCACCAGAGGCACTTCAGGTTACTCCATTAATGGAGACGCCCACAGAAACCCTTGAAGTTGTGACAACAGCTGTTGCATCAAAGGTTGTGATGCTCGATGTAATGCCAGGTGTAACGGAAACAACGCTACAAATGGTTGAACACAAAACAAAGATAGAGACTACAGTTGAAGCTCAAGATGATGTTAAACCAACAGCCAAGACAATACAGTGTATTTCAACTGAAGAAAATTCCAGGGGGTCCCTGCAGCAAGAATCTGTTATCAGTTCAACAGAATCTCAGTCAGAGGTAGAAGATGATGTGTGGGAGGACGCAGTAGACAATATTGATGATGGTGCCTCTCAAATGATGAAAACAAGTACTTCGCCTCAAGAGAACGCTGTAAAAAACGGGTCTGATGCTATAGTTTGAGGACCAACTGCACAAACAATATGAACAATATCAGGGTAAGCGGTTTCACTGCATTAAACTCAAATCTCTGAACTTACCAAAAGGTTTCACATGTTTTTCTTATCAGGATTTGTAAAACATAATCACACTATTTTCATATGATCTGCAGGTTTGACATGGGAAGTGCTGCTCGTCTTCAGTCAGTCTATCCGAATCAACATCAACTAGGGCAGCAATGCATTCAACAAAGGCAACAACCCAGTCGTGCTGTGGGTTTATGCATGAAACCATTGTAATGCAACTATTTTTGCATTTTCTCACATATTTTAGTATTTTTTTGTTAAAGTGTACTCATTCTAAAATTCATCACTGGGTACACATTTACCAACATGGTACTTCTAGTAATCTGGCACTTGTTGTAAAATGTAAGTGCATTGTTAAGTGTTTTCATAATTGAAAGATTTTCTTTATTTCACAGTCTGGTTTATTTAAATAAATTCCTCTTTATATACCGGATAGACATAGGGACAATTTGACATTAATGGTTATATATATTTGTCAGTATGAAAGATTACTGCAGCATGCAAATACAATTTTATGGCTGTCCCAATATATTTTTATATACAATATATGAATGTGTATATGAAACGCAATAAGGTTTAAACTAAGATAATCCTGTAAACCTATCCCTGTATAAATGCTATCTAAGCTACTTTTCCTGTATCAAGAGGGTTTAAAAGCTTCTGGCCTTTTATTCAGCTATAAACACAGTATTGCACTTCTACTATAAGGCTTTTAAAACCACTTGTACAGACTGTTTGACTATGCATCTTTCAAGAACTTGTAATATTAACAATGAACTAAGTACCACTTTAGGTTTGTTTCTTGACTTTCTTGAAATATAAAGCAGCATTGTTTATTACAAATGCTTCATTTATTTGAATAAAGTAGGCTTTAAAAGTCTTTGTGGATTAAGTGAATGTACAGATCACAAATAATATAACTTCATTTATTTTTGAGGGGAGATAAAAACAACTCTAAACCACACAAAAAAAACTCAAGCAAACACACATGACCCTATTTTAAATTAAAATTGTGAAGTGAAATGTATGGCAATGCAGTTAATGATCAATGTAACATAATTCAATATAAGATTAAGCAGTTAAACTAAAACTGGATAATTCTGCTAAAGCATGATATCTTGAGAAGGGGTTGTTTCTAAAGCCTCATTCTCATTCACATCATTGTTTACCAATGACCCTAACTCATCTTTAACCAAACATTGATGTTTTGGAACTTCAGACGGGCTGGTAAAAGGTGAAGCACACAGGCTGCATTTGTAAGGTCTTTCTGAAGCCAGGAACAGAGCTTCCACCTGACTGTTGTCTTCTCCACCACACAGAACTAGGCTATGCTTGTTGACCATGATGTAGGAATCTACGTCCTGACTCAAACAAACATGTCGGGTGGCTTGATTGGCTCTGCAGAAGCTCTTTCCACACGAGCTGCACTTGTATGGCTTCCCTGTATGAATATACATGTGTTCACGCCAGTGGCTCCTCTGAATAAACTTGCGGTTGCAGGTCGGACACTCAAATTTACGGCGCTTCATTTCACGTTCCATATCTGTGCCATCCATAATGTCTATGTCAGCGATATCAGAGGGTGGTGGCGTATCCTCTATCCACATGTGTTGATCTAGATCGTTTATAACATCACTATCAGCATGTAAATGCTCTTCTTCCATTTCCTGACCATCGACTTCAAGACCGTAGCAGTTTTGTATTATGGATGTCTGTGGTTCTCTTGCTTGGTTGGTGTGGACAAGCAGATGTTCTCTTAACTTGAACCTCTGGTAAAAACTAATACCGCAATGATTGCATGTGTAATGCTTTCTAGAGGAGGTAGTTCTTCTCATTATTCCATAAGTGAGGTGTTGGACCACAGCAGCAGCGGCGTTACGGTTGGGTGACTCTATGCCAACAGGTTGTGGTGATCTGTACTCCATATCAGAATGGTCTGAACACCCTTGGCCAGCAATTTCATAGTCGTCTTTGTTTGTTGTATTTCTGTTTGCATCACTGAGCGTCTGGTCCGAAATCTGTATGCCATAAAGTGAGTTTGTCAAAGGTACGTATTGAGACTCTGGGTTGATAAGACTTGCCTCCTGTAATAAGGGGTATGCATGAAGGAACTTCACACCCTGCTCCAGACTAACAGGGTCAATGGGCTGTGTGGTAAATTTTCCAGTGTACATCAGGTTAAGCAGGTAGCTAAAGATATCCGGCTGGACATCTGAAGGCTTCAGATGAACACTGTCACTGCAAAAGAGAAGAATCATCTAGCAATTCAAAATGGGAATAAAGAACATGATGCAAATTCATTATGTACAGGAAAATATGGAGTTTAACATTTAGTTATTTATCAAAGTTTAAGTTACGGTTTCTAAAAGCAACTAAGTTCACATTACCAGTCTTGATGAATGAACAGCATACGAAAGTAGTTGGAAAAAGCAGCGAGAACAGCTCTGTGGGCTTTGAAAAGCACATCTCCGACGGCCACAGTACAGTCACAGAGAAATCCAAACTCTCTTTGAGCATTCAGGTGCTTCAGAAGAACAAAACCATGATGTGCCAGGTCCATTTTTGCACCTTAAACACAAATATGATTGAAATGTGACGACTTCATTTAACCCATCCAGTGAGTGGTGAACACACGCACTGCAGTCATGAACACGTACACCACTGCAGTGCCCCCAGAGCAAACCGGGGTATGGTGCCTTGCCAAAGGGCACGTAAGTTGCTACCTGCCATAAAAACAAAATAGGGGGATGTCATGGCCTAATCATTAGGGAGTACGGCCGGCAATATCGTGACTTTGTTGCCCTTGAGCAAGACAAAAAAAACAACTGCACTCCGGGCAGAAATGTCTGCCCACTACTGTGTGTGTGTGTGTGTGTGTGTGTGTGTGTGTGTGTGTGTGTGTGTGTGTGTGTGTGTGTGTGTGTGTGTGTGTGTGTGTGTGTGTGTGTGTGTGTGTGTGTGTTCACGGTTGGTGTTTGTGTGTTCAAAATAATTGTTATTTATTAATTTTATTTTGAAGTAAATATGTGGTGTGACATACAATAAACACAAAGTGAATTTTACATTCTTATACATAATATTACATTTCATATGACACAAAATATTTGTTGGTTTTATTTAAATTTGTAAAGTAAATACATAAAATCTTAAGTGTGAAAGGATAAGATAATGTAATGATAAATAACATCTGAGGTGACTCTAAACATTCACATGGGTGATTTAAGGGCACTCCATGAATAATCAGTCATTTAATGAAAGAACATCTAGTATGTGTCGTGTAAAATACGTGCTGTGTAAAATATGTGCGGTGCGGTGTAAAATACGTGCTGTGTAAAATATGTGCGGTGCGGTGTAAAATACGTGCTGTGTAAAATATGTGCGGTGCGGTGTAAAATACGTGCTGTGTAAAATATGTGCGGTGCGGTGTAAAATACGTGCTGTGTAAAATATGTGCGGTGCGGTGTAAAATATGTGCGGTGCGGTGTAAAATATGTGCTGTGTAAAATGTGTGCTGTGTAAAATGTGTGCTGTGTAAAATGTGTGCTGTGTAAAATGTGTGTGTTGTGTAAAATGTGTGTGTTGTGTAAAATGTGTGTGTTGTGTAAAATGTGTTTGTTGTGTAAAATGTGTTTGTTGTGTAAAATGTGTGTGTTGTGTAAAATGTGTGTGTTGTGTAAAATGTGTGTGTTGTGTAAAATGTGTGTGTTGTGTAAAATGTGTGTGTTGTGTAAAATGTGTGTGTTGTGTAAAATGTGTGTGTTGTGTAAAATGTGTGTGTTGTGTAAAATATGTGTCGTGTAAAATATGTGTCGTGTAAAATATGTGCTGTGTAAAATATGTGTCGTGTAAAATATGTGTTGAGTAAAATATGTGCTGTGTAAAATATGTGTTGAGTAAAATATGTGCTGTGTAAAATATGTGTTGAGTAAAATATGTGTGGTGTAAAATATGTGTTGTGTAAAATATGTGCGGTGTAAAATAAGTGTTGTGTAAAATATGTGCG
The DNA here is from genome assembly GCA_033220385.1 of Triplophysa yarkandensis. Taxonomy (NCBI): domain Eukaryota; kingdom Metazoa; phylum Chordata; class Actinopteri; order Cypriniformes; family Nemacheilidae; genus Triplophysa; species Triplophysa yarkandensis. Next base: position 150,685 of record JAWHQN010000155.1, on the reverse strand, counting down.
GTGTAAAATATGTGCGGTGTAAAATATGTGCGGTGTAAAATATGTGTTGTGTAAAATATGAGTTGTGTAAAATATGTGCGGTGTAAAATATGTGCGGTGTAAAATATGTGTTGTGTAAAATATGTGCTGTGTAAAATATGTGCTGTGTAAAATATGTGTTGTGTAAAATATGTGTTGTGTAAAATATGTGTTGTGTAAAATATGTGCTGTGTAAAATATGTGCTGTGTAAAATAAGTGTTGTGTAAAATATGTGCCGTGTAAAATATGTGCGGTGTAAAATATGTGCGGTGTAAAATATGTGTTGTGTAAAATATGAGTTGTGTAAAATATGTGCGGTGTAAAATATGTGCGGTGTAAAATATGTGTTGTGTAAAATATGTGTTGTGTAAAATATGTGTTGTGTAAAATATGTGCTGTGTAAAATATGTGCTGTGTAAAATATGTGTTGTGTAAAATATGTGTTGAGTAAAATATGTGCGGTGTAAAATATGTGCAGTGTAAAATATGTGTTGTGTAAAATATGTGCTGTGTAAAATATGTGCTGTGTAAAATATGTGTTGTGTAAAATATGAGTTGTGTAAAATATGTGCGGTGTAAAATATGTGCGGTGTAAAATATGTGTTGTGTAAAATATGTGTTGTGTAAAATATGTGCTGTGTAAAATATGTGCTGTGTAAAATATGTGTTGTGTAAAATATGTGTTGTGTAAAATATGTGTTGTGTAAAATATGTGCTGTGTAAAATATGTGCTGTGTAAAATATGTGTTGTGTAAAATATGTGCGGTGTAAAATATGTGCTGTGTAAAATATGTGTTGTGTAAAATATGTGCGGTGTAAAATATGTGTTGTGTAAAATATGTGTGGTGTAAAATAAGTGCGGTGTAAAATATGTGTTGTGTAAAATATGTGTTGAGTAAAATATGTGTTGAGTAAAATAAGTGCGGTGTAAAATATGTGTTGTGTAAAATGTGTGCTGGGTAAAATATGTGTTGTGTAAAATATGTGTTGTGTAAAATAAGTGCGGTGTAAAATATGTGTTGTGTAAAATATGAGTTGTGTAAAATATGTGTTGAGTAAAATATGTGTTGAGTAAAATATGTGTTGTGTAAAATATGTGTTGTGTAAAATATGTGTTGTGTAAAATATGTGTTGAGTAAAATATGTGTTGTGTAAAATATGAGTTGTGTAAAATATGTGTTGAGTAAAATATGTGTTGTGTAAAATATGTGTTGTGTAAAATATGTGTTGTGTAAAATATGAGTTGTGTAAAATATGTGTTGAGTAAAATATGTGTTGTGTAAAATATGAGTTGTGTAAAATATGAGTTGTGTAAAATATGTGTTGAGTAAAATATGTGCGGTGTAAAATATGTGCGGTGTAAAATATGTGCTGTGTAAAATATGTGTTGTGTAAAATATGTGCTGTGTAAAATATGTGTTGTGTAAAATATGTGTTGTGTAAAATATGTGCGGTGTAAAATATGTGCGGTGTAAAATATGAGTTGTGTAAAACATGTGTTGTGTAAAACATGTGTTGTGTAAAATATGTGTTGAGTAAAATATGAGTTGTGTAAAATATGTGTTGAGTAAAATATGTGTTGTGTAAAATATGTGTTGAGTAAAATATGTGTTGTGTAAAATATGAGTTGTGTAAAATATGTGTTGAGTAAAATATGTGTTGAGTAAAATATGTGTTGTGTAAAATATGTGTTGAGTAAAATATGTGTTGTGTAAAACATGTGTTGAGTAAAATATGTGTTGAGTAAAATATGAGTTGTGTAAAATATGTGTTGAGTAAAATATGTGTTGTGTAAAATATGTGTTGAGTAAAATATGTGTTGTGTAAAATATGAGTTGTGTAAAATATGTGTTGAGTAAAATATGTGTTGAGTAAAATATGTGTTGTGTAAAATATGTGTTGTGTAAAATATGTGTTGTGTAAAATATGAGTTGTGTAAAATATGTGTTGAGTAAAATATGAGTTGTGTAAAATATGTGTTGAGTAAAATATGTGTTGTGTAAAATATGTGTTGAGTAAAATATGTGTTGTGTAAAATATGAGTTGTGTAAAATATGTGTTGAGTAAAATATGTGTTGAGTAAAATATGTGTTGAGTAAAATATGTGTTGTGTAAAACATGTGTTGTGTAAAACATGTGTTGTGTAAAACATGTGTTGAGTAAAATATGTGTTGAGTAAAATATGAGTTGTGTAAAATATGTGTTGAGTAAAATATGTGTTGTGTAAAATATGTGTTGAGTAAAATATGTGTTGTGTAAAATATGAGTTGTGTAAAATATGTGTTGAGTAAAATATGTGTTGAGTAAAATATGTGTTGTGTAAAATATGTGTTGTGTAAAATATGTGTTGTGTAAAATATGAGTTGTGTAAAATATGTGTTGAGTAAAATATGTGTTGTGTAAAATATGTGTTGAGTAAAATATGTGTTGAGTAAAATATGTGTTGTGTAAAATATGTGTTGTGTAAAATATGAGTTGTGTAAAATATGTGTTGAGTAAAATATGTGTTGTGTAAAATATGAGTTGTGTAAAATATGAGTTGTGTAAAATATGTGTTGAGTAAAATATGTGCGGTGTAAAATATGTGCTGTGTAAAATATGTGCTGTGTAAAATATGTGTTGTGTAAAATAAGTGCGGTGTAAAATATGTGTTGTGTAAAATAAGTGTTGTGTAAAATAAGTGCAGTGTAAAATATGTGCGGTGTAAAATAAGTGTTGTGTAAAATAAGTGCGGTGTAAAATATGTGTTGTGTAAAATATGTGTTGTGTAAAATATGTGTTGTGTAAAATATGAGTTGTGTAAAATATGTGTTGTGTAAAATATGTGCTGTGTAAAATATGTGCTGTGTAAAATATGAGCTGTGTAAAATATGTGTTGAGTAAAATATGTGTTGTGTAAAATATGTGTTGTGTAAAATATGTGTTGAGTAAAATATGTGTTGAGTAAAATATGTGTTGTGTAAAATGTGTGCTGTGTAAAATGTGTGTTGTGTAAAATATGTGTTGTGTAAAATATGTGTTGTGTAAAATATGAGTTGTGTAAAATGTGTGCTGTGTAAAATGTGTGCTGTGTAAAATATGAGTTGTGTAAAATATGTGTTGTGTAAAATATGTGTTGTGTAAAATATGTGTTGTGTAAAATATGTGTTGTGTAAAATATGTGTTGTGTAAAATATGAGTTGTGTAAAATGTGTGCTGTGTAAAATGTGTGCTGTGTAAAATATGAGTTGTGTAAAATATGTTTTGTGTAAAATATGTTTTGTGTAAAATATGTTTTGTGTAAAATATGTGTTGTGTAAAATATGTGTTGTGTAAAATATGTGTTGTGTAAAATATGTGTTGTGTAAAATATGTTTTGTGTAAAATATGTTTTGTGTAAAATATGTTTTGTGTAAAATATGTTTTGTGTAAAATATGTTTTGTGTAAAATATGTGTTGTGTAAAATATGTGTTGTGTAAAATATGTGTTGTGTAAAATATGTGTTGTGTAAAATATGTGTTGTGTAAAATATGTGTTGTGTAAAATATGTGTTGTGTAAATATGAGTTGTGTAAAATATGAGTTGTGTAAAATATGAGTTGTGTAAAATATGTGTTGAGTAAAATATGTGTTGAGTAAAATATGTGTTGTGTAAAATATGTGTTGTGTAAAATATGTGTTGTGTAAAATATGTGTTGTGTAAAATATGTGTTGTGTAAAATATGTGTTGTGTAAAATATGAGTTGTGTAAAATATGAGTTGTGTAAAATATGTGTTGAGTAAAATATGTGTTGTGTAAAATATGTGTTGTGTAAAATATGTGTTGTGTAAAATATGTGTTGTGTAAAATATGTGTTGTGTAAAATATGTGTTGTGTAAAATATGTGTTGTGTAAAATATGTGTTGTGTAAAATAGGAGTTGTGTAAAATGTGTGCTGTGTAAAATATGAGTTGTGTAAAATATGTGTTGTGTAAAATATGTGTTGTGTAAAATATGTGTTGTGTAAAATATGTTTTGTGTAAAATATGTGTTGTGTAAAATATGTGTTGTGTAAAATATGAGTTGTGTATAATATTTGTTGTGTAAAATATGTTTTGTGTAAAATATGTTTTGTGTAAAATATGTTTTGTGTAAAATATGTTTTGTGTAAAATATGTGTTGTGTAAAATATGAGTTGTGTAAAATATGAGTTGTGTAAAATATGAGTTGTGTAAAATATGTGTTGTGTAAAATATGTGTTGTGTAAAATATGTGTTGTGTAAAATATGTGTTGAGTAAAATATGTGTTGTGTAAAATATGTGTTGTGTAAAATATGTGCGGTGTAAAATATGTGTTGTGTAAAACATGTGTTGTGTAAAACATGTGTTGTGTAAAATATGTGTTGTGTAAAACATGTGTTGTGTAAAACATGTGTTGTGTAAAACATGTGTTGTGTAAAATATGTGTTGTGTAAAATATGTGTTGTGTAAAATATGTGTTGTGTAAAATATGTGTTGTGTAAAATATGTGTTGTGTAAAATATGAGTTGTGTAAAATATGTGTTGTGTAAAATATGAGTTGTGTAAAATATGTGTTGTGTAAAATATGTGCGGTGTAAAATATGTGTTGTGTAAAATATGTGTTGTGTAAAATATGTGTTGTGTAAAATATGTGTTGTGTAAAATATGAGTTGAGTAAAATATGTGTTGTGTAAAATATGTGTTGTGTAAAATATGTGTTGTGTAAAATATGTGTTGTGTAAAATATGTGTTGTGTAAAATATGTTTTGTGTAAAATATGTGTTGTGTAAAATATGTGTTGTGTAAAATATGTGTTGTGTAAAATATGTTTTGTGTAAAATATGTTTTGTGTAAAATATGAGTTGTGTAAAATATGAGTTGTGTAAAATATGTGTTGTGTAAAATATGTTTTGTGTAAAATATGTTTTGTGTAAAATATGAGTTGAGTAAAATATGTGTTGTGTAAAATATGTGTTGTGTAAAATATGTGTTGTGTAAAATATGTGTTGTGTAAAATATGTGTTGTGTAAAATATGTGTTGTGTAAAATATGTGTTGTGTAAAATATGTGTTGTGTAAAATATGTGTTGTGTAAAATATGTGTTGTGTAAAATATGAGTTGTGTAAAATATGTGTTGTGTAAAATATGTGCGGTGTAAAATATGTGTTGTGTAAAATATGTGTTGAGTAAAATATGTGTTGTGTAAAATATGTGTTGAGTAAAATATGTGTTGTGTAAAATATGTTTTGTGTAAAATATGTGTTGTGTAAAATATGTGTTGTGTAAAATATGAGTTGTGTAAAATATGTGTTGTGTAAAATATGTGCGGTGTAAAATATGTGTTGTGTAAAATATGTGTTGTGTAAAATATGTGTTGTGTAAAATATGTGTTGAGTAAAATATGTGTTGTGTAAAATATGTGTTGAGTAAAATATGTGTTGAGTAAAATATGTGTTGTGTAAAATATGAGTTGTGTAAAATATGAGTTGTGTAAAATATGAGTTGTGTACATGCGCGTGCACGCGTGGATCTCTGCGCGTGCTCGTGAAAAAGTTTCCACAGACGGGAATGAAACCCACAGTCACACAATAACCCAAATAAATAAACACTGAACACTTTTAAAAGTGTTTAAATTCTGCTTTACATCCTTAAGACTCCTCGAGACGTGTCCATCAGTCTGGTGCAGAATATCCGAGAAGACTTCAGGAAAACACTTCCACGAGTGAAAGAATCCCTCAGATGTTCACTTACCGCTCAGTGTTCCCCGCGGAAGTGTTTAATAAAGTTTATTGTCGGATTTGTTCGCAGATAAAACTTTTAAACTCAGACATGAGTTCAGTTTCAGTGACGCGCTGCTGCTTCCGGAAACACCGAGTCACGTGACACGAGCGCGCGCTGAAATCCAACTGTCAATCATGACAAACTCGCCTTAATCAATCAGCTGTGTTTGGCAATGACGTCATAAAGGCACCCATGGTGACGCATGACGTCACAGGGAAGAAAAATATTTATTTTATAAGTATATATTTATAGATATGTAGTTATTTATGTGTTTGGTGTCATGTCACGTGTTTAAAGACAAAACAATAATTGCAATAATCTGAATATTTAATATTAATTTAATTAATATTTGTTTTTGGAGTCTTAAAGAGAAGTCAATGAGACACGATTAAGCCCACATTTATTAAATAATAAATCTAATTCAACGTCAGTAACATTTAAAACAAACTTCAATTAAATATGACATTTATATTATCACGCCACTCATCATGTGTTCATCCTTGAAATAAAACAACATTCATTTATATTCGTATAAGTCTCTCGAGAATGACATTAGAAATAACCCTCAACACTTCATTCACTCTTCTAGATTCTTCTAGATTCTTCTTAGATTCTTCTAAGATTCTTCTAAGATTCTTCTAAGATTCTTCTTAGATTCTTCTAAGATTCTTCTAGATTCTTCTTAGATTCTTCTAAGATTCTTCTAGATTCTTCTTAGATTCTTCTAAGATTCTTCTAAGATTCTTCTAAGATTCTTCTAAGATTCTTCTTAGATTCTTCTAAGATTCTTCTAAGATTCTTCTAGATTCTTCTAAGATTCTTCTTAGATTCTTCTAAGATTCTTCTAAGATTCTTCTAAGATTCTTCTAGATTCTTCTAAGATTCTTCTAAGATTCTTCTAGATTCTTCTTAGATTCTTCTAAGATTCTTCTAAGATTCTTCTAAGATTCTTCTTAGATTCTTCTAAGATTCTTCTAAGATTCTTCTAGATTCTTCTAAGATTCTTCTTAGATTCTTCTTAGATTCTTCTAAGATTCTTCTAAGATTCTTCTAGATTCTTCTAAGATTCTTCTTAGATTCTTCTAAGATTCTTCTAAGATTCTTCTAAGATTCTTCTAGATTCTTCTAAGATTCTTCTAAGATTCTTCTAGATTCTTCTTAGATTCTTCTAAGATTCTTCTAGATTCTTCTTAGATTCTTCTAAGATTCTTCTAGATTCTTCTAAGATTCTTCTAAGATTCTTCTAAGATTCTTCTAGATTCTTCTAAGATTCTTCTTAGATTCTTCTAAGATTCTTCTTAGATTCTTCTAAGATTCTTCTAAGATTCTTCTAGATTCTTCTAGATTCTTCTAAGATTCTTCTTAGATTCTTCTAAGATTCTTCTAAGATTCTTCTTAGATTCTTCTAAGATTCTTCTAAGATTCTTCTAAGATTCTTCTAAGATTCTTCTTAGATTCTTCTAAGATTCTTCTAAGATTCTTCTAAGATTCTTCTAGATTCTTCTAAGATTCTTCTTAGATTCTTCTAAGATTCTTCTTAGATTCTTCTAAGATTCTTCTAAGATTCTTCTAAGATTCTTCTAAGATTCTTCTTAGATTCTTCTAAGATTCTTCTAAGATTCTTCTAGATTCTTCTAAGATTCTTCTTAGATTCTTCTAAGATTCTTCTAAGATTCTTCTAAGATTCTTCTAGATTCTTCTAAGATTCTTCTAAGATTCTTCTAGATTCTTCTTAGATTCTTCTAAGATTCTTCTAAGATTCTTCTAAGATTCTTCTTAGATTCTTCTAAGATTCTTCTAAGATTCTTCTAGATTCTTCTAAGATTCTTCTTAGATTCTTCTTAGATTCTTCTAAGATTCTTCTAAGATTCTTCTAGATTCTTCTAAGATTCTTCTTAGATTCTTCTAAGATTCTTCTAAGATTCTTCTAAGATTCTTCTAGATTCTTCTAAGATTCTTCTAAGATTCTTCTAGATTCTTCTTAGATTCTTCTAAGATTCTTCTAGATTCTTCTTAGATTCTTCTAAGATTCTTCTAGATTCTTCTAAGATTCTTCTAAGATTCTTCTAAGATTCTTCTAGATTCTTCTAAGATTCTTCTTAGATTCTTCTAAGATTCTTCTAAGATTCTTCTAAGATTCTTCTAGATTCTTCTAAGATTCTTCTAAGATTCTTCTAGATTCTTCTTAGATTCTTCTAAGATTCTTCTAGATTCTTCTTAGATTCTTCTAAGATTCTTCTAGATTCTTCTAAGATTCTTCTAAGATTCTTCTAAGATTCTTCTTAGATTCTTCTAAGATTCTTCTAAGATTCTTCTAGATTCTTCTTAGATTCTTCTAAGATTCTTCTAGATTCTTCTTAGATTCTTCTAAGATTCTTCTAGATTCTTCTTAGATTCTTCTAAGATTCTTCTAAGATTCTTCTAAGATTCTTCTAAGATTCTTCTAGATTCTTCTAAGATTCTTCTAAGATTCTTCTAAGATTCTTCTAAGATTCTTCTAAGATTCTTCTAAGATTCTTCTAAGATTCTTCTAGATTCTTCTAAGATTCTTCTAAGATTCTTCTAAGATTCTTCTAAGATTCTTCTAAGATTCTTCTAAGATTCTTCTAAGATTCTTCTAGATTCTTCCGTTGATCGTCTTTAGAAGATGACACGAGCGAGTTCAAACATGACCTGTAAGAAGAGAAGATAAAGAGATGAAGGACGATGGCATTAAACTCCAGTCAAACGTCTCTTTTGTTTGCTGACCTCGATGGTGATGAGCACGACGATCATCCACTCCAGTCTGAGACTGTGTTTCTCGCTCAGATGATTTCTCATCAGATCCGTGATTTCCGTGCAATGCTGAAGCTTCTCGTTCACGACCTTTAAAACAAACCTTGGGTTAGGATCAGCGATGGGATCTTTCGAGATGTTTCCTCGTGACGCGGAAGTGAAATCATCTTTTGACCTTAACTCTTCTGTTAATATTTAGGAACTGACAGGTCTTGTCGTAGAGTTGCTCGAGATCTTCTCGGTCCCAGTAGAAGTCAGGTGTGATCAGCAGGTCTGAACTGAGGTTTATGCAGTGCCTGTGAAAGATTGTGAAAACCGATTGTATGAAGTGAACGGATGATCAAATTCCTACAAGAACCCGAAGCGGTGTGTACCTCAAGGCAAAGAGCTCTCCTATCTTCTGCATGACTTCCGCCCTGGACAGCTTTACTCTTTGTCCAGACTTTAGCATCTGTGAAAAAGGATGTATGTGGCTATGAATTATATTTGATTATTAAAGGGACTGTATTTTTTGCATTATTATCTAGAAATGCGGTGATTACGTATGTTTGGTTTGTCAGTTATAACACTGGTACAAATCTGTGCTTTATACTATGAAGAATACTATTGTATAGATCATATTAATAGATCTACCTCTGGAATAGACTGGATTGACTCGATAAAGTTGTCGAGAGAGATTTCCCATATTGCCAACTTGACTGAAAGATAAAAAGTGTTATTAATACAAAAAAACACAACACTATGACAAAAGCGCTTTCATAACATCAATAATACCACAAATTCAATACCTGACAGAGATAAAGCATTGGAAAATGCAAACTTCTCCAAAACCACTTGTTCGTAATCCAATTCTCCATTAAACAAGAAGTTCCCCCGATGAAGTTTTGAATTCCCCCTGAATCAACAAAAGAAGTCAAAAAGCATTATTTTTTTAATGAAATACAAATCATCATGTAATGAAGTAATAGTTTGGAAGTGTGACTCACTCCGCTACTGAGTAATTGATCTCTTCATTTTCCCAGTGAACCAGAGCGACTTCATAAGGCTGGATTTCGTGTTGTTCCAGAATCCTCATCACCGTCTTGACCTGTGGACAAACATGCGCAGAAGAAACACGAGCAAAACCCCTTGAAAAGTTTTTTCACCCATGGGTCATAAAGCAATAAAGTGATTCTATATAAAGAAACGTAAGACCACTCACCGTCTTCTCTTCAACATTCCAGAACACCACCGACCCCTCTCTGTAACCCACACAACCAAATAATGAACAAGGACTCAAACCCACTAAGTACAAGTGACATCACATCACGTTAACTCCTACGGCATACCTGAAAAAAAATATTGTGCCGGAATCATTTGGCTTTGCGGCATTTTCTGTTCCCATCACCAGAACATTGGAAGCGTCTAAAACCCACAAACGGTGTAAAATAAATGAAATCGCCCGTCATCGTACGAGTTTATGTGACGTAACAGCGAGCTCACCTCTGGGTAGTTCATTGATCTCAACAAAGCCGTGAGCTATGAGATCATGACAGAGCGTTGGTAAGTGGTACTGGTCTGCCGTCGCATAGGCAATGCACTGCATCATGTCCTAAACGATACAAACACACAATGTTACACAACCGTACAACTAAACCACGGTGCGTACAACAACACACCGCTATTCCGACACACCTCCTCCTGTCTGGGCTGATTGGCTCTCGATGGCTGTTTTGTCCTTGGTCCCTTCAAGGCTCTTTTCCCTGGCATGCCTCCTTGTTTCAGCACCGATTTGGTGGTGATAGTTGTGTACGGCCGCCTCGTGTCTACGCATGTTGTGGGGTTGACATTGAAAAGATTCCCAGCTTGAAAACCAAGCGCGTGTAATAGTTCTTGCGGTGTTGAGTTGTGAAGTGTGCCGCAGTTTCTCTGTTCTTTAAGACGTCTGAATGAGGAGCAGAAGACGTGATCGGATCCGCTGAAGGTTCTCGAAGCAAATCCACAAACTTGTGAAGTCCTCAAGGACTGATGGAACCTCAGGAGAGCCTTGAGAGACATATCTACACCCGTGAAGGATCTAATGGAGATCAGGAGAACATGAGCCGGGTTAAATCATACAGACATCTTACAGACATCATACAGACATCATACAGACACCTTACAGACACCATACAGACATCATACAGACATCATACAGACATCTTACAGACATCATACAGACATCTTACAGACATCATACAGACATCATACAGACATCTTACAGACATCATACAGACATCTTACAGACATCATACAGACATCATACAGACATCATACAGACATCATACAGACATCTTACAGACATCTTACAGACATCATACAGACATCATACAGACATCTTACATACATCTTACATACATCTTACAGACATCTTACAGACATCATACAGACATCAAACATCATACGGACATCATACGGACATCATACGGACATCTTACGGACATCATACGGACATCATACGGACATCATACGGACATCATACGGACATCTTACGGACATCATACGGACACCTTACGGACACCTTACGGACACCTTACGGACACCATACGGACATCTTACGGACACCATACGGACATCTTACGGACATCATACAGACATCTTACAGACATCTTACAGACATCATACAGACATCTTACAGACATCATACAGACATCATACATACATCTTACAGACACCATACAGACACCTTACAGACACCTTACAGACACCATACAGACATCATACAGACATCATACAGACATCATACAGACATCATACAGACATCTTACAGACATCATACAGACATCTTACAGACATCTTACAGACATCATACAGACATCTTACAGACATCATACAGACACCATACAGACACCTTACAGACACCATACAGACATCTTACAGACATCATACAGACACCATACAGACACCTTACAGACACCTTACAGACATCTTACAGACATCATACAGACACCATACAGACACCTTACAGACACCTTACAGACATCATACAGACATCATACAGACATCATACATACATCATACAGACACCTTACAGACACCATACAGACACCTTACAGACACCATACAGACATCTGACAGACATCTGACAGACATCTTACAGACATCTTACAGACATCATACAGACATCATACAGACATCTTACAGACATCATACAGACATCTTACAGACATCATACAGACATCATACAGACATCATACAGACATCATACAGACATCTTACAGACATCTTACAGACATCATACAGACATCTTACAGACATCTTACAGACATCATACAGACATCATACAGACACCTTACAGACACCTTACAGACATCATACAGACATCATACAGATATCTTACAGACACCATACAGACACCTTACAGACACCTTACAGACATCATACAGACATCTTACAGACATCTGACAGACATCTTACAGACATCTTACAGACATCATACAGACATCATACAGACATCATACAGACATCATACAGACATCTTACAGACATCATACAGACATCATACAGACATCTTACAGACACCATACAGACATCTTACAGACATCATACAGACATCATACAGACATCATACAGACACCATAGAGACATCTTACAGACATCATACAGACATCATACAGACATCATACAGACATCTTACAGACATCATACAGACATCATACAGACATCATACAGACATCATACAGACATCTTACAGACACCATACAGACATCATACAGACATCATACAGACATCATACAGACATCTTACAGACACCATACAGACACCATACAGACACCATACAGACATCATACAGACATCTTACAGACATCTTACAGACATCATACAGACATCTTACAGACATCATACAGACATCTTACAGACATCATACAGACATCTTACAGACATCTTACAGACATCATACAGGCATCTTACAGACACCATACAGACATCATACAGACATCATACAGACATCTTACAGACATCATACAGACATCATACAGAGACCATACAGACATCTTACAGACATCATACAGACATCATACAGACATCTTACAGACATCATACAGACATCTTACAGACATAATACAGACATCTTACAGACACCTTACAGACACCATACAGACATCATACAGACATCTTACAGACATCTTACAGACATCATACAGACATCATACAGACATCATACAGACACCATACAGACATCTTACAGACATCATACAGACATCTTACAGACATCATACAGACATCTTACAGACACCTTACAGACACCATACAGACACCATACAGACATCTTACAGACATCATACAGACATCATACAGACACCATACAGACATCTTACAGACATCATACAGACATCTTACAGACATCATACAGACATCTTACAGACATCATACAGACATCTTACAGACATCATACAGACATCTTACAGACACCATACAGACATCTTACAGACATCATACAGACATCTTACAGACACCATACAGACATCATACAGACATCTTACAGACATCATACAGACATCATACAGACATCATACAGACATCATACAGACATCATACAGACATCTTACAGACATCATACAG
>JAWHQN010000155.1:50049-132549 GCA_033220385.1 Triplophysa yarkandensis | reverse complement strand
AGAGTGGATCGACTGCAGGCCGAGCTCAGCACCTTACGCTTCTCAAACACAGAGCTGAAAGCCCAGCTGTCCCACACCAATGAGCTCAAGGTAGAGGGACGAGCGCTGACCCGCTCAGCACAGCGGGACAGACTCTTTTCAGCATGAACAAACTATACATGACCAATTATAAACTCAAAAACACGACTCACGACTCAGAATATGTATGCACAATAACATTGTATGGTCAGCTATTTATTAACATAAAAAATAAAAGATATCCTAAGTTAAAACCTATATATATTTATTAAGTGTTATTTACATGTAAATACTAAATTTGAATCTTCTTTCGAGGGGGCACCCAAAAAATTATCTTTTACAGTTGTTCGTTTTACCAAATTCGTCCTTGACCTATACTTGACCTATTATTAAGTTTACTTTATATACAGTTAATACAACACAACTGGTCATGGGGGATTACCAGTTCCCAGCATGCTTTGCGTAAGGATGGATATGGGCAGTATCTTTCAAATTTACTGTTATTTTGAATGTTTCTTAGATTACGTACTGTTGATAAGAATACATTTTGAGTTGAGTTAATTTAAAATTACAGCTTCAATCTAAAGTTGTTGGATTTGTCAACTTTACCAAATCGAAAAGTCTTTCGTCACTGTTCAACATATTTGCAGAAATAACACTTGACGCTACTTTTTTAGTAAATTCAACAACTCTTTTAAAATATGAATGTAAACTTCAAAGTGAACGGTTATAAATATCTAGTTTCTGCTATCTTTGGTGCAATAAGATCAAAGTGATGGAACAAAACCAAACCATAGAGGAACAGAGTAAGAACCTGGGCAAACTCGAGAAGAACAAAGTAAAGACTGAGATGAAACTGAGCACCATGAGGTCAGAACTGCAGAACCAGCAAGTGAGAGCTCGAGATGAGATTCAACAGACTCACAGACTCCTCAACACACAGTCCAGTGCTCTAACAGAGCTCGCTCACACTGAGAAACAGGTACAGACTCACATGTTCGTATGTGAGATCCAAACACTTAAAACTTCTCTTATTCTAACACACATTTTCATTGCAGTTGCTGGATTTTTATGCTGTGGTGTGTCAGATGTTGGGCATGGATAGCACCGGCTGCATCCCGATCTATGAAGTTCTGAGAAGACTTGAGGTTCTGGTCCGCTCATGTGGCTGTCACTGTGGTGCTCATCTGAATCCAGTTTCATTTTTAAACACTGCTGGTTCTCTCGAGTGTAAACCACAGACACTGCTGGGTTCCTCTAAAGCTGTCAGTGACGCCCATGGGTCCCAAAGATCCAATGATGACATGTAACACAAAAATCTCTTAAACCCACAGCGTAAAAATGTAGTTTATCTTGGAGTTGTTTTTGCAAATGTTTTGAAAATAATCCACAATAATTCACCATTTTCAACCATTCATCCTTTAATTAAATGAAAAACACTATTCAGTAGATTATTTGTTTTGCTGTACACTGATAAATATTTATCTCTGATATCTGGTTTACATTAAAGTACTGTATATTCATGACACAGTTAATATTATATGTGAGATCAAAAATTAAAAATCAACAATGAAACGAATGATTTGTTGGATCATTTAAAAACCAAAAGAATGACCACATGCCAAAAATACATATAAAAAATAATCGCAATATAGAGGTTGTTTCATTTTCTTCTTTACAAGTTCATCATTACAAGCGATCCATACTGCAATACCTCATATCTCTTCTATAAACTCAATCATTTCCATGACTTAAAAGGGCCTGGAGACCTGAAAACTCTAGACAATACCAGTGTTCAGTCATCTCTTTTAGTTTTGGAAGAACATTTACAGCACTTTCAATCCGTCTCACAGCATTTCAAGGTTTTCAGTGCAAAAGGCTTCATTCTAAAATCTACACAAGACTCAGTGATTTTCTGTAAATTTAGCAGCTGTGTTTTGCTATACAGGGACATGACAGTAATTCACCTGCCAGTACAAGAATCGTGGCAGACGTCCATTCAGAGTGAACACAGCCCAGCTGCCTCAGAAATAAAGCTCATATGGGTGGTGGGCCGTTGGTGTAGGTGAGCATGGGATGGAACGAGTGGGCAAAGTTGTTGAGTTGGGCACAGCTGTAGTCTTCATCAGAGGTGGGCACGAGACAGGCCACGCCCACTAGTAGGAGTAGGAGGAGCTGCAGGGGCAAGGCGGTCCAAAGGACGCGCTTCAGGAACCGTCGACACCGTGATGATGGTTCTTCATCTTCAGAACGGGAGGAAGCGGATCCAGCGGCGCTGGGAGACCTGATCACAGACAATGAACGTGAATGTTTAGTGAGAGAATAAAAGTTTGTTTATTATCTAGGTTGCTTTTTCTAAACTGACAATCTTGAATTCTATTCTTATTGATATTTTTGGTCTACTTTTCTAACAGTATACTGTATCTATCTACCTTTTTTGTGAAGTGTTTTGCTCGATCAGTTAATTGTGTTACGGTGTTTCCTTTAAAAACAGACTATTAAGACTCCAAACAAAATGTGTAATAATATGGGGTTTACTATTTTTTACTTTTATTTGCACATTTGTTTTGTGAACATCTCTCTGTCTATCTGCAATACCACACCATACAAGAAATTAGCCTGGCAAAAAGAGCTCAAATCTTTAGTTTCAATTTCAAAGCAAGAGTTATTTCTATTTGAAATATGTTTTTTTGTTAAAGAGCTGTTACAGACAATGCATGTTAACAAGAGAAAGCAGAGCTCAAGGGTAAGATTTAGGATAAAAAACAAGGGTCATTTTCTTTAAAATTCTTTAAAACAGCTTGAAAGGTCTGAACTACACAAGGATCGAAAACCACACAGTCCCTAAGCATCAGCTATCATTAAATACAACTTATTTTAAATCACATTCAAGGCACCATTAAATGCTTTTTACAAGCTATTTTCTGACATTATTTCTTGCAAAGAGAGAAAGTCAGGATTGTTTATACGTTGAAGAACCAATTCATATAAATTATGGTTGAACTATTGTTACCTCTGTTCTTACGGTGGTTTAAATATAGCCTCCATAATTCTTTTAAAGGTTCATTGTAATGTCTTTACAGACTCACTGTGAGTGTATTTCAGGAAAGTGAAATAAACTGCTGTTAGAAGTGTAGATATGGTTTGTGTAATGATGATGTGGTTGTCTGGTATGTCATCGGGTTGCACAGATGGCAGATTGAAGGGGAAGATGATCGCTTAATTATTGAAAGAAAATAGATGTAACAAACCAGAAGGAGAAATAGAGAAAGTTGCCAAGATTGTTCATTGCAGACGCTTGCTATTTACAAGAAAAGAAAAACAAACTGCGCAGCAGCAAGCAGCCTTGCGTTGTGAGGCAGCCATAAAAACACAAGATCCTGATGAACTTTTGCCTGGTGTATGGGGCTGTTTTCCTTTTTCTCAGCTGCCTAACCTGAGCAGGGTCTAGAACTACAGAAGATGATGGAAGTCATCACCATGGGCCTTAAGATCTTTATCGTTCAGATGAATTCAAAACGTTTCATGTGGGGTCTGTAGGACACTGTTCACTTGACTTGAAAACAAAAAGACTCGTCGGGGAGTAACGTTCAGGTCACGGGTTGAGTTCCATTATCTTCAGAGCGTTCTAGAAACCGGGAGAAAGGTACCTGAGAAGTGGAGTGCTCACAGAGGCTCCGGGCTGTGACAGACTACTTTTGCCCCGAGGCTGTTTGCAATGAACAGAAGGGGTGAAAGAAAGAAAGAATGTTTCAGTCCAGGCAAATCAAGACAAAACTACTGATGAAAGAAACCCAACAAAATTAAAGAAGGGGTGACAGCATCTCTCTGGAGACAAAGAAACTGGTTCTTTAGGGCACATATAACTTACAAAATACATTTAATTTCTAATTTCATTTTTTTTGATTTGTTGAAATGTGACCTAGACATCAGTTTGTGTCATAGAACCAGTATTCTTTGAAGGCTGTAGTGTCTCTTATAATCATGAATGAAGGGGAAATGAACAGAGGAACCAAACAAGCCGGATTTATTCAGGTCTGGGATACGGGAGGGGAGAGGAATATCTTTTGCAAAGGATGTACTTTGACCAATGAGGTGAACGAGATGTTATTAATCTCCGGTACTGATTTGGCTCTTGTGCTAGAGAAGAGCATGCTGGGAGAACAATACTAAGGTGTTTTGTGTGTTTTGGGGACATTGGGTGCACAAGTGTCAAACTATCCTGCTATGACAAACACTTTTGTCCTTCAGGTCATTCAGAACATGAATGTGTTACCGATCGCTGGCGGCTGGGTGTGCTGCGTCCAGACACAGGGCTCACAGACCCTGATGTGTCCAAATCATCAGTGGATGACCAGGATGATAAATCCTAAACATCATTTTTTTGTTTTAGGGAGAAAGATAAACAAAGAACACATTTAGTGCATATGAAATACAGAGAAACAGAGATGGTTTGTAATGATGAAAATTCTGTTAATTACTAATCCTCATCATATTTAAAACCTATATGACTTTCCTCGTCCTGCAGAACACAGGAAAAGACATTTGAAGAAAGTTGGTAACCGAGCAGTTAACATTTACCAAAATTCTTCAAAATATCTTCTGTTTTCAGCAGATGAGAGACTGTCATACCAGTCTGAAGTGACATGAGGGTGAGTAAATGCAGAATGACAACTTTCAAGCTTTTACACAGGGTATAGATAGATTAAAGATAAACTCACTGAAGTTTATTTCACATTTTATTTTAAAATGG
The DNA here is from genome assembly GCA_033220385.1 of Triplophysa yarkandensis. Taxonomy (NCBI): domain Eukaryota; kingdom Metazoa; phylum Chordata; class Actinopteri; order Cypriniformes; family Nemacheilidae; genus Triplophysa; species Triplophysa yarkandensis. The sequence goes on along the minus strand of JAWHQN010000155.1, from coordinate 127,778 downwards.
ATGAAATCTGGACCTCCTTAAAAGCTTTAAAAGAGCAGAGATCAGTTTTAGGTGAGTAACTCACCTGCTGGCTGCTGGTGATGTCCAGAGTCTTCTGGAGCTCTCTGATATCCCTCGTCACTTCCTTCAGCAACAGTTTGAGACGGTTCCCGATGACGTGAACTTTTTCTTTGGCCTCCAGACAGTCTACACCCTCAGAGTGAACTAACAGCTGTAGAGACATGTCCTGCAGAGACGCCACCTTCATCTGTGAGTCCAACAACTCACAACGGATTTTCTGTTGGATGAATAAAAGAGTGTATTACTCTCAGTCGCTCTGAGAGTTGAGACATTCATAAACAGAATATGTGAAATGTTTTACCAGAAGTGTTTTGTGATGTTCTTGTAAAGTATCTATGTCCTGAGTGTGATCGATAGGGAGGATCTCATTTCTTCTGCGGTCGATATTCTCCAGCCACAGGAGTAGACCGTGGCTCATCTCATGGAAGTCCTGACATTATAAAAACAAGTTAGTTTATAAATGTCTTGTATATCTCTGAAGCTCATGATATAACAGGTGTAACAGGTGTTTTTACATGGCACTGCATCAGAGCCTCCTGAAGAGATTTCCTCCACTCATCCAGAGAACTGCTCAGATGTTCCCATCTGTCATTCATGTCCTTCAAACGTCTCTGCAGATCACGTGTCTCCTCGCTGTCTGACTGCAGAAACTCAGCGCTGCACAGGTTTATAGAGAGCAGGATGGCCTTGCGCTTATCCAGAGCTTTCTGTAGCTCCTGCGTGAGGTCCAGAGACAAGAGAGTCAAAATACACAACTATACAAACTGAACAAAGGAGATAACTGAGAAATGTCTCCCATTCCTCAAAAAAACAAATCGGACTGAATTAGATAATTGGACAATTTGAAAATCAATCGACATGAAACTAATGAATTTGAGTCGATCAATCATTTAAAAAGAGAGATGAATTCGAGAATCGCTCGGATTGAACAGGTAATGGTTAGTTTTAGAATCCCTCTGAATGAATCAGATAAATGGTTCATTTAAGAATCACTCTGAATCAATCAGATAAAAGGTTAATATATCACTCTAAATAATTATTAAGATTAAACAGATATTTTTGTGAATCAATGGGAAAAATCATTACACAAAAAGATCCGACACCTTGTAAATCATTGTAGATAAACCCAATGAATGGAACATTTGTGGACCAATTTTTTAAAATTGATTCATTTTTTAATTACAAATCAAAAAACAGATTTATTTATGATTCAGTCTGGATAAATAATTTGATAAACTATAATTGTGGCCAAATACAATGTACGGCTCATTTTTTTACTTGAATAAATCAGATGAATGATTCGTTTGTTTTAGCTGTGACTGTCTGACCTTAAGTTTCTTGATGCGCAGCTCTATGGTTTGTAGGTCAGTACTGAGGTCCAATCCTCTCTGTTGCTGAAGTTCTTCTTCTGTCTGGCCCATCCAGCTGCAGATGTTGTTCAGATCTGAGTTAAACTGCTGCCACTGCTGTAGATTCTGTTTCATTCGCAATTCTTTACTGAGAGCCTGAGCCTGCAGGAGCTCCCAGCGCTCGATGACACCTGAAGCAGTATCACAACATCAGATCAACATCAGCTGGCTTTACAATCTCCATTCATGTATAAAAGTATGACATATGGTTTTGTACCAGAGGTTTGAGACTCTGAGCTGTTGGGGTCGACGAGACCTGATACTGTATCCTCCTCATCTTTCAGCTCAAATCCCACCCGCTTCACTGCATCTATACTGCCACGACATTCCTCCAGTAGCCTCATCTGCGACAATTAAACATTCATTATTATTCTGGATCTAGGACATGTTTCTCTGTTTAAAGATACTTGTCTAATAATGCTAGATTCTGACTCACATATCCCATGTATGTAGCGTCCAGTTCAGGGCCGGTGGGGGTCCGACTGCGGATGATGTTCTCTGTCTGCTGCAGATGAAAGCAACTGGTGTTCAGAGCTTTGTCCAGCTGTCTGATATGAGTCTCCAGAGAACTGCCGTCACCTGGACAAACACATCACAAAGGTTTATTATAATTATTAACACAGAAGAGATCAGAGCTGTGAGGAAACACAATGACTGTTCTTTAGCTCATGCAGTGCCGAATTCAAATCTTCTAAACACACACTTCTAATCGAGTTCATCATTAGTCACAGTAGATCTCAATCGAGGTAAATATATTCACTGCACTCCACTACCTGACAAAGTTTTTGTTTCTTATTTTTCAACATTTATGAATAATGATGGACTCATCAAAATTATGAAATAATAGGAATAATGTTTTAACTGAAATTTTTTATATTTTATGATCTTTGAATACCTTTTGAAATATACTCTAGTCATTGTACCAGGCAGAAAGTTTTTATAAAAAGTCAAATGTAAGTACTTTCATAAAAACATGTATGTTTGCTAAACTATATTTAATATCAAAATTATATTTAATATACAATGAAATATAATAAATGTTTAATATTAATAGATCAATATATCAGACAGAGCTCTTGTGTTCTGATATCTGTTGATCTTGTTAATGAATTACGCACATTTCTGTTCGCTATTGTTGAGAAAAAAGGAACAATTCTCCCAAACACATGTCTGGATGCGTTATGAATACAATAAATTAAATATACATAAAGGTCTAGTTTCATTTAAAACATTTGTTCCCAAAGAAAAATTAGATTGATTTGAACTGAACATTTTAATTAGAATTTTAATAAAGAATATTTATTTTTATAAAAATTAATAAAATAAAAACACAATTGTAATTCAAATTAAGATATTGCATTTAACTTATCATTTATTTGTTTTGTACTGTGAGTAATGTATTAGAATTTTTAAAACAGAAATACTAGAAACTCAAATCAAACCCCATGCAAAAGCTGTTTAGATTAGTGTAAAAGAGAGTTTAGAGTGTTCAGCAACACAAATACAAAGAGAAAAGTTAGAACAAACAGCCAACCGTCTTGATTTTCTGTTTGTGAGTAAAAACTAAAGGTGCGAATCTCAGGCAACAGATGAGTGAGTTAGTCAGAAATATCTGCTGCTGTTTCCTACCAGTGCTTGCCCTCAGTGTTTGCTCTGTGAGTTTGAGATATGCCTCAGGACTCTCTGGAATCACTACATCTGGAGAAACACATATATATACATTGCATCCCATACAAAAGCATGTCTGAATACTAGACCACCACTCACAGCTGAACCTAAAACTGATAAAAGCTTTGATTTATGTAATGCTATGTGACTCATGACACACACTAACCTGAGAGAGCGGATGCAGAGCCCTGCAGGTATCCGTCTTCTCCCTGATCTCCCGGCTCAGAGGACAAGACTCTTCCGGCGGTCTCCAATCCACGGCTCAAGTCGTAATCATGGTCCCACTCCAGAGGGATAGAGTCCACGCTGGCTGGAGTATCCCGGCCTGAGCGTTCTGTGCGCAGAGGGGCGGCCAGCGATGCAGAGCGACTGGAGGATGGCAAAGAGGATAACAGACCGTCTCCCAAACGTTCGCTCCAGGGAAAACTGGAGATGTCAGCCGACTCGTCCAGATCAAAATCTCGGTCTGAGAATGAGACGTCAGGCTCGTCGTCTGTAAGCTGGAAAAAATAAGAACATATAACAACGTTAATGATTTCAAAACTTCGTTGACAAGTCAAGAAAGTGGACATGCTGGGTTTAATGTACCGGTAATCGAATTAGTTTCTTATAGTATCGTTCCACACGTCCAAACACTTCCTGAAAGTAACGCTGTAGTTCCTCAATCTCTTCCTCGATCACAGCAGCATCTATCGGCTCGCTCTTTTCTAACATAGCTTCACCCTGCTGAAAGATGTTGTCGATTTTGGTCGTGTTCAGACCGATCTCCTGCTGGAAGGCCTGGAGAGAACAAAATTTCACGATGTAAGAATGAAACCCGACAAATGTATAGCACATAAAGAAATTGCTCAGATTCTAACCCTCAGCTGTTTGATTTTGGCCTGGGTGTCAATTTCACAGAAATGTTCAACGTTTGTTAATTGCAGGTCCATCTCGGTCAGCCACACCAGGATCCCATCTCTCGCTGTCTCAAACTCCTCACGTTGATTTATGAAGTGCTTAAAAGGAAGTGAGACATTTTTCATGTGGATACATTTATTGTAATACATATTATTATTATTACAATGACAGTTTATTAATATATATGAAAATAAAATAACAGTATAGTTTTATTTTCAGTGATTTACTTCTTCTGTTATTCTGGTGTCAAAAACAAATATAGATTTGGAGTAAATGCTCAATGGAAAGGTCTACTGAGAGACTATGCATTCTGGCAACCCTTTTTATCATTTGTTGAAAGATTTAAGTAAAGAATACAATGCCTTTACGTATGTATTAAGTTTAACAGTTTTATGTATTTGTGTTTTATTATAATTGGCATGACTGACATCTGGCAGTCATATCTTACCATGCCAGATTTCAAAGATTCAATCAGGATGGATGACATTTTTTTTCTACATGGGAAAACGTCACAATTTCGAAAAAAAACAATCACTACTTTTGATTTCAACTTCAAATAAAGCTGACTTTAAATAGACAAACAATATGAAAAAAGTCATGTAAACTTTTATAATTTATATTATTAAACTGTCAATCTGCTTTGTGTGTTTCTACATTTTATTAGGAAAAAAAACTTGACTCAATAAATTTTAATTCAGTAGCAAAACAAATGTTTTGATAACTAAAGTTAATTCATCATTTTAATAGATTAGGTTTTATGATATTGTTTTGACTGTACCTTCAGTCTGCGCAGGACAGATGCCACACGCTTCTGCAGGTTATCCCAGCGCTGGTTGGCATGGTTTGCCATCTCCCGTAGACTACAAGCCGTGTCTGTGCGATTCTCACGTGCCAGACGCTGATATTGTTTATTGATCAGCTCCAGCTGTGTCAAACCCTCATGTACCTGCCGCTGGAAAGTCTACAAGACACGAAATGTTAGATGCTTAAATCTGAGACTAACCAGATCACAAGATAAATCTAACCTCAAATTTCTTCAGCTCTTCTTTGGCAGTGGTGTAAAGAACACCTGAGGAGTTGGGCAGTGCTGCGGTCTTCTCCGATGTCACTAGCCACTCGTCAAACCGAGAGAAATCCTCCAAAAACTTCTGCCACATACGCCATGTCTCTTCAATCCTGAAAAACAAAGACTTCAATATAATGTGTTTTCAAAAGGTATAAGATTTATGATTGTATTATGATTCATACTTGAGTCTTCTTTCCATCGACATGGCACAGATGGTCCTCCAACGGCGGTCCAGGGTTCGTGTGGCCTGCTGGATGGATTCACACTCTGTGTCTGTAGCACAGGCGTCACAGTCGTGAAGAAGAACCTCACATAGGTTTAACACAGACGCCACACCTGTGCTGTGTTTCTCAATGTCTCTCTGAAGCTCCTGAAGACACAGATGACTTCATTGATTCGCAAATTCAAACACTTTACGCATGTGCTGTATTCTTCTGTTTGTGTTGTGTACCTGATGCAGGTCGAGCTTTCTCTGGATCTCTTGGTAATCACAGGTTTCATAGATGATGGGACGGGTGAGTTCAGTTTCGATATGTGCGAGCCAGGAGCGCAGGTTACTCATGTTCTTATCCAGCTGTTGTACGGCTACCAGGGTCTCTCGAAGTTTCTTAACTCTAAAGACAAAAACAATGTGATTTTGTCATGTATTTTATTCACAAACACAACAGTTTAAGATCACTTTTTGTGTGTTCAGACCTGCAATTTTTGTGATTGAAAATATTTTTTTATATTTTCAAACAATTTTTTAAACATAAGATGGCAACCTTTTCATTTTTGTAAACAAGAACAAAAGAAAATATGAATCAATAGCATTATTTAATTTATATTTTTTATAGATATAACCAGGGTGTGATTTGTAGAAAAACCAGAGGGAGGATGTTATATCAGGAGGATATATATATCAGCCCGGAAGACCGAGGGCCCCATACATTTTGTCTCCCATTTAGCCGGGCTCAGATCTAGTATTGTTAGGGCATATAGAGATATAACAGTAACAAAAGTAGACACTTTTAAATCACTCCCGCGTACTCATCTGTCGATCGGTTTCAACACCAGTGATGTCTGATACTTAATATTTAGAGGAGTGAGGGATGTGGTGACACAGGGCTACATGTTATTGTAGTGTGCGTATAATTTGTTTTTTTCTTATGATGAAATCTAAAGCTACACGAGGAATTTAACTAAACTTAACTTAACTAAACTTAACAATAAAACTAAATAAAATATGATTTTTAGACAATTAAAAACAAAACTATTATAATGGCTTAAACTGTTGTGAATTCTGTTCTTTTTCAAGCATATATTTCAGGGTCTCACTATGGGATTCACACCTCCCAATAATCCTCAAAAGTAACATTACGCTCTACCTCATTGGTTGGCAGACATGACGCTTGTGTCTGATTAGTAGCCATCTTCATGGTATATGTAGCATAACACGTCATTTTTTCCACCTTAAAACCTCCTCTTGCTTCTGTCCAGAAGCCTTTAATTTGGATAACCATTAACAGGAACGGTACTCACAAGAACAGAATATCGAATAGGAGATGGGACCTTCACTTATCTAGTTTCCACATAAACTATCTGGAGATGATGGTGGTCTTCCTGACTATGAGTTTATGAAGTTTTGAATAGAAAAGTATCGGAAATACACAAGTGGTTTATATAAATCTGTAGATGAAACTGTATTAATTGGTATAATTTTTTCTCTTGAAAACATGTCCATGACAGATTACTAGAAGTGGATTTCAGTATTGTTCTAGACAAGAAAGTACTTTTCTTTTTTGTTGCCAACAACGGTTTACTAAGATATATTTTAAATGTTTGCCTTTTTTAAGCATCATACTTTCATCGTAGATTCTTTTGGCTGTGATGACCCAAGTAAAATATGTTCATGTGTTAATGTAAAGTCACCTGGCTCCTATGAGGTCCAGTAGGTGTTGCCAGCGTTCATTTACGTTGTTGAGCTTGTGCTTAATGTCTGAAGCTTTGCTCTCATGACTCGTTTGAGCTAAACGCTCTCCCAGCTCCTGGAGCTCATATTTATTCTCCTCCACAGCTGAAACTTCCTTCTGATAGTCCTGACAGCCAAACATTCAGACACATTTTAATAATACAATAACAAACCAAACTGTTAGATATTCTTTAAGTCAATGTCAAGGTTTTAATTTACCTTTCTCAGTTTCTCAATCATTTCTTCGATGCTCACATCTCCATTTTGGGAAACTTTACTTTCCATGCGAGTCAGCCAGTCACACAGGTCTTTATATTTGTCATTGAAGATCGCCCATTCATTCAGCCTCTCGCTCACCTGCTGCCTGCGCAGACACAACTGCATGGACACACACACTGATATTTAATACACAAGAAATCGACCACCACAAGTATGAGATTTGCAACAACATTTGTGTAAAAATGTTACCCTTACAGTTTCTAAATAAAATGCATTTTTAAAGAAATAAAATAAGGGTAGGAAGCAAAAGCTCCTATACTCACGAGTACAATTTTATATTAAAATGACTGAAGACATTTTTAAGAGCATGGACCATGCAGTAAAATCTGTCAACTGAAACAGCTAACATACACTCACATCCTGTGAGAGTCACGCACCGGATGCCACAGACATACAAAAAACAAACCTCGCAACACTCAGCACTTGAGTTCGGGTGCAGAGATATTTAACGTTAATCTGTTCCAACAGTGTGTTTTTTATTTTTTACCATGTTTTATTGATAAAATGTATGCAATTTAAAACCATATTTATTTTAATGGAGCTTAAATACTAAAGAACTATTGGAATTATTGGAGAACATTAAAATAAATAAAAAGTGAAAATGTTGTTTGTTAAGTCAATGAAGAATTCAGAGAGAAATATAAAATAAACCAAACAAAATATCTATAATTTGACCTTGAAATTTTGTGAAGTAACAGTAAATTCACATTATTACTACTTTTCTTATCAGTATAAATATAACCATAAAAAGAATAAAACAAATAAACAACAAAATAAAGTAAATCAATGTTTATGACAAACCTGATGACAGATCTCTTCCCACTGTCGTTGCAGAAGCTCAATACGTTCCTGTAGAACACACAGATCCTCAGGACTGATGTAAGCCGACAAAGATTCTCTCAACACCATCAGATGAGTCAAATCTTCCTTCCAACCATCAAACTTGCTCTCTAGATCCTGTGTCAAACAGATATTTGATGTCAATACATGTCTTTGCGGCCACAATCTATATATTTACATACAAACAACAGGGATGTATTAGCTGGATGTAAAGAGAAAAGAATGAGATGTGACTGTACAATAAAATATGTGAGTATCTGTAGATAAACACAGCCATGTACCTTGCATCTTATCTGTTCAGAATAAAGCTCTTCTTGGTGATCTGGGAGTGGTTGAGAGAGTTGACGTTTGAAAGCTCTAAGTTTCTCCACAGATCCTCCAATACCCTTCTCACATCTCTCCCAGTCCTGCATACACATAACAAAAAACCCAGAAAATATCCTGAAACCACTGTTTTAAGTCATTCTGAAATCCTCTGAAATCATTTGAACTACTTCTTTTTAAACGATTCAACTAAACTGACACCTAAAGTATTTTTGATAATAAACAATTTTTTTACATTTGTAGAAAAAACTAAGAGTATTTACCTTAAACAAACATTTCACTGGTTCTAGAGATGTCAACATTTTAGATTTTTAAAATACTTATACTTTATAAAACGATATTGATAAATTTAAGAACTATATATATTAATCAAAATATTATATTAAGACAAATGTATAGTTAGTATTAACTTGAATATTCTCTTATTTGACCTTCTTAATAACAAACACATTTAATTTTAGTTTTCTCCTATGATGTCTAATGAATCACACTCAAAAGTTCAGGGGCTTTTGAGACTAAATGTTGAATCGTCAGTCATGTTTTGGTGTGAAATCATTACCAGTTTTACAATATGTAATATGAAAAAAATATAATTGATATCTGTGTTTAACCCATATTGTCAATATTAGTGTTCTGCAACCCTTCTATAAGAAATATATAATTTTTTTTTAAATTATCAAATTCTTTCATGAATTACTAAAAATCTAAAAGTCAATTTCAGAAACAAAGTTAACAAGAAGCATCACTTAATAACCCGACTCAGATTCTTCAGATGAGTGCAATATGATTTGTTACCCTTAGCAGACTGGACAGTTCTTTCTTCTGCTCCTCCAGACGGCTGTTAGCGAGTCTCCAGCGCTCCTGTATGTTCATCAGCTCTTCCTGTAAGGAGGCTTCAGCCCGTGAGTCTGCAGACAGGAGGAGCTGTCTCCCCGTCTCCACCGTCAGAATATAACTGCCCTGCTGTCTCAACAAAACCTTCTCTTTCATCTGATAAAACATTACATCAAAAACAGGATATAAAACCTTATTTAATCCCAGAATCATGAGACTATAATACTGAAGTGCTATTGAAGTTCATTACCTGAACTGTGTCCAGCATGACTCTGGCCTGCTGAAGAGGAACTGGAGCACCGGCTCTAAGAGTCTCGGTCTGATGAGAAACTTCCACCAGCCACTTTCTGAGTTTCTCTGCCATCTGTCTGTATCGATGCCACTGACGCAGTTGACTATCAATAATTCCTCTCCGTTGCTGAGAGCGTCTCACAATCCCTTGCCATTGGTTACTTAGCAGAGTCAACTTCATCCTGAACTCATCTCTGAAAATACACAATAATCTACTTAATAGATATAAATACATGAACACCTCTTTATATTGTACTAGAGTTTCGACTTAAATGTCTTTTTATTTTTCTAATTGTAAATCTCAGCAATCTATTATCATAGAGACTATTCACTATGTAAAATATATTTTCAGAAAATCGGACTAAAATTCTGATTCATTCATAATTAACTCTAAATTAAAATGTTCCAGAAACTTATTTAATCCTTCCGGCAACTGTTTAGCAGACCAAATGCTTCACGCTCTCCTGAGTACGTTGCTTTGGCCAACAGCAGTCTGATATTTTCTACAATCCACAACAATTTTTTCCAGAAGGATGTTCATGGTTCTTGTTACATTTTTTAATTCCCCTTTGTCTCTGGTTTCTCTCGAATTCTATAAGGTGACTTTAACTGAATTGTGAAATAAAACCGAATCTGAATCCACAGATGGAAATGTTTCTCACCTGTCATCCACCTGTTCCTGCTCCAGCATCTGCTGTCCATCACTGATGATAGAATGAAGGATCTGCTGTTTGCTGAACATCTCTGTCTGAAACAACTGAAACAACAAAGCCACATTTAAGCTTCCCAAACAGTTTAGACATGAAGCTAAAATATGTTCTCGCATGTCTCTGCACACACATCTCACCTCAAGAGCTCTCTGCTGTTCCATCAGACTCTGAAAGTTTCCGGATATCTCAGCGGAAAGATTGTCTTCTGTCTGCTCTAGGAACTCCATCCAGGTCTGGCACTTCTCCAGAAATGTCTGCTGTTGCAGTAAAAGAGCCTGGAGTTTGCTGAAGAGACAATTTACATCCTCAGTGGTTGGTTGCGTAAATAAAGAATCCAAATAATGACAGAAATCATCAAAAGGCAAACCTGAATCTCTCTGTGGTTTGAACGGAAACATTTGACCAGCTTCTGTTCAGGTTCTGCATGTGTTTGATCTCAGAATCGTTGAGAGGGAGTCTGTAACCCAGTTCATTCAATCGCTCAAGGTCAGGAACCATACTGCTAAATTTCAGCATTTGTTTCTGAAAAAAACAAGCCACAATGTAAAAAATCCAATAGATTTCATATTTAAAAATTGCTTATAATTCAGTCAGTTTCACTTGTTTACCTTCATTTCCTCCATACGATCCTGGATCAGCGACTGATCTGAAGAACCATTCGGATCCTGACCTTTCAGATGCTCTTCGGCCTCCAGGATCCAGTGAGAGAGAGAGTCCAGCTGCTCATTAAATGTCTCGTAGTCTCTCACTCCAGCCTGGAATAGTAAAACACCTCAGAACCTGACAACAAACTGTGTGATCCAACACAGATGTGTTCCGATATCTCACCTGCAATACAGCTTGTTGTCGAATCAGACTATGCTCAAAGCCGTTCAGCCGTTGAGAAAGTGACAGGTGATCAGACTGGAGGGAGGCGGCGGCTGAAGTATCCACCTGTTGTTTGAGTTGCTCTCCCAGCTCCAGTAAAACCTGCAGAGACGTCTGAACAGGAGCCTGAGACCTCAACAGCTCCTGATGGATGTAAAATGTTATAAAACCAAAGCTAGCATCAAGTCAATTGTACATCAAAAAATCATACAAGTTGGACTCACAGCACAGTCCTGGATCCACGTGGACACTTCTTCTTCTGTGATGTCTTTGCTGATAGCGCTCTTCAGCAGCTGGTTTGCTCTCTCTTCAAAGCTCTGAACACTGGTTTCACTCTGTATGTAAAGATCTTTATATCTCTGCCAGAGCTGCAGAAGAGCCTTGCTGCTCTTCAGACGCTCCAAAATCTCTTCCTGAAGACTGTTCCATCTAAAAATAAATTATTTATGTAATATGGGTTTGATTTTGTATGGGTGTGATGTTTATGTTTTTATTAGAAGTGTTTCCGGCCAAGTGGACCCATAGCATTATTGTTTTTAATATACAGGCATTAAAATGTATGTAAATTATATAATTCCACAAGACAGCATTGTCCCTGTTGGACTGAAATCATGTTCAGTATGTATAAAAATCTAGACACTTTTTATAAAATATTGAAAACAAAGATTTTTCTAATTGCTCTTTTTCATACTTCTTTTTGAGCAAGCATTTGCAAAACACAAGAAACTCATGAAGGTTAACCAAAAATAATGATTATTGTAAAATTAAATGTTGAAAATATTGTTTCTGCCCAGCAGCATAAACATATGTGTGATCTTTGTATTTTTCTTACGTTTTTAATTGATAAAAAAATTAGTAAACAGAAAAATCTATTATGTTGATTTAAAAAAAATTATAAATATTTAAAATAAACAAATGAATTCATAAATTCTGGCGTTGAACTATTGTAAATATTAAACAATGTTTAAAGCATTCTCTATAGGTCAAAAAGTAGGAATGTAGGTCATTTAAAATTCTAGGGTGAATTTGACTCGAAATGAGGCCAAGAACTGTTCACATAGGAGTCTTTCAAATATCTTCCTCTACAGATTTAGAACAACTGGAGAGTGAATAATTTATGATAAGTTTTCTAAAAAAAACTAAATATATTGTAGTTTGTAAAGACTTGTTATAAAGGCTTGGGCTTAAGTTGAATCTAGCAGTGTTGCTCACCTCGCGTTGATGTCTTTCAGAGTGTTATTGAGCGAGTCACAAACAGAGGGGTGGCACTCCTTCAACAACTCATGGGTAACAGCTCCAAACTTTCTCAGACAGCTCTCTTGCTTCTCAAGCTCCACCTGTAGATTCTACACACATCAGACAGAATCAGATTATTTTCCACACTGTTGATTTCCTGTGCAACACACAAGCTGCTCAGAATGTGTTTTACCTGGAGACTCTGCACCTGCAACTGCGCAGCCTCTAGAGATCCCGTCATCAAACGGTACCGAGACACAGAATATCTTCCCTCGGTCAGGAATCCGTTGATTTCCTCGGAAACTTGTCTATACTGACTCCACTTATCCTGAATAGACTTCAGACTGATCTTCAGCTGACCGATCTAATGACGCACAAGCACACATATTTATTCACCTACCTCAAGAACCATACTGTGACTTATCAGTTTCACACCCTGACTAATTAAAAGAATAAATACCAGGTGGTCTAGATTGGCCCATGTGTTATTGAGGGTTTGAAGAGACTCCATGACCACAGCACATGCCTCATCTGTCTTGTTTTGAACGAGAGCACACGCTTGCTCTTCCACTCGCTCCAATTCCCTCTCCTTATCTTTAATCACCGTCTCCATCTCCTGATTGAGAGAGGACATGTTTAAGAATATCTGTACTACAGATGTTATGTTTATAAGTAGCCATTTGTGTTTGGGAATTAACCTGGCAATCTTTGAGTGCATTCTGGACTGAGGACAAGTTCTCGACCCTGTGCTTTCTCTTGAGTCGCTCCTGCTGAGCATTCAGCCATGCCTGAAGATTCTGAACTTTACTCTCATAGTCAAGCCAAGATGTCAACAAACTCTCTAGATATTGTACCTGAAATAACAACAAGAAACAGAGAACGATGACAAACACTTAATGGAGGGACTGCATTCAATTTTTTAGATTTAATTGGATAGCTCTTTGATTGGTAAAAAAAAATATTTTAAGGCTGAAACATTTTGTACTTGGACTTTGATAACAGGTTTACATAATTTCATTAATCCTGGCTTTCTCTTACTCTCTCTGTGATACAGGTCTGCAGAATCTGCCAGCGACGGTTTGTGGCTCCCAGTTTCTCTGCAAAATCAGTTGTGTAGCTCCGTTTGCTTTCCAGCTCCTGAGCACCTATCTGAAGGACAGACTGATTCACAAAGTCCACGGTAAGCTGTTTGCAGTTGATATCCACTCTGAAGCCCTGCACAAAACAAAAAAGAGGTAACACAAAAATACACATAGAAAAGGTTTCAAAGCAGAATCTTGATGTGTCAAGAGTTTATTTTGAACCTTGTAACGCTGTAGGTACTCCTGGATGACCTTTGACCCGACAGCCCCCTTGAGATTCTCTTCATCTTCTTCCACGACTCTCTCCATCAGTGAAACCCAGTTCTCAAGTTCAGTGATAGTGTGATGGGACACAAGTTTATCCATCTGAGACTAATGCAAATAAAGAACAAAAAAGACCTTAAAGACTAGAAAAAATAATCTTGCACATAGTACCAAGGCAAATAAATCAAAAGAAATGCACCTGATGTAGTTTCTCCTGCACCACAGGAATACGGGCGAGCAGTTCAGACCACTGCGAGTCCAGCCGGCTGAGATCAGACCTCAGAGACGCCGTGTCCATCTTCTTGAGTCTCAGCAGCTGGTTTCCTTCATTTAACACTGAGGCTCTCAGACTGGAATGATTTTCTACATCCTTGCTGAACTCCTGTGTGTTATATTTATATATTGTGTTATATTTATAAAAAATATGTTTGTTTTGAAATCAGAATAAAAGTTTAAATTGATGAACAGGGTTTTTTGGTTTAAACTATTATATTTATTCTAAAATTATTAAATTAATTATAATGTCAAAAAACTATAATGATTTTTTAGCGGAAAAAGTTTAAAACCTTAACTGAATAAAAATTCAAATTAATTATTAGTTGTAAAATAGATAAATGAAATAGAATTGTAGTAAAAATACTATTGAAGCAAATACAAATATTATTTAGAATATAGTATAAATACAAATTTAATTGGTACACTTTAAACGATAAAAACATTAACATAAACGTTCACCCTTGTAATGTTACCCTATTTACAGTTTTTTATAATCACAAGCACACATTCTTTATTCTTTTTTGAATTTTGCAGAACTCTCACAGTTCTCTTGAACAAGTTTCGGCTTGGCACAAAAGTTCATTCCGCAAATCAAATTATCATGCCGACATCTCTCTCCCTGTCCGTCTCTTCTTTCTTTTTTCCCTGTGGACATCATGTCGGCTTAGTCCCAGTTGTACCACACTAGAAATAACAACTAGCCTGACTCTAAAACTCTCTTCAAAACTTTCTCTGCTCTTCTCTGTGAACCTTTCACTTCTCTGATTTGACTGATTTGACTCTTTCTTTGTGAAGGAAACCACTGCTATCAGCAGCCAGTTCTCTACCCGGCCTCCGCTGGACCATGCACCAACTCTTGAGACGTCTCCCTCCACTCTTTCTCTCTGCTAACTCTCTCTGCTAAGGACACCGTTGCAAAGATCATCACCTCTAACCACGTATCGACCTGCCCACTGGATCCTATCCACACCCATCTTCTTTAGGCTACCTCTCCTTCCGTCATTCAAACTCCACATCTTCAACTCATCTCTAAGCTCAGGTACATTTCCTTTAACTTTCAAGGAGGCTCGCATCATCGGCAGTTAAAGTAACCGACCCCGAATTCTGCACTTCTGGAGAACCAAAGGACAATATCTCCTCTGCCCCTCATTGAAAAACTCTTGAGTGTGTTGTCTTTGACCAACTCTGCTCCTTCCCTATTCAGAAGAACCTCCTGGACAGCAACCAGTCAGGCTTCAAGAGTGAGCACTCCAAACCGCTCTGCTTTCATTGGTTGAAGACCTAAGACTGGCAAGGGCAGCCTCTAAGTCATCCGTTTTTATCCTGCTGTCAAACATCGCATTCTTCTTTAGACACTCAAGATGTATCTCTGACACAGCACTACAGTGGTTTCAGTCTTACCACTCAGGTAGGTCCTTCAGGGTATCTTGGAGATGTAAAGTCTCGGAATCTCAACTCCAGTGTACATCAGGGTTCAGTGCTTAGTACGCTACTCTTCTCTATCTACCTTATAGTACTGGGATCCATGTGACATCACGCTCTGGATGAAGGACTACTATCTAGAACTGAACCTTGAAAAAAAAAAATTCATCTCCACTGACCCAAAGATCCATCACAACCTCTCTTTCAGACTAGGACGATCCATCATACTACTCTCCAGGACAGCCAGAAATTTGGGAGTAGTAATCGATAATCAACCTTTAAGGATAATGTTGCAAGTACGGCTGAGTTCTGTAGATTCCCTCTCTACAAAATCAGGAAGATAAGACCTTTCCTCTCTGAGCATGCTGCCCAAATTCTAGTGTAGGCTCTAGTCCTGTGTTAGCTGGACCACAACAATGCTCTACTCGAAGGACTGCACAATCAAACCTCTGCAGATTACACAGAATATGGTAACAAGAATGATCTTCAAGGAACACAACCGTACCTCTCTACATCAAGTTACACTGGCTCCCTATAATTGTACTTGCTAAAAATTTGACCTAGATAAAAATTTGCTGTTGAATTTTGCTGTCTTATTTGGTTTTTGCATTGTGTTATTGTGTTTAACCACTTAAACATATTAAAAAAAATAATTCATACAATTTGAAACAAGTGGTCAATGATGGAATTAATGCCAAAGCAAAAATAAATGATCTAGAGTTAGCTCACACATATTACTGTTGCGGTATGAAATGTTTTACAAAAGTCACCAAAGCATGAAAAAATTTTTCTGTAGCAATTGTAAAAACTTTAATATCCTTGTGTATCCGTCTTGTGCGACTTTGCTTGTGTTTCTGTATTGTCTTTGTACTCTGTGCTGCCTGTAAGCTTTGAATATTCTGGATTTCTTCTAGTGTTTGAAACTTTATTGATTTATACCGTAGTTTTGTCCCTCCTGTGGAAGGTCTTTTTTTTAAATATATTTCTGTTTCGTGTTTTAACCATTATCAAAGTTTTGTGTTTCTGCTCCCATGCCAGCATCTGGGTTCTTCCCATGCCATTTCCAGTCAGTACACAGTTTTGATATGTTTAATATTATTTAAAAATGTATGTATAAAAAAACATATGTAAATGTTTTTTATGTATATTATATTAGCTTTATCAATGCTATGCAAATATGACCAACCAGAAAATCAGGGAGCTGGTCTTTGACAGTATCCGGCTGACCGGTGACGGATTGCATGTTCCAAAACTCCAACCGTTCCCAAGCGTCCTGCAGCCAGCAGCTCAACTCATCAGCCTCTTGTTTATATCTGCGACAAACAGCAAGCATCAGTCACTGCATATACTCTGAAAGAACATCGATAATTGAATACACTTAAAAATAAGCAGTCTGACCTGGTGCTGTGTTTTAGAATAGAATCCAGATGCTGTAACTCTTTGTTAATCTTTGTGCTGTTGTTCAGCCAGCGTTCACCCAGAGAAGCCAGCTGATTCTCCAGACTGGGACAGCTGATGTATGACAGGAGCTGACGGCCATCCTCCAGCACCTGATGTAGCTTATGCTGATGCTCAGTTAGACTGGCCTTCAGTGCCTTTAGGGCGAAGATGATAGAAAATCAACACGATAAAGTGTACGACATAGTGATAGTGTATTATAATCCCATTATCTAACATTAAACCCTCCAGCTCTTATAATATTATTGACAGACATTATTCAGAAAAACAGATGTTTTACTTGATAAAGCTCAATTCTCTCAGTAAGCCTGTCTTCAGTCTCTTCCATCAGGACAATGGTTGGCAAACTGCCCTCAACCGTCTCCAGCAGCTGATACAGGGACTGATAATCCAATACGAGATGATTCCATGTCTGTAAGTGTGCATGAATATAAATATAGGACACAATGCAGATGAATGGAAGAAGAGATTTTTTTAGACTAATTTTGATAACTTAACATCAAATGTCAAGCAAATGTCCTGTAAACCAACGTTTTATCTACACTTTTCCGTTCATATGACAATTTCAGTGAATAGCAAAAGAGCAAAAATTTTATTAAATTGATCTTTTATTTCATTTTAAATATTTTTATTTAAAAACGGTCCGCTTCTAAAACTAGATTTTTGGCATGTGTATTTTAAGTGTGACAGATTAAACTTCAATCTAACCACACGCATTTTCCATTACCTCTGAGATGCACTCTAGCTCAACACCTCTCTTATGTGCTTGCTTAAGAATGTCCTGAGCTCCAGCTAGCGTCTCCTCCAAAGTCTGACGCTCATTGGGCTGAACAAAGGCACTGACTTTTTTATAAAATGTCTCCGTGAGGACCATGTGCCACTCCAAGCCTTGGAAAAATTCCTGGAAACAAAACGCCGACACAATTCATTTTCTACATGTACATTTTCATTTTTGCATTTTGCAGACGCTTTTCTACAAAGCGACTAACAATGCATTATAACTTTACATTTGATTCTGAGTATGTGCTATCCCAACCCAATTGCTCTGGAGTTGCAAGGCTCATGCTTTAACCACAGAGCTACAGAAAAGCTAGTCCATACTTATATTTTTTAAACATATTTGATATAGTTCACCATTCACCTTGTGTTTGTCTAGTAGGTTTTGCACATCTTCTGCTGAGCTGGCGATCATCTTCTGGTAAGCGGCCATCTTGTCCCTTGCTGTGTCCACTAGGTCGATCAGATCCTGCAGAACTCGCTCGTACTGATTCTTCAGGGCCATGTTCTGGTTCAGACCACTCCGCCGAGAGCCCACGATCATCGCCAGCTCTTCATAAGCATCCTTTCAAAAAATCCAACAGTTTTTGTCTGTTACGTGTTTGATTTTTTCCAGGTTTTATGATCCAGATTAATAACTGTTTGCATACCTGAAGCTTCAGAAGCTCATTGGTGGAGAACTGATCAGGTTGTAGCTCCGCCCCTTTGGCTTTTAGTTCTGTGATTCTGTGCTCGAAGCCTTTTAGCATCTCTTCAGCTTCTGCGATAATCTTGCAGAACAAAATTCAACATGATTTAAAGCATGTCATAAATTATTCTTTAAAAAGAACAACATGACGTGAGTGTGATTACTTCTGTTTGTTTAGTTGTGGTATGATCAAGTATTCCTGCCATTTTCTGGATAATCTGGAATTTATTTTCACTGAGAGCAGAAAACATACGCTGCAAGTCCGTCTGAAGAGAAAACAGGAGGTGAGGTCATGATATGGAGCTGATGCACGCAAGGACATCAACAGGACGTCATGAATAAAAACAAAAACATCATGCTCACCTGGAACGCTGTAAGCTCGAGCAATTTGCTTCGCATGGAGTCACAGCGTCGCTCCACTGCCGAGTCCAGAGCTCCCAGACGGCGGGTGAGACAGTCAAGGGTGTCCTTTATCACAGTCTTCTCCATTTCAGATAGACCCACAGCCACCCCTAGCAAACCCTGGCTGTGGCTGACCTCTCTGCTGACCTCTGCGACGTCCTTACCTAATGTCTATGATGAACGAATTTAAAAGCTTAAAAGACGTACAGTAAAATTCCTTTAAGATGTGCATAATCAGAAAACAGTCAGACCTCATGGTTGGACAGTTGCGTCTCAGCATTCTCTGTGAGCAGCGCAGGTCCAGAAAACAGTGTGTTTTCCACATCATCCACCCAAGAAGATGTGGTGGTCACCGTTGTGTAAAGCTGCCGCTCCATGAAAATAACATCTCTCTCTGAGGCCTACAGAAAGAATCAAACATCACAAGCTGTGCCCAAAAATCTAGTGGTGTGAAAGTGACGGGAAGTCAGGCGGTTACCTGAGGGCTCATTTCATGTATTGTGTGACTGAATCCATTGTGCATTGATATCAGGCTGGACTTGTCCAGGGTTTGAGTTTCTTTTTTATAATCAGGAGCTGTCATTTTCACACGCCTCGTTCTGGAGTAAACCTGACAATTTAAACAGAACAGCAAATAAAATATTTTAGAAAAATGAGAAAAAGGTCAGTATTTTATTAACCTGAGATGTATACTTTATACACACACACACGTATCTAACCTACAATTTAAAATTTTAGATTTAATGTAAATATTATTTGATAGTACTGGTTGTTTGCTGTCCTGCTCCAGTGTGTTGATGAGCAGCTGTAGTTTAACATTCATGTCTTTCTTCAAACTCTGCCATCTCTTCATTCTTCGTTTCTTCACGGTTTCACTGTCTCGCATCACCTCCAGCTCAGGTGAGAGGTCTTCTATTCCACTGCAGAAGTTCGAAGGATCATAAAGGTGTTAAAAGATGAGAGACGAGAGAATTTTTTATGATATCAGAGTTAGAAGAGATGCTTCTCATGATACCTAGTAGGAGATGTTGGGGAAGACTGCTGGGTGAGGATCTCTTCTCCACGACTGGCTACAGATTTCAACAGCTTCTTTTGCTCTGACAGTTGCTCTTCCAGCTCCTAAATAAGCAGAAAAAATTAATTATGAACCGATTTGTTGAGACTATAAATTGCAACTTTAGCATTTTCCATAATTTATGTCACAATGTTGGGAGGTAGAAAATATAAATGAAGTTGTTGAGTGGTTAAATACTAGCTATCTATATATTTTGGTTAATTTGTCTATTAATTAATTTAATTTATCTTCCAGTAGTAATGTCATTTAAAGGGAAACCAAACTAGACTTGAGGTACAATAAAAGTACCTTTTGTCTTTGCAGACTGTCCTGTTGCTGTAAAATGCGTGTGGACCGGGCCTGAGCCAACCAGTCCTGTACATTTGGACTCAGAGAGCGACTGGAGCCTGATTCACTGGATTCTGACGGCTCTCGTTGGGAATCCTGCACAACACATAAGCATCATCAGATTATTTAACCTTAAATGATCATACCACCATCAATTTGTGACAAAAATTCACAATAATCCACTTTTATAAAGTTGCTGCAGAGAAAGCCAGTGCTGCTTAATAATAATGTGAATTATGGGCAACAAAAATAATGTTTTTATTATTACACTTGGTCTGACAATGCAGATCTTCCAGTTTTAAAGTTGCCTGCAAAAGAACTATGATTCAACAAATTTGCAAAACAAATACGATACATGCTAAGCATTATTGTTAAACATTGAGTCATTTCTAAAAATATCTTCTTTTGTGTCCAAAGAAGAAATGACATACAGTGATTTTAAAGTTTTTAATGAATTGCTCACCTGGATTTTGAGGCATTTGTCCTGTAGCATCCTCTGCAGCTCCAGCAGGCTTCCCTTCAGTGTGCGCAGTTTTCTGGTCAGCTGCTCGGCCTCTTCCCTGTTCTCCGGCCGGCCCTCCAGCAGAAGCGTCTCACTGTGTCTGGACAGCTCTGACAGAGCCAGCACCTTCTCCTCGATTTCCAGAAGCATGTCCTGCAGAAGCAGCAGAAGAGAAGCCAGCTCAAACATGGCTCTGCTCACAGTCCTGCTGTCATCCCACACCTACATTATCCATAATCCCTCACGTGCCATGCTCCCAGTAAACACGCATTCTTCCGCTTAACAACAGGAATATATACCCGACACCTTATTTACGTCCAATACCAACCTAAATTGTTACAATATAAAAATTAAGGGGTTTCCCAAAGGAACATGAAAGTAGGTCTATAATATTATGTTGAAGGCAAAAAAGCTCCTCCCGTTTCCTCACAATCTTACAGTATGTTACAACCCCCTCATAATTATGCAATAAGGGGTGGGGTTAACTTTCTTACAAGTACCAATTACCACAAAGGAATCCACTAATATCCTTAATACCATTAAACCAATTTGAATAATCTGATTACATCTCGTGCCACAGATGCTTCAAGATCAACTTATGTGATCTCTCAGAGGCCTGTTTCCCGATGCGCTTCACAATATAATAAAATGTATTACATGTAATTCATTTGGAAGCATAAGTCAGGAAAACATTGTCACAGTTATAACAGTATAAATAACATTCTTGGTTTAAGGGAATGCTCTTACCTGGTAGTACCGGAGTTGCTCATCAGTAAATTCATGAGAAAAGGAAGGGAGGTCACTGCGAGTTCTCTGCAGCCATTGATCCAGCTGATCAGTCTGGTTCATGTAACAATGTAAAGCTTGAGCCTGCTGCTGCTTCTCTAAACGATCACTTAGTTTCTCCTACAAAACAAACCGTATGTCTATTTAATATTTAGGGAACCTTCTAATATTTTAGTACAAATGAGGATGTTACCAGCATATCTTAACATAAAAACATCTGTTAAACAAATATTCGTATTTAGTATTTATTTTTAAATATGTATTTGTTTACTTAATAATTGTTTTAATATATGATATACCTTCCCAGCATAACGTAATAAGGTATTTAATAACGTAATTATTAAATAAAAATGCAAATACACATATTGTACTTTAATAATTAATAATAAATAATAAATAAAAACACTTAAAATAAAGTAAATTATGTAAACTTAATCTTTTATGATTATTAAAATGATTATCATTATTATTTCATAATTATTATTTATTATTATATCATTTTTAAACCTCTAAAAGTCGTTGTTTTCCAGATGCCTTCATGTGGATGGTGGCCATCCTCTCTGCAAGTACAGTAAGAGTGGACTCCATGGCCAACTGATTGGACGAGTCTGAGTCAACAGCATCAGAGATCAGATCTTCTGTGAAGCTGGACCGAAGCCCATCAATATCACCCTGAAGTCTGACAATATCCTCCATCTGATTCTGAGCATGACATTATGATGTTAGCAAGTTAAAAATGTGGTTTAGAACTCCTGCTTAAATTTGCATATACCTGATGCAGGAGCATCTGTCTATCAGGGCTTAAATCGTGCATGGGTGGCTCATTCAATATGACCTCAAGTGACTCCATCTTAGCAGAGATGGACTGTACAGATCCCTGATAACGTTGTTGTTTCTCCAGAGCCTCGTAGAGAGACTTCTGCTTTTCACTGATCTATAAAACAAAGTCAATATGAATTCAAAAATCTTAAATATTTTGTACTTTGATTAAAATGCACATAATGTCACATTTACCACAATTTTCAAAGACTCCCACGATCGCTGGAGATCATCTAAGCTGGCCACAGACTGCAGCGTGGGATTGTACAGTTCTTGGACAGGAGCCCTGCTGAGAGATGCTTGTGTCCCCTACATAAAATACAAGATAAATTAATGAATTACTATAAATGAAAAACAATGTTTAACCCCTAAACAACTTTATAATAAGTTTGAAAATAATTTATTAAGTTATGGGCATGTAGAAATCTCAGCCAAGAACTTTTTTTAAGATTTTAAGAACAATATCTTTGTGAAAATATTAATGAGGTGGTCGACTGGGTAAATACAAGCTATACTTACACAGCAAAAAGGTATATTTTTAGTACATTTATCTAACAATTTATTTAATTCCTTTTAAAAAATATATTATAGTAGTAGTTAAGAAGACTTAATACTGTAGGAATCCATTTTTGTTCTTTGTACCAGTAAAAAAGCTTTGGCATGACTAGTTGTACCTTATTAACAGCTGCTTCAGTGTTAGTGTTTGAGGACAGAGATGAAGAGAAAGCAGTAGAACAGATCTCACTGATGCTGACCTCCTCACTGGACTCCTCAGTTACAGGAGACAAGAGAGACTGACAGCGACCAGATGACATCTGATATCATCAGAAACAGAGTTTATTCATGAGTGATTCTTTTAGATGCAACGGTTAATGACGGGCCAGAGAAATTAGTTAGTTATTAGTACAGAAGAAAAAACAAACACTTCTCTAAACTGTCCTTCATAGTAATGCCTGTTTTACATACCGAACCCAAAGAGGCTTGTATCTGGCTCTGTTTTCTTGTAGCAGTATCACCATTTAATTCCTCCATGCTTCCGTTTAAATCGTCTGCATCACTCACGGTCAGCAACGTGGTGGCGTGTTTCGCTTTCACCGTCAACATCTTACACTTTGAGTTCAGGGATGCAATTTGCTCCTGGTAGCCTCTGATTTTCTGTGCTAGGTCCTGTTGAGATGAATGAAAATATTAGTCATCTAAAACAATGTGGATATCAATATAAAGCAAATAAAGATATATAATTAAGCATATAGGATGGTCCCTGACCTCATGGTGAAGAATTTGAGCCTGCAGTTCTTGGATGTTGTTGGTATTCACAGGTTGGTCTTGAATGACCCTATGGGCATCTTCAATCATGACCTGCAAGTTCTTCACTTCCTGTTCATACTGTTCATACTGTACCACCGCCTCCTGTAAAAAGATTGTAACAAAATTTTTATGAGACTAATCCACCTTAAGTTTTTCGGCCAGTGGTATTAAGTTCAATTCAATTCAATTCAATTCACTTTTATTGTCACATCACCACGGCACATGTGCCCTGGTGAGTGAAATTCCTAGGAGCTTGCTCCAAAAACAGCGCAGTACAGGTAACATGTAACATGAAACATATAGTGCAGACCACATAAGACAGTGTGCAATATGCACATACATATAATCAGTACACACAGTGTACTATAGACAAACACAGTCGAAACATTCAACACAGTGTGTACATACATACATTTAGCACGAGAAAATCATTAAACACTAAACACAGAGTGTGCACGTTCTGCATATGTAAACAAGATGTGCATAAAGATTGTAAGGTGCAGCAGAGTGGACGTAGTCCTAATACAGTTAGTAGTTGTGCATAGGATGAAGGTAGACTGTTGTATAAAGTGCAGTGTGTAAATATTGTCCAGTGTTAAACTTTGGAGTTAAAGTGCAGTGTGTGACAAGTTCTTCCTACCTGCAAGATGTTGCATTGCTGGATGGCCGTGTGCTGAAGTTGACTGGCTTCTTGCTGTAGACAGAGAGCGGTGCGACAGATGGACAGACTGGTGACCACTTCCTCAGGAACTCTGAGAGCGGTCTGACACTTCTGCACAGCCTCCACCTGTTGCTTAAAGTTCTCCATGTCCAACAGCAAACGCTGAAAAATAAATGCATTTGAGGTTGGTCTGTTATTGCTCTGTGAAATTTTAAATAGTTCTGATTAATAAAATGTTTGAGTTCATATAAAAGTCTGTATTAATATTAACTATAGAAATATCTAAGCTCAGTTTGATACATTATTGAGA
The DNA here is from genome assembly GCA_033220385.1 of Triplophysa yarkandensis. Classification (NCBI taxonomy): domain Eukaryota; kingdom Metazoa; phylum Chordata; class Actinopteri; order Cypriniformes; family Nemacheilidae; genus Triplophysa; species Triplophysa yarkandensis. The sequence continues at coordinate 103,186 of JAWHQN010000155.1, read as the reverse complement.
TCTCTTCTGTAACTCTAGTGGACACGGTAATGAGGTTTCTGCCACTTTCAAGCAAGTTTCCATTATCTGTCAATTTAAACCTAATGATGTCTAAAAGAAATAATCTAGTTATTAATACGGGATATATTTTCTTAGTGGTCAGTGCTGTCATTTCTACATTTATTGTTTTAGGGGGGGGGGGTTGTCAAAGTTCCAATGTGTAAAATGATATACAAACACATTTGAGGCTAATGTCAGGCAGTTACCTGTCTCTGAGTCAGCTGTTCTTTAAGACTCAGTCGCGCTAGTTCTGGAGATGTGAGAGTGGCCTGAACTTGCTCTATTGACACATTCAGGGCTTTGACCTCACCTTCCAACCTCTCCATATCCTACCAGAAAAAGACAATTAGAGTGATCTTCAGTTGTTGAAAAGTTAAATTTTTAAGTGAGAGGTGACTAATCTTCAGACCTTTTCTGCATCCTGGAGACTCTGCAATCGAGATCTAATGCTCTGCTCCAGTTCCTCAGTGTGACGGCTCAGTTCCGAAACCTGCTGTCCCATAGACTCCACCTGCAGCGTCTCAGAAAGGATCTCCACCTTCTCCTGCATGGCGTCCATGTCACCGTGAAGCTCATGGGACTCACGCAGAACAGACTACAATAAAATGTATAGATAATAGGCCATTTGACTGAAGTACTTACAACTGGATCAAGTAAACCTTATTTCAATGGCGTTGTGTGTCAAAGGTCACCTGATACATTCTGATCTGCTCATGCAGGTGAGACGATGAGTTCCAGATGATGTTGGCTTTCTCCAGACTCCTGGCATTGTCTGTCCACTTCACTATGAACTCAAACATCTCATTGTATTCCTCTAAATGTGCCTCAGCCTTGAGAAAAGACAACACATATATGATGACAAACAGCCCCTTAGACTTCATCTTTAAAATATCAGTATCATCTTACTTTCTTCAGCCATATAGACTTATACTCCGCCAGGCGAAGTGTGTGATGATGGATCTCTCGTAACTTGGTGATGGCATCAGCAAGCTGTCTAGCTATGAGAGGGTTACGACGACCAAAGTCTTGCAAGGCAACATCAAGCTCGACCAATGTTCTACCACAGACATCAAGTTCATCACACAGATGCTGAAAAAAGAAAGTAGTATCTATTTCTAGTGTCAACTCAGTTACATGTACTTTTATCTATTCGTGCACTAAAGGTATTTGGATCATACTCTGGTTTCAGCTTTTGCCTGATCGATGTCGGTGGCTCTTTCTTTTAGCGCAGCAGAAATGGCCTTTATTTTTTCAGACACATCATGAATCCTAGAACTGAACTCTTCTTTGATTACTCTGGACTTTTGAATGTCTCTCTCTTTGGCTTGAACCTCAAGATAGATGAAAAAAACATCCATACATTAAGAAGTTAATTCCTGAACATTTGGACAGTTTAGTCTTGCTCAAGGGCAAAAAGGGAAATACTTATCAAGAAACTTCATAAGTACCTGGTCTTCAATAGACCCCAAAGCCAGAGACACTTCAGCCAGCTGCATAGAGATCTCAGATGGAAGTATAGTATACAGGTCCAAATATTTACTCTGCTGTTGCTCAGCAAGCTTGTCCACATTCTGGCGGTGTGTTATCAACTCTCCATGCATAACCTGTATAAGCAAGAGAAACAGCTTAGACTTAGAGAATCCTAAACCTAAAATGTTGTATTTTACATGCTATTTTGTGATGAAAATAGATGAAATAGAACTCAAATAATACTACCTCCATTTCTTGTGTTAGAATGTCCAGATCAGACGTTGGGTTCAGTAAGAGCTCTCTGGAGTTCTGAATCCAACTCTTGACTAGACTTAATTCTCTCTCCACACCTTCCCTGTCATTCAACTCCTGCTGAACTCGATTCTTTCCAGTTCTGGCTTTCTGAAGGAGACTGTGAAAGAGAGAATTAAAGTGATTTACAGTGAAATAATGCTTTTATGTAAGCAATTGTAAGAATAAATAATTACCTCTCCAGCTGATCTTGAACAGCTTTGATGTCCTTTATACTTGGCAGTTGAACATGATCAGATGTTGGCACAGAAACCTCCACATCATGCAGCAGGCTTAGAGCGTATTGTCGTAAGAGAGTAAGAGAAGATATTTCCCTCTCAAGGTCCTGACTGACCAGCTCATACTGGTCCAAATGTGACTGCAGCGTTGCTTTGGAGGCTTTCTCAGCAGTGCATTCAGGTACACGATTCTTCAGTTCTTCTGCAACAGCTCTCGCCTTCATCACCTGAACAACAACAACAACACATTAACAGATAAAACAAAACTACGTAATTTTATATCAGAATGTTTTAGTGAGTACAGCTAAACTGTACCTTCTCTCTAAACGTCCTCCATTCATGGGCCGTGTCCTCCAGCACCCTTTCTTGGCCTCGAGCTACGCTGCGCAACCTAGTCCAGCGCTGCCACACCGTAGTCATAGATCGACTTATAGTGGCTTTACTGGCATCACTGCCAATCTGTTCCAACTGAGACGCTTGTTCCTCCAAACCAGTCAGCTTTTCCTGGAAACTGTTCACCATGGACACCAGAGACTGCAGGCCAAAGAAAAAGCTGACTTACTATTCTCATGAAAATTCTTACTGTTAAATTGTAAATTTTTCTGCACCACACTCAACTCACCTTATGACCCTTAAGCTTCTCTTCAGCTTCCTGGTTGGTTGCAGCTTTAGCTGTGGAAAACTCTGTAAGTTTCTTTTCTGCTTCATTCATCAGCTCAATGATGGTTTGTCTGGATTCCTGATATGTGTTCCACTGGGCAACACAGCTGCATGGGACACATGTGATAATAAATTGACATTGGCACTTTGAACCACCCAACCTCTCGCGCTGTGTGACCCACAAGTGGTTCCTAACCCACACTTTGAAAACATTTGATTTACAATGTAGAAATGACGAAATGAACCATACCTGTTTAAGACATCCTGATGGCACTGTAGCTGGTCTCTGACCTCAACTCCTCTCTGCTGAGCAGACTCCACACTCAGGCGTACTTGTTCTTTAGCTATGGGATTCACCAGGTTCTCTAGCTGAGGTGGCAGAGATTCCAGCTCCTCAAGAATGCCAAGAAACTCCTGCTCAGTGGCCATGATATCTTCCTGTTGCCTCAGGCATTCCTCATAGTTTTCCACATCTACCCCAAGACTAGCCTGCTGCAAGAAGCCCACGGCATCTTCCAACCACTCGCACGCTGTTTGCATTCTAGAGTGATACTTCTGACACAAGGAAAGAGCTTGCTCTAAAGTAATCTAGGAGAAAAACAATAGAATTAGTTAAATTCCGATGTTGGTGCCAGCTTCCAAACTTGATGCATCTTATATTGGGGAATAATGTAAAAAAACACAACATATGATAGAGTTCATCTGTGTTTATGTGTTTAATTTAAAATATGTCCATTTACGTTAAGTCTTTTAAAACTGTACATTTCATGGACAGTTAGTATTATTACTTGCCTGTTTGCAGCTGAGGGCACGTTGAACATCGGCCTCTAGTTTGGCCATCTCTTGTAAACTCGAGTCCACATGAGGAGGGACAAGCTCATTGGCACTAGTGTATTTCTGCTTCTCTCTGTTACTCAAAGCAGCCACTATCCTCAGCCTGGACTGTACTTCTTCTTGCATGATCTGTTGCTTTCTGATCTCCTCCTGAACCTTCTCTACCTTTACATCTACCACCACTTCAGAGCCAAGTTCATCTCTGATCTGCTGAAGCCAAGTTAGAGTCCGATTGACTTCTGTTTCAAAGTCTTTACTCTGAACAAATCGGTTCTCACACTCAACAATTAGCTCCCCAACAGCTGTCTGCAACGACTGCAGTTCCTCCTGCCAGGAGGTCACCCGTTGTTTTGAGGTCTCGTGGGCTGCTGGATCCATTTGAGATGCTAGATTATCCATCTGCTCCATGAGTCGGGAGAGGTGGGAGCTTGCCCCCTGAAGGCTGGCCGCCAGGGCGTGATAATTTTTTAATCGTTCCTCGGCAGACTGCGTCTCTGCATTGACTTTCACCAGTTGCTCTTTAGTGGCTTTTAGCTCTGAATCAACCTGCATGGCCATGGCTTGATGGTCTTCGAAAGATTCCAGAGTGTCTTCGAGATGTTCAACCCTTTGTTCGATCAATCTCTTGAGTCCATTGTAGAGGCTAACCAGCTGGGTCATTTCTTCAGGTCTCCAAGGTTGACCCGTGCTACGGAAACCTTCTTTTTTCTGGTTGAGCTCACTAACTGCTTGTCCAAGGTTGGTAAGATTCTCCAGGAGTGCTTTGTAATCTGCTTGAAGACTTACAACTTCCTCTGTCTGAAGACCAATGGTGTGCACCCCCAGGTTATGGAATTGCTCCTCAAGTTCTTTTAGAGCCTTGTGGGTCACGTCGATGAAGGAGGCATACTCCTGGCGTGCAAGAATGGCCTGTTGGATTTTCTCTTGTTTCTCTTTGGCTAGTGCTAATATATTATTGTACTGTTGGGGAAGAGCGATTAATTTTTCATCCAAGTAACAATGGTCCACTTCATTCAAAGTGGGAAGGGTCTCCTGACCCGTTCTTTGAACTGTAAGCAGAAGATTCTCAAACTCCATCGCTTGATCCAATATTTGCTGGTATTTTGTTAGCTGCGAGGTTAATTCGGCATCTCCGTTCATGAGGTTTATCTCAGGGAACGTCACAATATCTGCCTGCTTCAACCACTGACATATCTTCTCAAGATCTGCTTTGAAGTACTTTCTGGACACAACAACTTTTTCAAGTTCTTGGAGTCTTTGGATGCATTTCTGAAGAGCAACTTCAAATATGTTTTGCAACTCCTGGAGTTTGGTGAGCATCTCAGATTTCTCTTCCTCTGTGGCATCTTTCATCAGATCCCGGCCTTGGAACCACAATGAGGTTAACTCGCTCTGGTAGGCTCTCAGGCTGCTCTGAATGTTCCTGAAAGTTCTCACCTGTTTAGATAGGTCATCAGGAAGAAGAGCAATGTACTCATCCGCTTGTGCTTTCTTCTCGTTCTGTTGGACCCAGGCGATTGCTTGATTCACAGCCAGCATGAACTGTGTCCTTTCGGTGAAGGCTTTACTTAGATGCTTTCTACGTTGAGCGACTTTGATGCTTAACAACTCCACCTCAGCTTGAGTGTCTGAAATCTGTTGTTGCAATCTTTGTCTTTCGTTTAGCCCCAGATGTCCTAAAACTCTGTCTGCATCACTCATAGCCTGGGCCAAAAGGAGCTGTTTGGCTTCCAGTTCACTGCATATGCTCAGATGGTCGAAGAGAAAACTTTGTGCTAACTCAGGTGGAGGGCTCATCTTCATAGCTTCAGAGAGGGCTGGCTGCTGTTCCTCAGCCCATTCACGAGCCTCCTTCAAACGGGCCTCGACCTGGCCCATGTCTTCCAGAGTCACTAAAGAGTCTTGGATCTTCCTCTCAATAAGACTTTCTATATGAGCCCAGCGCTGCTCAAAGTGTCCAATCTGCTCCTTTACCAGTTCTTTGTCATCCAGGTTAAGGTGGTACATTACCTTTTGCTTCTGGTCTTTAAGGTCATCGAGGGTGCTTTTCTTTTCTTTCAGAACAACTGAGAGTTTCCGAAGAGCCTCCAAATGATCAGATGAGCTTTCAGCATCAGTTCTAGAGGATTCAAACAAGATAATTTTACAGTAGATTCATTATATATAATAATAACACTTTAGTATCCGAAACAAGACAATATAAGAAATGTAAATTTACTACCTGGCCAGGTTGTCCCATTCCTTTGACACCTGCTCAAACAGGGATTCCATGGCAGAGATACAGTCATGATACTCTTTCGTCCTCTGCAGATCTTCCTGTCTTTGTGTTTGCAGTTTGCTTGCCTGATGGCACAGTTCCAGCCATGAGTGACTTAGTCGCCCAATTTCTATGTGCTCTGGAGACTCCTTCCCCTCTGTCAGTTTTATTACGAGCTCTGTCATCTTCGTCAGAATGCTTTGTTTGCTTTGAAGCTGCTCGCCAAATTCCTTCACATTAAAGACAGCACAGTTGACACATATAGCATTTAAAATGAAATACAGAAACTGTATTAATAAAAGTCTTCAAGAAAAAAAGGTTTACTTTGGCTTGATCCAGCATGTTCTGAGCAATCTTGGGCTCTAGTTCAGCAGGCCTTCTGGAGAGACTTTGCAGTTGCTGTTCCAGATCCTGGAAAAGTGCTGAAAGTTCCTGCTTTTGTTCCTTAATCTGTCTCCAGCTGTCAGACAGCTCTTGAGATGTTGCCATCTTCTCCTCAATCTGTACAATTCAAGTTTATTGATGTAATAGTCCATAGTTGATATATAAAATATTACAGAATAAACAGTATATCAAACATTAACACCCAAAATATTTTTTGAAGTTACCATAGTTTTTGTTTGCTGTATTTTGGAAGCGGTTTCTCTTACAGCCTCGTCTGATAGATCACACACTGTACAAACCAGATCCAGATATGTGCTGGCCTGTTCCTGCAGTGCTCGGAAATGCTTCACCTGTGAGTTAACCGTCAAAATGGGACTTGTGAATCATGACATAAATTACTTATTAAAAGCCAATTAAATGAAATTCCACATGTAATCAAAACCCAGAAAAATGCTTTTATTTATGAATATGAATAATGCATTCCCAAAATGTTACTTCATTATTAGGAATTTTTATTTATTTTATTGATTATTATGTGTTTATTATATTTATAGAATGTACAGTACCTGTTTGAGAGCCTCCTGAAGGCCATGAGGAGTTTGTGCATGTATCTTGATCTCCTCGTTAACAGAAAACAGCCACGTCTGACACTGCTGCAGAGTATCCTGATGACTCACGTGTTTCTGAAGTTCACGATCCAAACTCTGATACACCTAATAAACCAAACATTTAATATTAAATTCACGACCGTAACTTCTCACTTACGATGTTTTACCAACATTGATTCTTACACGCTGAGCTGTGCTACAGATGGCTGAATAACTGTCTCGGGTTCCCTGCATCTCGGCTTGTATCTGCTGACCCATCTTTACTTGGATTTGCTCCGAGCAGCTACTGGTGAGATGTATGCCTTTCTCGTTCAGATGTGTCAAGCGCTCCTCAAAGCTGGCGATCTCCTCCATTATTGCCTAAAAATACATTGGGAGACCCCTTTTTGTTTATACCGGATATCTGGAAGCTGGAACATAGACAGGAGGTTACAGTACATACCTTGTGTCTGGCTAGCTGTTGTGTGGCCGTCTCAAGATTTCCGCTTTGCATAGAGTCTGCAGTGACCAGACGGCTGGACATCTGCAGCAGCCATTTCTCCACTTCTTGTAGTTCACAGTTATAGCCCTCATGCTCTCTGACGCTCTCTGTCAAGCCCTGAACATGGACCTAAAATCAACGTGTCAAAGTCAGACCACAACTGATGAACAGAAGAATGATGGCAGCAGAGATGTGAACATCAAATGAAAATGACATGACAGCACCTTTGCATCATTGCAGAGGTCTTGGTAGTCGGACTTTAGCTTGACGATGTTCTCGCTAATAGACGGGTCACGGATAGTTTCAAGAAGTGCATCTCCTCTTTCAATGACAGATCTTATGGCAGATTCATGAGACTGTATGCTCTGCTGGATTGTCTGAAAAAAATACAAGAAAATTAAAAGGCACGCATGAAGTTGAAAAACAAAATTTGATATATCAAATATTTTTATGTTAATTTTGAATATTTTTAAAATACTTTAAAAAAAGTTTTTAAACCTGTTTTTTTTTTCACAAAATACAATACCCCAATACTAAAAGTTTTAGCAAGTATTTTGATGTGGAAAAAAAATTCTAAGACTTAATTAATTACTAAAAAACTCATTTTTGTATAAGTTCAATACTAATAAACCAGTTTTTTTTATTTTAGTGTCATTAAGAGTTATATCTTTTGCACACCTTATATTTGGCTAACTGTGCTTTCTTTTGGTACAGTTCTGCCTTTTGCTCCACGGGTGAAGCCAGGAGTGATTTTGTCTCTGTAAGCCATTGTTTTTGAGCTTTATATTTATCCAGGAAGTCTTTGGACATCTGTATGGATTTCTCTGTTGCACTGAGCTCTGATCGCAGAGCTCTGATCAAACTCTCCAGTTGAGAAAGTTGACTGTCAACTTCCTCCTTCAGTTGCTGTCCTTCTGATTCCTCCAGAAACATCATAGCACGATCGGTCTTCTCACGCATAGTCTTCAGGAAGGTGTGGCCTAGATCCATATCACCCTGAAGAGCCTGAAACAACACATGACACAATATTAAGATGTGGATGTGTTTACATGTGGACAAAGACCAATTTTCAGGAGTCCTCCATCTACCTCTAGTTTCTTCATCTTCTTATCCAGAACAACACGGTCAACCAAATCAATGCTTGTAGTGGTCACACTACTGAAGTTGTTTTGAGCTTTGCTCAACCAATCATAGAAGGTGCGGAAGACACTTTGGGATTCTTCGATGCTGGACACTTCTTCCTTCAGCTGTTTCATTGTGTCCTAAAAAATGATAGAAACGATCAATAGACACTTGAAAGGTACAGTTATGTTTATTATTAATGAAATATTTTAATATTAAATATACATGGTCATAAAATATATATGGGTTTTTGTGATAATGTTTGTGAACGTCAACTTTATTGTAGGTGTGTATTATTGATCTTCTGTGAAATTATATGTAGCTGCATGATTATGAATATATAGTGTCTGATGTGCTTGTTATTGCGTGATGTAGGGGATGTGCATTTGTGCGATTGTATGTGATTGTGTGTCTTTGTGTTTGGGTGCATGTACCATACCAGCAGGTGTAGCAGCATGGCGTGGTAGCGTGACGTCAGTTGTGTAGCTCTTGAACTGACTCTACTACTGATTGGCATCTCTTCCAAAACCTGTTGTGCTAGAAGACTGAGACCTTCAATCTCATCCTGATACACCAGCACCTCCTCATGCCAACCCTACTCAAACAATACATTTTTACAAATAAATTCTCATAAACCTACAAGCTCTAGGTTTCTAATTCTTAAGAACTTATACACAGCACCACTGACCATAAGAAGCTGCAGCTGGGCCTGTTTAGTCGCTCTGTCCGAGCGCCGGCCAGAGCGCAGCTGTCCTTTACTCTCCATCACCTTCAGCCAGTTATCCAGACGCTGGAACTTCTGCTCGATCTGGCGAAGTTTGGCCAGAGCACTGTTGAGTTGCGCTCTGGTCTCTCCTAGCCGGGTTTGATACGACTTCCAGTCCTGCTGGACAGTCTCCAGGCATCTGTCCTCCTGCTGCGGAGGTCCCCAGGGTATCACCTGCTCTCGGGACACCAGCAGGGCATTGAGCAGAGCCTGACCTTCGGTACAGTGCACCTGTAGCTCTTGTAGTTTTCGTAGCGTATCCTCCAGGGTCTCTACCTCTCCCTCCAGCTGTGTGTAACAGCTCAGTGTCTCCTGCTGTTGTTCCAGCCAGTCTTTAAACTCGAGCAGGCTCCTCTGATACTCCTGATGGGCCAACACTAGCTCTTCGGCTTTGGCCACGGCACACTTAGAGAAAACCACATGATTTTCATTATACTAATATCTGTTGAGTTGCGCTCTGGTCGTTATATTCTAAACTTTAAAATTTTTAGGAAATACCTGTGCTTTATCTGTGATAGTGCTGTACCGCTCCTGCAGGTCTTGAATCTCAAGTTGGGTGACGTAATGTTCAGCCATGCTAGAGCCTTTCATGGATATCACCTCCAAGACACTGCTGTGACTTACAACATCTTCATACAGCAACTGAAATGTTTGGGAAACATTCGTAAGAAAGGGTTGAAAAGTAAAATTTCGAAAAAAGTAAAATAGAGATGGCTACTTTGACTTTTCCCAGGTTGGTGGTTTTATCTCTCATCTCCGAGCATTGCTTGTCTGAAGAGTTTAAAGTCTCTTCCACCACTTCCATCCAGCTCACAAACTGACGCACATCCTCTTGATAACTCGTCCATTGTGAGAGAGCGCCCTCCAGCTGACTGCATAAAAGAAAAAATGTTTATTAACATATGCCACAGCTATTTATACTTTTTTTACGTCATGATCGTAAGGAAAAATAATTACAGTCTATTACAACACGATTTGGTTAATAATGTAAATGAGTAAATAATAAACATATTTTAATTAATCTTATTTTTAACAAACACACGAACGCACTCAAGCATGCACGCACGCACGCACGCACGCACGCACGCACACAGGCACAAACACACACACACACACACACACACACACACACACACACACACACACACACACACACACACACACACACACACACACACACACATACACACACACACACACACAAGTATGTTGTAGCTCTGACCTTTTGCACTGAATACAAGCAGACAGAAGTCCCTCCCATGAATCTCTGACATCTTCAATTTGTTTTTGGACGAGCGTCACACCCTCCGTGGAGGTGTTCCTCTGGACAGACTCTCCTCTGGTCATTAGCATCTTCAGCTGTATTTCTTTCTCTTGGCGGGCTGATAGTAAAGCCTAGAAAATGCTTTCTGGTAAGCTCTCTTATTATACATAATGTGAATAAATTGTGTAATAGAATAGTGATGATAATCTTCACCTCGAGTTTGATCATTCTACTGTCCAGAACATTCTTATCTGCAGTGGGAGTGCAGTAGGTTTGAAGCATATGACCGGTGTCTGCGATCCAGTTCTGCAGCTCTTTCAGGCCCTGAGAGAACAGCTGGTGCTCAGACACAATACGGTCGATTCGTGAGGCTTTTTCCTATAAAATCAGTTACACAGAATCTATCAAACTCTGTTCATTATTGATATTGAGTATGCAATACATAATGACAGGAAGGGCTTAGATGTCATGCTTATTACGGTTTAACTGAATCATTCTGTAGAATTTTTATTGAGAGTTTCTTATTTGCACCAGTAAATGTGTTAAAGGGAAAGCAAAAGGGTTTGATTTATTAACTAGACTTATTAATTTGGGTTTATTAGTAGTTAGGCCGTAAAACACAAACTTACACTGTTGGTGAAACCTCGTTTCTTTGTTAAAATTGATGTCTTTGACAAAAATCATATTGAAACTCAAATACATGCATAAAACATTACATTTTATGTATTGTAAACTTTTTTGTATACTGTAACCGTCTTTTCTCTATAAAACACAAAGGATTGATGTACAATATTCACCATCTAATTAGAAGAATGTAAATATTTCTAAAAATGTCTTAAATAAGATATGTAAGTAATTAAGGTTTGTAATTTTATTTATAAAGTAATATACCATCCAAAGTAACTGAAAGCAGTCAAACTTGAACCTGAAAGAAAATCATTTACAGAAGTTTCCACAGGGCGCAGGCAGTCAGCGGGCACACATATGCAGGGCATTACATACGCGGACGTTACCTTGGTCAGATTGCTTAAAGCTAGATACTGCGCAGAGAGCTGCGAGACACGGTGCACAAAGCCCTTTCCGGCCGTGTGTCCGTCATACAGGTGCTGGGCCTTCTCTCTCAACCTGTGCAGCTGAGATTCCTTAGAGGCTAACTCCTCTAGCAGAGACTGAAAGCACAGGCAGGTTAGCACAGGCAGCTTTACAAACACACACACACACACACACACACACACACACAACTGTGTTAGTCAGACAGGTTAATGAAGCCACTGACAGCGAGGTCGGACATAAGCCATGTTAACATGAGGATGACAAGAGATGCAGACTAAAGCAGATTTAAGCAAATAAGCAAGACCAGCGTTAAAGATGTGATGTTTACCTTTATGGATGTGACAGAAAAACACTTCGTATGTATTCATGTGTATTTGTTCACAATACACTTTATTATTCGTTTATACTCTACTAAACCCCTTCATATTGACTGTAAACATAAAGTAAAGATCCGTCTATGACAATTCTGAATATAGCCCCAACTTGAATATGAAAAATCATGCAATAATAAAACAACTGCTTTAAAAACTTACAAAAGTGAGCTTACATATTTTTTGAGAGAATTTGACCCACCAAATGTTGACATCTGTACTAAAAGTGACATTATGAAAATGACTAAATGCAGCTGACGATGGTTTTAATCATAGACTGATGTCTGGCCTGTATTTACAAATAAAACAGAAACATTATAAAAATGAAAAAGAAAAAGAGATGTGACAACCTGCACGGCAGTGTTGTGATGGGACAGTTTGTGGCATGTGATGCATGATTTTAAATACAGGAAGTTTTGATGTAGTATACCTGTAACTTGTGCAGTTCCTGTTTCTTTGCTGTGAGGTCATGTAGTCGACTGCAACTCTCCTGTACGGCTTCCTCTTTCTCATTCAACCAATCTTGAAGAGGCTCAACACTCGTTTCAAAGTCTCTCATCTGAGCCTGGAGATTCTAAAAAAAATAATGGGGCTAGTAAAAAAATCTCAAACTGATGAAAAACATAAGTCATTTGTGACTTGGGTTGCATAGGGTCGTAAAACTTCCATGAAAATGTTGGATTTTTTTTAAAGATATGTATGGGAAATTATGGAATCTATGCAATGCAGATATATACAGTAAGTATATATAAGTATTTAGTTACAACTTAATATTATGGAATGGTAAACATGTCTTAAAATAGATGATTATAGAAGATTGTAAATGAGCTATATGAATTGTCGAATTATAGTATAATTAATATTCCTCAATCAGAATGCTAAATAAACTACCACCTTTTGTATCTACAACACTGGTAAAAAAACATTAAGTAGCAAAACTGTTGTCAAATTTCATAAAATCAGCATATTATAAAAATTTCTGAATGATCACATGACACTGAGGACTGTTGTAATTTTGATAAAATTCAGCTTTGCATCACAAAATTACATTATATCTTAAATTATATTAAAACAAAAAACATTGTGATAACAACATTTTACAATATAACTGTTTTATTTTGTATGTTGAGCGCTCAAAAAGGCCAGGCTTGATGGGAATGGGACATTTTGCTTACTTACATAAAGAATATCTTATTATTGGCTGGCTAGGTATTAAATTATCAAAATTTGTTATTTTAAGTCAACTTAATGAATGAAACAAATTATGAAAACCTAAAGGTGACTATAACACACACACTTGTGGTGCCTTAGATTTCTGTATGAGTAAATGATCACCTGTAAAGCGTTTTCCCTCTGATGCAGGTTGGTCATGAGTGTTTTCCAGTCTTCTCTGGCTGTGTTGATTTTAGCTTTGATAGATTCTACTCTGTCTTTAGCTGTGATGCTCATCAGGAGTTCCCCGCTGGCTGCCACAGCATTCAGTTTCCCCTGGCCTTGCTCTCGGTCAGTCACAAACTCCTGTGATAAAACCCTCGGACGTTAGATAACATTTGAATCGAAACTTGTATTTAATAAACAACCATGCTACCTGGATCTTTTGAAGGCTGGACGATGCTTCAGCAAGGTTCTGAGGCACATCAAAACATTTCGCCGTGTTGATTTTGGCATTGACCAGCCATTGCTGAAAATCTCGAAAACAAGCACGGAATTTCGTCTCCAGAAGTTTCTCCTTTCCCTGACATTCTCGAGATGCCTGAAGACTCAGACTACAGTGGTAAAAAGATAGAATGAAGAGAATAAACATTTGCTCATCTGGTCGCTTGAGGGGTTTTAACCACACTGACCTTTTTAATTTTTTGTAAACCAAAATGAAAGCGAACTGAACTCGTACCTGTTGTATTCTTTGATGAGAGTGGACACCCTCTCAGATTGAGCTCCCAGATCTCTAGAGAAGCGGCACAAATCATTCAGCTGAGACTTCAGGTTATCAGACATGGGCTCCACATTCAGAAGAGCTTCTAAAGTGTCCTGAAACATAAAAAAATATATTACATTGTATGGAGAGTTAATAACAAACAATTTAGTGCTGCCATAATACTGGCTTCTAATGCAGACATTAAAAGATCAATTCTGTTTTGATCCGACTGTTTTGAATATAAGACTTTATTTAACACTTTTGCTTTTAAGAATTTTTACATTACATTTTTTGGTAAAGAAATATCAGGAAATTAAGAAAAAAAAGTTTTGGACTTAAATGTCAATATTTAAAAAAAAAAAAAATGAACTCTTATTTTACCACTACATTCATTTTACACCACCTTAATCTTCATGTCTTAATGTTTCTAATTATTTTCTAATACCTAATTGTTAAGTTACTGAGAACTAAATCAAACCACCAGAGCCATAATAGAGCAACCGCTTGTGTACATGTGTGGGTTTAACCTTTGCTATCTGCCAGCCCTGCACAGCCTCTTCACCAGACGTCACATCCTCCACCTGCTGCAGGTTCTTCCTCCACTCTCTCAGTTTTCCACTGAACTCCTGGAGGTTTTGCTCAAGCAGTGCAGCCAGACTGTTGAACTCCTGCTCTGAGTTAGCCATCTGATCCAGAACGCCTTCAAGACCAGAGCACACGTGTTTGGCTCCGCGTTCCCATTGCTCCCAGGCCGACATCAACCCGCCCTCCTCTCTTTCCAGCACCTCACAGCCCATTGTGGATGTGTGATCCCGCGTGGCAGCCCCGCACCGCTGCACTCTCGACAGACGCTCACGCCCGCTCGTTCTGGACTCTAACAGCTCCTGAAATAAAAAAGCGTTGAAGACGAAGCTGTGCACATATCGGCTTAAAGAAGTGACCTTCTTTTACTCACTCTGACTTTCGAGAGCTTCCTTTGAACAGACGCTGCATCACCTGACATGTCTGACCACCGTTGGAGTTCTTCTTTGGCAGAAGTCAGCCAGTCATTAAAGTCCCGCACAGACTCTACGTACTGCTCGTGTTCCTTGACCACGTCATCTATCTGCTGTACTTTACTCTATGGAATAAAACAGAATGTAAAACATTAGTGATGCTGACCCTAGTGAAGAAATGACAGCAGCTGAAATGTAGATAATACAGCAATGTGTTTTACCTTAATGACCGTTGTGAGGTTAGTGAACTGAGTATTGAACTCAGATTTCTGGGCTTCAGAGAACGCCTGATCTCCGGTTTTCTCGTACAGCTCAGTGGACTTCTCATTCAGACGGTTCAAAGCTGAAGAATGGACATCCACGTCTGCCTGTATGGCCCTTAGACGCTCCAGTAGCGCAGACTTCTCCTTCAGCCCAGGCTGTTGAGGAAGAGCTACACCAACCTCTTGCTCCACCATCTCCATCCACTGTTGGAGCTGAGCTTTGTTCTCCAGAAAACTGGACCACTGAGACACCGTCCACTCCAGACGACTGCATCACATATACACAAAACCATGAGTAGATTATTACCCATCCCCAATGAATTACGAAAATATATATTTTTTAAATGTAGGTATTTAAACATTCCAGGCAATCTTTTATCTCAATTCTTCAAGATTCCAGTTAAATCTTTGCAAAAACAAGGATGCATCAGAAAAGCCATCAACTGGCTGATTTGTAAAGTTCAGTGTTGAATCTCACCTGTGACAGCTCATGGCAGTCATGAGGATATTGGCCCATGAATCCTTCAGACTCTTGAGCTGAGAGCGGATGAGTTCTTGTTTATCTCGACTGCAGTTCTTCAGCACCTGCTCTCCCTTTCCCACAGTCATATTGAGCTTCACCTCTCCCTCTCCCTTCATCAGAAGGATGTCCTGATCGCAAACACCAGAAATCATACAATGCACTGCAATCTACTGTAAATACTGTAATCCATAGTTTATGTTTTCTGACCTGCACCAGTCCGAGTCGTTTCTCCAGAGTTTCTTTATTTCCGCCTGTGCTGTTGAATGAATTGAGTCGTTCCTGAACTCCGCTGAGCCAAGCCCATGTGCCCTGCAGCATCTCCTCAAAAGTCTTCTGCTCCTGTAGACTATTCTGACACACACGCAGTCTTTCTCTCACTGCCTTCAGCAGATCCTGATGCTGCAGTTGCATCTGGGCAGATGCTCGCAGCTCCGCGCCGCTGCCGTGACCGCCTTCACTCAGAGCCTGAGCTTCCTGACACAAACTTTCAAATGAATCCCTGCAGGGTAAGGGAAATAATTCATTTATTTCAAATGCATTGATACATCAAATCAACATTTACTATCTCCACAGAACATAAGTTGAAATCAAATGATACAAATCTTTATTGAAAGTGGAGAAACGTTGAAGGATTTTACAATTTCGCTTTTATTGTTAAACAATGGAATTGGTTAAATTTATTTAAATTTAAAATGTATTATTATTTTATTGTTCATGCTTAACTGTAATTGACACGGTTACAAAATAATAAAATAAATGCACACCATACGATAAATCCCTGTTCGGCTTCATTCTGTAGGTCCATTCATTTTTATTTTCTCAGTAAAAAAAAGGCACCAGGGGTGTCTTGCCTGACCTCTCTTTAAGCACTTCATGTTGAAACTCCTCTACACGCTCCAGCATGGCTTTCTCCTGATCGCTGTGTCTTCCCTCGGGCAGCTCTGTGCTCAACCTCACATCCAAGCGCTCCAACCAGCGGCTCAACCTCTGCAGACGCTCATCAAAACTGGAGACAGAAAATGAAGTTTACTTTCTAGACTACAGTGCCTCAACCCACACAAAGTGTGTCAATATCTCACCCATTGAGCAGGCTGGCGCTGTCCTCCAGGTTCTGTTGGTTCTGCTTGCACTGCTCCACGTAGCTGTCCCAGTCATGTTGAATAGAGGAGAGGTTTTGCTGGACCTGTCCCGCGCTGGCTTTGGGGAGATGAAGGATGAGCTTCTCGCCCTCCGCGCACACCTGCGTTAGACGACAATCTCCTTCCTCCACTCGCTCAAGAGCTCCCTGTGGGACAGCATTGAGACATGGCCATGGATTAAAGCTCATTATTACTACTAGAGAGAGCGAGGAAGATCCCTTACCTTCAGTTTTTGTAATTTGCGCTCTACGAGAGTCATGTCACCAGAATGATCCGAGCATTCTCTGACTATTTCCTTCTGTCCCGATAGCCATGTGTGAAATTCCTTAACAAGATCTGAAAGTGAAGAAAGCAAAGCAAGTTTCATCTACTGAGATTATTTATCTTAATACAGAATCTGGTCATGAAAACAGTTTGAGCTGCTGACCGCTAAAGTGTTGCTGTAAGCCAAGCTGTAAAGTGTTCAGTTTTTTAACACAAATCTGACTGGTTGTTTCATATTTCTTGATAAGATCCGTCAGGGATGAACCCAGCACAGCAAGCTCCTCTGACGGGTATTTTCTGCAGAGCGTGTTCAAGCTTTCCCGGGCTGAGTCGATGCTAGATTGCTGGTTCTGGAGCTTCTTTTGGATCTCCTGTAAATATTATACAAATACAACTTTATTGTTTAACCCATAACAATGAAGTGTTTATTATATTTTTTTTATATGCGTACCTTGACCCTGCAGATCTCCTCTGGAGCTGTTTCACATTGTGAATCCATCAAAGATCTCTCAACATTCATCAACCACTCAGACATCTGTGAGAGAAAATCCACCAGCTGCTTCTTCTGAGAGCAGAAGTCTTGAAGATTGTTTCTGGCTTGAACACATAACTCCTCTATGTTACTTATCTTCCTTCTGAGGTCCGTCTCCATCACCTGATGTGCGAACGCGTATCACAACCAACAGAAAAATTGTTGGTTAACAACCGTGACATATCAAACATATCTACGGGATAAAAAGTGAAAGCTGCTTTACCTGCAGTTTAGCAGGGGTGTCCTGAATACAAGCAAGTTCTTTCAGCTCTGACACTTTGTCTTGGAATGCATTTATCTTCCTTTCTTTTAGGCCAACATCCACCTACACATAGAATAGACATAATTGTGAATTTCATGACATGTGAATTTCAATTTTTTCTGATAACAATCACTCTAAAGGGCAGTTATGGACATGCCTTGACTTCACACAGTTTATTCTCTGTCTTCTGGCTGTCGTTGAAGTTATTCACTCCATCTGTCAGATCCATCATTGAGATGTTAGACCAGCTTTCAATCTCAGCGTTGATATCGTAGATATCCAACCACAAAGTTGAGCTCCTTCTAAGATTTTCAAGATTTTCCTCGATTTTCTCGGAAACCTTTTGAAGCCAATCATAAAGGTTTTTGTTAGTTTGAGATTTGTACAGATGCTTAAAAATCTCTTTCCAAACTTACATCCAACCACTGATCCACAGTTGCATCCATTTCTGTCTTTACTATCTGTATGTCACAATCAGGGATGCGGTTTAATTCACTCAATAGCTGTTTGCCCTTGCTGGAGAAGCGCTCTAGTGTGTCCTGGTTACTGGCCATCTCAGCTTTCACAGCTTCATGCTAAAGAATGCCAAATGAAGTTTAGGACGTATAAGATCATCAAATAATGTAAAACTGTATTGATGGGCACCATTCAGTTCATACCTTCATTAGGTATCTCCTGGTGTCCTCTTGGTCTTTTAACGCAGCTTTAATGTCAGCGATGGCTTCAGCGCTTTCTAATATAGTGTTGATGGAACATTTCAGACTGTGATAGTCTTTCATCAGCTCAACCAAAGCACTGCTCTGCTCTTGCCTGGAACAAGAACACAGTTTTAGGCACACTATTAAAACTGATTTTAAACCACACTTGAGTTGGTTTGAATATTTTGAAAGATACTTTGAAAATGTTGATAAGGAAACTGTGGGTCCCCATTGACTTATTGTATAAGTTTTCTATCT
Source organism: Triplophysa yarkandensis (assembly GCA_033220385.1). Lineage (NCBI taxonomy): Eukaryota > Metazoa > Chordata > Actinopteri > Cypriniformes > Nemacheilidae > Triplophysa > Triplophysa yarkandensis. Next base: position 84,498 of record JAWHQN010000155.1, on the reverse strand, counting down.
TTTAATGTAAAGATAGAAAACTTATACAATAAAACTCAACAGATTTTGGTTACCATCATTTTTCAAAATATCTTAGGTTGTGTCCTGAAAAAAGTAAGTCATAAATTTGGAATAACAAGAGGGTAAGTAAATTAAGACAGAATTCACATTTTTGGCTGAAATTATCCTTTAAGTCAGTCTGCTGTCTGGGCTGTACATCTAAGACCAACTTTTGTTGTTTATAAATCTGATTCTTACACAAGACTTATATCTTTGTGGAAATGAAATATAGGATAAAGATCCAAGACCTTTCAGTGATGAGTTTTTTGGTGTCCTCCCAGGCGGTTTGAAGAAGGTTGATCTCTCTTAGGACCTCACCGCCCAATTCTGCATCTCTTTGAGCCAGTTGATGTCCTTTATCTCTTAACCACTGTTCCTCATGCTGATGGGACTGAAGTTCATCCTCCAACTGATTAAAGAAGCGAAGCCTACAAACACCAAAAAAAGCTTTCACTGACTTCCATACTAAAGGACACATTTAGGGCATATATATGAATACAGATTAGATGTGCGGCCCATACCTCTGCTGTAATGTAAGAACATTAGGCTCCTTCAGACACTGCTGATCAGCTTTCTCCTCAATGTCCTCAACCGTTTTGAGTAGTTGCTCTTTGCGTTGTCTGAACGAGCTCCATAGGACACCTAGAGCCTCAGCTTCGCTCTGTTTTGAGCCCAGCAGGTTCCTTACGGCATCCATCTCAGCGCTCAAAGAGTCTGCCAGCGAGCGGCATGAGGCGCGTCCCTCTTTCCCATCGATCGGATGAAGATGAGCCTTACAGATGCTGCCATCCAGGTTCACGGCCAGTGTCTCCAGACGGCTAATGTCAGGGACAATGGCCTCCAGGTCTCTCTGAAGCTCATCTACACGGCTCTTGTCCCAGCTCCCGGCGCTCTCCACAGTCTGTCTGAGACCCCGGAGGATGCCGGCGGCCACGCTTTGGGTGTGTAAGAAGACTTCTAGCTTCTCCAGGCTCTCCTCACGCAGGTCCACCAGCTGGCTGGCTGCCAGATACGGCTGCAGGGCGCTCTCGCATCGACCATGAAGCTGTTGGGCCTCAGTGGGCTCACAGATATCACACAGGGCTTTAGCCTGCTTCTGAATGTCTTGTCTTACCAAATTTTGTTTCTGCAGAGCTTCTTTCTTCTCCTGAGGATCAAAAGGTGATGGTGATACATAAATGGTCACAAACTAAGAAGCCTATTCTTATGTAAAACTTTCTTAACTCAAATATTTATCCAAAACATAAATTCTTAAAAAGAGAACAAATGGAAACTTTCATGCATTTTAAATATTTCTTCTGAGGAAAAAACCCAGAAATCAAAACTGATCTCAGAACTGTCAAGTCTGCAATTAATCAATTGTCTAAAATGGTGAAATTTTTATAAAACCTAAAAAAGATTTTTCTTTAGATAACAACATTTCCAGTCCATTGAAATATGCTTTTTGGACAGTGGAAAAAGCAGTTTGAGCGAAGAAGTGATTTTCATCATCATTGAACAGCAGGTCTCATAGTGAAATATACCTTTACATCATCAGTGAAAGGCTGAAGATCTGAGATATTGATGTGAGATGATGAATGTAAAGATGACAGGAAAGTCTCTGCCCACTTGAAGAACTTCTGCAGGGCTTGATCGAACTGCTCCACTTGAGTCAGGTGAATCTCAAGTACTTGTATTCTGTCATAATAAAAATAAAAGTGCATTTAAGTGCTGTGCACTGGATGATTCTGGAGTAATTCAATGATTATGGATTTCGAAGAAAATACATCTCCGCAACTTAAAGATGTACTACAATACATTTTAAAGACCACTGTAGCAAACCGTGTGGTTGTTCACCTGTGTGGTATGGTGGCGGTCTGACAGCTCCATCTTTCCTCAAGCTGTTTGTGGTCTTCTTTAAGGGTCTTCAACCGTTCACCTGATGTGGTGGAGTAAAGAGTTTGTTCTTCTGACATCAGCCTGTTGTAAACTGATTCTAGTGACTGAAGTTCACTCTGTAAATGCTGAACAGGAACAATATAAGTTTAAAAATTTCAGAAAGACAAAACAAATGCTTTTACTTTCTTTAAATAACGCCTGTGATTGGTATATGTCTTTCATAGCGACAATTTGTTGCAACCAAGGCTACAACATAATGACCAACAATACCATTACATAACCACATAATAGAAAAAAAACCACAAATTAGATATGGAAATGGAAATCATATTTCTAAAATAGTCTTAAACTCAGATTTATCAAACCAGATAATATTATTTATCTACATTCACCTACACCTTTATTTTCTTAAATTGTATCATAAATAGTGTTTGTTTGTTCTGTTTTTATTTCCCATGAGCAATTTAAAGGTGAAACACAACTGAGAACTCTATAAATATAAAAGAAACCTCTTAAAAAAAGGAGAAATGACAGTTTACATGATATATTTTTGTAGACACTTTCATCCAAATCTACTTTCAAGTTTTTATGCATCAATTGAGAATTGCGATATATAAGTATTTATTAGCAATCTAAGTGATACTTTAAGATGATAAATTACTTTAAGTTCTAGGAGTTCTCCATCCAGCTTTAGTTTGTCAACCGAGAGGAACTTAGTCTCAGAGCCGGATACACTTTCACAGCGTTTAAGGAAAGACTGCAGGGCAGACCAATCATTCTCATACCTGAGAGAAAAATAATCAAGCATGAGATTTATATAAAAATCCAGATTTAGAAAAGGATTTGAGGTGCACTATCAGCAGAAACATTCTTACTTCTGCCAAAGTGACAGAAGGCTCTCCATTTGGTTCTGCTTCTCTTTGGCTTGCTTTAAACACTGCTCAGAAGTTTGCTGTAAAGACGCAACAGCCTTCTCTGCCATTTCTCTCTCGCTGAGCCTGCGAGATCCAGCGAACAGGGACATCAGGGTGGCCTTCAGCTTCTCCAGGGATTGAAACACGTCCTAAAAGACAAACAAGCACATCTTTATACAATCTGAGGGAACAACAAAAACAATGGTGGTCAATGACACTAACCATGTGTTCCTGCAGAGTTTTATAAGTCTCGGATGAGGAGACACATGAAGTGACTGGGGTGTCGAGTTTCTTTTGGATGTCTTCAACCTCTGATTGAACCTTCATAAAGATACAAAGCTTTAACCATGGCACAGAAATGCTTCAGATGATGTTTTCAATTTATCTTTCAATAATATGAACCTGTTGAAGATTGGCATTAAACTTCATCTGATGGGAGGAGCTTTCTTCTAACTGTCTATTCAGGTGTTCCACGCTTTCTTTAAGCTCCTCCCAGTACCTCCCAATCTGTGTTAAGCGAGACTTGATTCGAGCAGACTCGCCAGAAGACAGAAACTGGACCAATGCTTGAGACTTCTCCTCCAGCCTGGAGAGGACTTCTGCTCTCTCCTGTAGACCATCTCTTACTGTCTGATGTAATAAATATAAAAAATATTTATATTTATTAACAGAATATTATGTATGAACTTGCTCAATGACTGATTTATATTTCCAAAGAAATATGGTTTTCTGTGTTGTTTTGCATATAAAGGTGAATAAGTGTACCTTTAATGACAGGATCTGCTGGTCAAGTGGGACGCTTGAGCTTTTCAGAATGTCCAGTTCTCTTTCTCTCTCTGTTATCCACATTGAGAATATTTCAAACTCACTCCCAAATGAATTCCACTGAGTTTTTATGCCCTCCAACATCACAACGCTGAAAAAACAGGGCCACGTTCAAAACAAAGCCTTGGGTTTTATAATCTACTGAAAATGAAATAAGTGATATATAAAGGAGAACATTACTCTCTCTTGAGGTCAGCCTCAACTTTTTCCACTTGTTCACTCAAAGCATGAGCTTTATCCTGGAGGAGAGACAGATTTTTGGGCCCCAACTGGATCTCAGATGCCCTTTTCAGAAGAACATTGACCTGTTTGGACTCTGTTTCGCTCTGTTTTAACAGCTCCTGCAACAACAATAAATTCATGATTTTGAAATTATAACATCAATGGAATAAAGGATTAGACATTGAAATGTGTGTGTGTGTGTGTGTGTGTGTGTGTGTGTGTGTGTGTGTGTGTGTGTGTGTGTGTGTGTGTGTGTGTGTGTGTGTGTGTGTGTGTGTGTGTGTGTGTGTGTGTGTGTGTGTGTGTGTGTGTGTGCGCGTGCATGCGTGCATGCGTGTGTGAGAGTGTGTCTGTGTGCGTGCGTGCGTCTTTCTGTCTGTCTGTGTGTTGTGTTTTGTGTGTGTGTGTGCGTGCGTGCGTGCGTGCGTGCGTGCGTGCGTGCGTGCGTGTGCGTGCCTGCGTGTGTGTGCGTGTGTTTGCAAGTATTTGCGTGTGTGTTTGTGTGGTTGACACATTTTTTAAACTGAAAAATATAATCAATATCCTCATTTAATCACGCTCCTGTCGTAATAGCTCTTTCTTATTTAAACACAAAGAAGATGTTTTAAGAAAACTAATTATACTCTATATAGTTATACTGTGTATACCAACATTCTTCAAACTATTTTTGATTTTCGATTTACAAGTCATACAGGTTTAGAAAAACGCAAGGGTAAAAAACGTTTGTTTTACAATAGTTTTTATGTCTGTGCTCCCTGTTTAATTAAGATTTATAAAATTATCATGGATTCCAAAAGAAGCTGCTCATTTTCAACTTAATAATGATTAATTATATACTTCATAAGCCCCAGCAGTGTGTGGTTTCTCACCTTGGTTTGCTCCAGCTCTGTGGTTAGACTCTCTGGACTGCTAAAGATCATCTCTCTCTCTGTGACGGATCGCACTTTACCCACAAAGTCTTTCACTGCAATCTGCTGAGTGTCAAACTCCTGCCAAGCAGCTAAAGTCACCTGCGGACACAGTGAGGACATGTTTACACCACGGCTGTTGTTTCTTTTTTGTTCAGAACTACAGTAGATTATAAAGCATGCAGAATGTTGTTTCTTTCCTCACCTCCAGGTTGTGTTCCTGCGATATGATACTTTGATCCATTTTGCTCAAGGTGCTCTCCAGATTCTCCAGGTCTTCTTGTAAGTTCTCCTCCAAACCCTCCTCAACCTGAAGCTGCTTTCCACGATTGATCTGCTCCTGCATTTCTTTCATCTTCAAGCGCAGGCGCTTCAGTTGTTGCTACATATCAGGGAAGCACAAAATATATGAGCTGATCTTTTCAAATAACATTAAAATTATATTGCATATATCATAATTTACTGTTGGGTACCTGATAAAGCAGCAGCAGTTGTTGAGCTTCTCTGACAGTTTCAGATTCGAGAATCTTGGTGACTTCTGACTGCAGCTCCTGCTGAGCCAGGGTCAGTTCCTCAAGTGTTGCCTTAACATCTTCTCTGAACTGCACGCAGTCGCCCACTGCCAGAACGACTCTCTCAGACTACACCATGGAAAGAGATGTTCAAAAACAATATATCCTATATATTAATATTTAATGACCGAAAAATTTACATTTGATTATTTACAATTCAAATTCCACCTCAATTTAATAACTACATATATATTTAATTTATTCAATATTCAAGAAAAAAAATTAAAATAAATATAGTCGATTTTTTTGTAAAATATGTCTTTCACTAATCTTCTTTATTGACCTGGATTGACGTTGAAATACTGTCTAAATTATTTTTTTGATTTTTTTCTTGCATAATGGTATTACTGATTAGAGAATTACAAAAAATAGTTTAAGAGTTGAAATAAAAATTTAAAGAGTTGACATTTACACACAGAAGATACAATTTAACATTGAAAGTTGTCAACTTTTTGATTAAAAGTTTAGTATTGCCTTTTATGTATCACATGTTTTATTACACTAGCTTTTGCCAGTTATGTCAACTGTATGAAACATGGAATTAGTCATGTTAAAAGATTATAAACTTGTCTAACCTCAGAAAGGGAAGTCAGAAGACCTTTAAAGTCAGTTGAGAGTTTGCTGAGAGCGGAACCCTGTCGCTGGGCTTCACTCTGTGTGCAAACCTCAATGAGAGCGGTGAGACGTGTCTTCAGCCAGCTCACGTTTCCCTCCTGAAGTTCAGCATCATTCCTCAAACTCTGTAAATAATGTGAGAACAATATTTATGATTTTTTCATATTGGTCTCATTCATTTATTCCAGTTTGTGTTTATTTCTCACCTCAATTGTAGATTTGACCTGGCCAATCTTGCCGGGGTCTCCTGCCCTGTTTCGCAAAAGTCTGAGTTGGCTTTCCTTTGATGTCACCCAGGCAGAGAGCTCAGAGAACCTAAAAAGACAAACACAAAATATCTTCAAGTTTGATGCTTCAATAATTTAACAGGAATACAGATACTTTGAGAAGATCAGAGTGTTAAAATCTGACCTGGTGTTAAACTCTTTCCATTTATCAGGGTGCTGCATGAGTTTCTGATGCGTGTTCTCAATCTCTTCTTTGAGCTCAACTAAAGCTGTTCTTGAGGTCTCTAGAGTTTGCTTGGCCTGTTCGGTCTCAGGAAGCTTCAGACAGAGCTCTTCCATATGCTGCAATCTCTTCTCACAAAGAGCCTGAGGACCCTTCTCTTTAAAGAACATCTAAATGAAGAGATTATTCATCAGCTTGACTTATCACACAGACACAATATAACACAGACAGATGCCAGCTGATCTTACCCTGTGCTCTTTGATCAGTCTCTCGCTCCCCACACTTGGCAGACTGCGATTCTCACGGGCCAGCTCTGACTGACACTCCTGCAGTGATGTCATCAAGCGACTCTTCTCCAACTCTACCTTCAGCTTCAGCTGGTGAGAGGGAATTTCAGTTTGAACGTCCTGCAAAATAAAGAGATTCAGAACAGAACACAGTTAGAACACATTAACTAGTAACTAAAATACATAAATTATATAAATAATAAAAAGAAATGCATCATTTAATGTTTAACTTGATTATTTTGTTTTCATCCTTCTTTGAAAGCCAAAATTGAAATTGAAATTCGTTTACGATTAATTGCTTGTCTAGTGCTGCCGAATTTCACCAAAATATTGTACATGTGCATATCCAAATGATTTGCAGAATCTTCCAATTAGTTCTAATTTGACTGTTAGATTCTTTTCTAGATTTTTTTTACATTAATTATACAGTTTTCTTTTTTATATATTTGATTTATTTTAATAGTTTGAAACACATTGTCATATAAAAATAACATTGCAACGCTGACTGAACAAATGGAATGCATTTCAACATCGTAATATCATTTATTTTTTTCTGCAATAAAATATAATCATATGCCTCACCAAAAATTTTGGGGGGTTTATTTTAGAAAGAGGTTGAATTATCTGACCTTCCACTGTTTGTGCAGTTTCCGGACTGTTTCCTGTAGATTCTGCTGTTCTTGCTCTGGGAGAATATCTGTGAGCTCATCACAGGCTTTGAGGAATGCATTGAGAACTTTCTGATCCAGCTGACTGAAAAACTCCTACATGAAAGACAACAGCCAACTTCAAAACTGATGCGAGCTGAAACATCTCTGCTTTTCAACTGGAGATCAATGAGGCCAGTTTGCCAAGATCCAGAATAGAACAGTTTTTTCTCACCGTGTGTTTTTTCAAAAGGTCCTCTGGGTCACCTCGCTCTGTCATGGAGCTGCGGGCTATTTTCAGAACTTTTTCCAGCTCCATGCGAGACTCCTCAAATCTTTTCATCAGACTGCTGTTTGCCTCTACGTGTCTCTTCCACTCGGTGGTTTCTTTAACCATGGCCTTTTTTAGAAACAAATCGTATCAGTGCACATTTAAACACAAAAAATACAAATCAGATGCTTTTAAATACGAATTAAATATATGCTGTCTGTTTAATTTCTATAACTATATTTCCATATTTGCAAAATACAGATACATTTTTATATTTTATATTTATTTTTATATATTATTTCCAAAAGGAAACAATACAGTGTTCACCAAAAAAATTTAACATTTTATTCATCCTCTTTTTCTTTTCTATCCTCTATAACTTTCCTCCACAAAAAGCAAAAGAAAACAAATTGAACAATGCTGAAAAATGGCAGTCACTCGCGTGAAAGAAAGTCATAAAGTTTTAAAAGTGCAAAAGGGTCAATAAATGATAAGAAAACTTGAATTTTTTTGGATGAACTATCGCTTCTAAAACCAACTGTAAGTAATCTTTCAATGAAGCAGAACTTGAAGGTTCAAAGAGTGACATCTCAAAATATAAATATAATGTGGATATTTTTTGTTCCTCTGATGTTTAACTCTCACCTGTGAAGAAGCCTGAAGCTCAGCAATTCTCCTCTCCAACAGTGATGTGTCCAGATGTTTTAGGTTCTTACTAGTCTCCAAAGACTTCAGAATGACCTGATGGTTTTTATCAATGACTGAGAGACACTTTTTACAGCTCTGCTGATATGTAACCAGCTCCTGTGAACAAATAGAGATCAAAACAGTCAAAGTTTTATTAACCCTGTTTGATTATAAATGTTATTGTCTTGAAATGTAATCCGCATCAGGAGTTACCTGACACTTCTGCTGGAAGTCTCCAGGAGCCTCTGAGTCCCGGGAGGATGTGATACGGCTGGCCTTCTCCAGCGACTGGTAAAAACCTGTGATGTTTTTCTCCATTTCTTCTAAAGGAGGCAGCATGGCCTGGGATTCCCTCAGCAGGGGTAAAGCTCTCTCTCTTATCTGAAACAGATAGTGAGGTCAGAAACATGAGACTGTATAATTTAATATGGCAGGTAACGGGGAGAACCAAAAGGTCGATCACCATGCAGATCTCATTTTTGATGGTTGCCATGGCAGCCAGCATCTGTGCAATCTCCTCCTCTGTGAGGTCTTTGGTCAGCTGCTGTGCGTTACGCGTTGCTGTTTTGTACGCTGCCTCCATGGACGGAACCTTGTGCTTGATGTCCTGAGAAGACGGAGTTGACATTTATGATATTACGCTCTGTTGTGTCAATGACATTGCAGTAAATTTTGACAATTATCCTCATGCTCATGAAATAAATTGGTTGGATAATTGCAACAGTACACAGTTCATTGTTCATTTGGGTGTTAATTCATTTCTCAGAAATCCCCTACAGCCCATTTAACCAATCAGAAGTAACTATTAAATATTATTAAATATTGCTTTTATGATTACCTCAACATCTTGAAGATACGTCCTGATGTTTAGAAACGACACTTGTACTGGAGTATTCGTTCTCTCATTGGCTGTGTCAATAAATACTTTCAAAGCTTCAATTCCATCTTCATAATCTTTTCTTAGTTTATCCACTTCATCTGCTCTGGCATACTAAGACAAAACATTATGTCATTAGTGTCTCAGAAACCTCTATACCTCTATACAACATTTAAATAAATCACATGATAAAAATGTATCATGTGATTATGTAATGCTGTTCAATTGAGATGTACTCAATAAAAAAGTCTTTCCCCAGTCCCAGACCTTTTTAAAAGTTGCAGAAGCGTGGTCATTTAGAAGTCCTCATGATATTAAAATTAGGTAAGCAATAACAGAAGTGTCTTTTAAGATGAGTACATTGACTGAAATAAAGAAAACTTCAGGTATAAAATGATGATTTATGTCTTACATGTTTGACTTTGACAAAGAGCTCTCTCCATCTTCCATTCAGGAGAAGCAGTTGCTGTTTCAGTTCTCTGGAAACAGTCTCATCACACGTCTCGATCAGAAAATTTCCAGCATCGTTCATGTCCATGTGCTGTTGAATCCAGTGTGGAAGATTCCGGAAAAACTCCTGCAGAATTAACAGAGTTTAAAAAAAATCCCACAGTTTCATTACACTTGAAAAAAGTGATAAGTTAATTAAACACACTCGTTTATCGCTCTCTGAATGGTTGAGCATCTTCTCAGCATCCTCTAGCCAGGCCTGTAGACTGGCCACCGTGCTGCTGTATTTCTCCCAGTTACAGATCACTTCTTCCAGCATGCTGCGCACGCTCCGAACTTCCACCGACAGGTTCTTCCACTGCGCCGTCACGTCACTCAGAAACTTATTCACCCCTTCACACTCCTCAGCTGTCAATCAATGCAAACAATCCGGCAAAATGAAAATCAATATTATTTATTTCATTTGATATGAGTTTTGTTCTTCTGCAGACCACAAAAGAAGATATTTTTAAGAATGTGACTAAACAAACAGCACTGACCTCTATTCACACATTTCCCAAAATATATTTTTCATTGACTGAGGCATTTTTTAAATGATCTTCTTTTTATTTTACAGAAGAGTCATATAAATGTTCTTTAATACATTAGAACAAATAAATGAATTTTGATTTAAGGTGAACTGTTCCTTAAACACTGTAATAATGGTTGTTTGACGGAATAACAGGTTTGCCTGAGGACAAAATCCCTCTCAGAAAATGATTATATGAAGCTAAATGTTTCTCAATCCTAACAAGAAATAAGAGATTTAAGCATCACATCTTACCGGAAGCTCCAGACTTCATGTAAGTCTCTGCTGCCTGTTTAAGGGTCCGGAATGTGGTTTCATAGTGCTCAAAGAACTGATGGCCTTCTATAAATGTCTGTATTGAAAAGAACAGATTATAAGAAGCATGTTTCTGATGTCAAATGCAGATATTAAAAGGATTCATTCAAGAATTAATGTACATACAATATAATTCTGCAAGAGCAGCTCCACTGAGTCTGGTCGGCCGTATTTAATGATCCAAGATTTCAGCTTTGATTCCGCCAGGATGAGAAAAGCCATCAGACGGTACTTCATCTCCCAGAAGTCAAGTTTAATGAGATGCAAATGAGATGACGTGGACACATAGTTAAATCTATAAAATAAAAATAAGACATTTGTAAACATGGTCAATCATTTTGGGAAGCAAAGGATAAACAATTCCAAGTGTTTTGATTCATTTAAAAAAGGAATAGCTCAAGAGAATCAACCTTTCTGCCATGTCCTGAAGTTGATCAGGTGGAACTGGGACACCGTGTACAGATCTGTCTCTGTGAATCTGCTGAAATGCATGTCTGTGTCCCTCTAAATTCTTCAACACCTCCTGTATAGAAAACACAAATATCCAGAATTAAAACATGATCAACAGTCTTCATTAAAGCTCCTTATATGAAAAGGTTACAAGAGAAAAGTTTCTTAGAAGTTATGCTATCTTAAAGAGCACTATCATGGTGCACCAGCGATGCCTAAAAATGCTAAAAGTAGAAATCTCAAGAGGTTTAAGAATTTTGAGTGAGTCTCAAGCGAACCTTGTGCTGTTGCAGTTTTTTGTGGATGATATTGGCCGTCTCCTCGTGGGCTTGTTGAATAGGTATGTCCTCTCTCAAAGAAAGTTCTGCCCGATGCAGCCAGGCTCCGATCACTCCCAGAGGACCAGGCAAAGATTTATCCAGATGGATGTGCCAATCTAATAGCTGAACAAACCAAAGCAAGGATCAAGAGGAGACCTCTTTGATGGGTCCTTTCAAACAAAGAGATGCTTTAAAACTGTTAAGCGTCCGGCCAGATCACAGCAACCACTCTGTGGAGATCTCTAACTCAACAAACAAAAGTCTTTCTGTGTCTCTGGCCTGATTTCTCACTAATGAACCCCCAAATGAAAGTCCCGGGCAAGGGTTTACACTTCATAATAGCTCAGGCAACTTCAGAAGTTTACTCACTTTATATTATTAGTTATGACTATAGAATCCTTGCATAATATTTATTCTCTTTACTTACTTTCTAATCAAATGTTTAAATATTTATCTAGATTTTTTAAATATATATTATTTTAATTATGGTGTCGTTAATGTTATAAATGTTATATAATATGTATTTTAGTCAATGGTGAAACACGTACCCTGCCAGTCAGCTGATCCCAGGCCTGTTTGACCACAGCCTGATCCACTGACAATTTTCCATCTCTGTGTATCGGCTGCAGCAGAGACTCGATTTGTTTCTTTCTCATCTCATACTGCACTCGAAAGCTTTTAAAGGCCTGTGGCAAAAAATCAAGTGAGACCGAAGAAAATCTGTACATTAGAGTTAATTTATTTACCAGTTTATTTGAAATTTGCACACATTTATAACATTTATTTAACACAAATACAAGTATTCATTGTTCCTTAATGCCTATTAATTGAGAATTAATATTTTATTTCCAAAATAAATTCTTACATTAACATTGAGATTATGAGGTGCATGGTTAATTCATGATACAACATTACAGTGAAATGTTTTACAGGAATAGTCAATTTGGTCCTCTATTGTTGTACCTGATATTTGTCAGCGAGACTCTCTTCAGAACCCTGTAAACGCAATACATCTCTCTCCAGCTGATCCAGCCAAACCTTCACCTCCCTCAGCACCTTTCTCTCTTCTCTCTGTGCACGGCACACACAAAGCAACACATTAACACTATTTTAGAGAGCGTTTAGCAATACACTTTACACCAAGTCAAGTTACAAAGTTGGGAAACATGAAAGATAAAATACAGAGGTTCATTTGAAAAAGAGTGAAGATCTTCCACCATCCCAAATATCTAAAATTTCTTTTTATGGTTTTAAGCTTACAGCCCTTTGTTATGAGCCTGCTTATTGATAAACACATACCTCAAGCATAAGCTCAATATCTTGTGGATCATACTGTCCAGGAGAGCAGACACGCAAACACAACACAGTCCAGACGTTAGCCGTATCAAAGCCAGAGAAAAAGAAGAATACAGCAGAGAGAAGCACCACAGAGGGGTCATTGCCAGAAAACAGCTTTATTTAGGAGTTTCAAGAGTGAATCCTTGACTTTAGACTAATATTATTAACAATGAACCACAATATTGAAGATAGACTGTAAGCTTTCAATTCTTTTTGCACTGTTTCCAGACAATGAACTCTAAAAACAAGCCTCATGCATGCGTGAGAAAACCATCTCTTACCTGTAGAGTGGGGATAGAGAGAGCAAACGTAGGAATGGAACGAACCAGCTACAAACATGTACGGTGAGCGACACAGACAGAGACACAAAGTGAGCACACAAAGCAATGCATTATGGGAGTGATTGTACATTTGAATGGGCCTTTGAATGAATTCCAAATGGGGATGAGCAGATTTAATGGTAATCGACAAATGAAGCTCTACATGAAATAACTACAGCAGGCGGTGAGAGTATTTTTAGCTGATAGCGTGCTTTACTTCTTCTTGGTGTCCATCTGTCTCAGACTGGTGGGGGTCTGGGTAATGTTTCAGGAACTGAGCTACATAAGTCATGATGGACTTCTCATCAGGTTTGTCCACATCCACATCTGCAAGAGTAACAAGAATGGAGCACTCAAACGTCTGAGATGATTATAAAAAGTGTAACCATGTCTGTGTAAATCCACCATGTCACAGAATCAACTACAACTTAGCCAGACTTCTTGAGGAATGACTTAACATCCTAGCAACCATCTTGCAATGTCATAGAAACCATAAGGGATGTCTAAGCAACTTCAAGTACACTTTAATACGGCCTCAAAACTTGGCTTGACAAACACATTGTGACTAGATATCCATAATGCTACCCTGATGCCAGGTCATCTTTTGAGCTGTCTCCTAAATGAGTCGTTATATAAAGACTTCAAAGCGCTTCAGTCAGATCACATGCAGTAATGATGTCACGCCTGTTTGTGTATGATCTTGCCCACTGTCATGCTTGAATTACTGTGACCTACATACAAAACTAAAACATCCGTATCTGTAAAGAGGCTTTATGACAGTGATAATGTCCTGAAGAAGACAAATGTTGCAAAAAAACGTAAAATGTTAAAATGGAGCAGCATTACCTTCCGGATCCAGTAAACGTGGTATCCCAAGCTCATTCTCCGCCACACTGAATGCCTCCTCCAGGTTCTCACGGTTGCTTCTGGTTTTCACAACATCCATGTTCACCAGATCTGGCCGAATGGCATTTATAACTGAATGGAAGGCCACACCACTGCGCCAACTGGGACCAAAATCTTTCACGACAATTCCCAGACGACTTGAGACAAGAGATAATGACTCATTAGGAGTCTTGATAACAAATTGAGCAGTACAGCATTAGATAAAACAAAACACTGACAATATTTAAATAAATTTTTATGTCATACTCGGTTGCTGTGGTTTGGACCCATCTGAGCATGGCTTTTTTGGCATTGCCCTGAAACTTTGTGACCACCTTGCGTTTCATGGGTGGGCTGCCCGTCTCAGAGCCGGCCATGCTATCTACAGAAGAGGCACTGCTGGATAAAGCATGAAGGGCTGGAAGATTACTGGTCAACTCCTCAATCTGCAAACAATTTAGACCCTTAATACTGGCATTCATGGACGGAAGTGTGACTTTTTCACAGTGTATCATTTCTAATGTTCACCTGGAAGTAGAGGATAATGGTCCACATCAACCCTAAGACGATAGATGGTCGTCCATCAGCAATGTCTGTGGCATTTATGTTTACTAGTTTAATCTGCAAAACCAATATATTACATATACCATCAATGGAAGTGTATGTGGCTCATATCAAAAGCAGATGTGTGACAGGTATGTGAATAAGCCAAACGCAAACAAATTTAAACAAATAGAATGATCCTGTCAGCACAGAAAAAAATACGGTAAGTCTCTGTTGCAATTATTTTCACTGTAAAAAATATTATTTACAGTAAAATTTACAATATGTTATTTCAAAAAAGTTTAGATCAAAGTTGTACTGTATTTATTTAATTCAAGCAGCTGCTATCCAAAGCAGCTTACCAGAATCTTTCATCGTAATGGCATTTGATATTTACTTTAGATTCAGTTTTAGTAAAATGTAGGAAATCCTGTTTTATATCAGGAAGGGACTCTTATGGCATTAATCTAACATGTCAACAGCACTTGTATGGGCAATGTGCCAAATCTCTGACCTTTTGTACTTGAAATTTTGCTGTAAATTTAAAGACTTTTTTACAGTGCAGGCCTATATCTTTCTCATATAAACATAACAGACCAGTTAAATGCGTATTTACATCCTCCAAAAGATCGTGCTTTAAAAATAAAAGTGCCTGACATGTTTGCATTGAGTGAGTCATAAGCAAGGATGGATAAACACAACAAATGTGAAACTGCTGAGTGAATTATTCAGAGAGTAATTCTGCTCATGGTCAGCCAGTTTAGGAGATACACTTATTCAAACCCAATAAGTAAAAAAATAATTCAGCCAATAACAGCTTTGGCAATCATGTAAATAATGAAACTTCTGGCTGCGGACGGATCATCAAATGCAGATAAATGCATCACACGAGCAGGTTTTTGTGAGACTGCTGTTAAAAGTACTGACCGGAGATCCTCTGTATACAGACTGAAACAGGGCATGACAAGAGAGAGGACACAGTTAAAACACACAATAATGGACAGTGGAATGGGACACACAGAATTAAATGGGTCCAGGCAAGGCCTCAGACTGTCAATGGACCGATAGGAAAACACAGTTTGAAACCTGAGATTCATTTAGGTTTAGTATTCTAAATATTTTATTTTAACTGCTATTTTGATTAGTTAAATGATATTTGGAAAAGAGCTCTTAAGGGACTGGCCTGATTTGAGCAAGAACGAATCTTGTACAATTAGTAGTCACATACCCTCCTGCCCTCCAGGAACTTTAGGGCAGTGCCGATGTTGGAAACCCAGTGGATCCTTTTCAGCTGTCTGCCTTGTTCACATGGCTAAAGAAAAGACCAGAGGATCATGAGCAAGAGAAAGCAGAATGATATCAACTCCATTCATCTTCTATTAAAACAGATATTGAATTACAGCACCATTGACGGAGCATCACTGTAACACTTACTAATCTCTGTCCAGACAGCACCTCTAACAAAGCCAACAACTTCACCCCATCCTTAATGTCCTCAAACAGGTCGTTGACTTCGAAAGGAGGTTTGTGCTAGAAATGGACAAATTAGGTTAACAGAATTGAGAAATTAGCATTTAACCTTCATGGACCTTGATGAAAACATTTTTCAACAAAAGATTGTAATGCATTTTAAATGCCTTTGGTTGGCATGTATATTGCACATGATAGTATCATTATGGTATAAATATACAACTTTAGTTTGTGTTCAGTGTTATGTGGTTAGTAGTATACATCTGAAAAGCCAAAACGGTAATTATATTTCAGTACACTTTCTTTCAAAAAACAATATTTTCTCAATATTGTAATATTGAACAGATTCTTTAATAAAAAAATATGTCTTGTGACCATAGCCCAACACATTGTTGTTATTGTTGTTATTATTATTTTTATTATCATTAGTATTGTAGTTATATATATTTTTTTATTATGTTTATTATTATTATTATTTTCTGTGAAAATGTACAAATCCAGTCGTTTAATTTCCATTATTAAGAACCTCTGATTTAATAAGCTAAACAAAGTTTATACAAAGTATTTAAGTATTAAGGTACTAAGTCACACATTTCTCTTTTAGACATAATATTAAAAGAGGGGTATCACAGGCAGTTTCTGTCAATCTTTTGTTAATCTCGAGTAAAGCAATCTCCTCACGAGGGCTTCTCCTCAACGTACTTCCGAACTGCTGGGGGCCAAGCAAGGGGTCAGTGATGTCCTTCAAATATGCCAACAGCAGTCTTTCAAATGACTTCATGGCTACAAATGTTAAAGCCACAAGTCTGTAGTCATTGAGACCTCTTCGGGATTGGGATAAGGATGGAGTGTTAAAATCATGAAGGGACTTTTCAGAGTTGAAGATCATTGAGAAGATAGCCAGCTGGTGAGCACTGGTTTTCATACATTCTGGTGAAACAGAGTCTGGGCCTTGTTCTTTCCTTCTCTAATGTTTTTTGTAGATCTGGTGCACATTATCCTGTCTGATCTGAAGTGTAGGGCAGGAGTAAAGGGGGATTGCTGGACGTGTTGATGGCTGAGCAGAGGGATGTTCAGAGCAGGTTTGAAGTGTATGATCTTGGGTCTCAAACCTACAATAATATTGATTTAAATCTTCATCAAGCTGTTTATTGCTCTCAATTCTGGGGGATGGTGAATTATAGTTGATGATGTCTTTCCAAGCTGATGCAGGGTCGTTGGTAGAAAACTGTTTTACCAGGCTTTTGCCATAGCTCCTCTTAGCCACTCCAATCTCTGATTATGCAAGATCTTTTCTCCGCTTCTGTAGGCATCTTCTTTGGCCTGACGCCGCTGTCTGAGTATTTGTGTGAACCATGGTTTATCATTGTTAAATGATAAATAAGTCCTGGAATGGATGCTCAAATCCTCACAGAAACCAATGCATGTTGTTGCAGTTTCTGTGAGCTCATCCATAATGGTGGCTGCAGCTTCAAAAACACTCAAACCAGTGCATTCAAAACAAGCTTTTAAGACCTGCTCTGTGTCATTGGTCCATCTCTTTACGGTCCTTATTTCTGGCTTAGCAGTTTACATTTTTTTTCGGTAAGTTCATAAAAGATAAACCAGGCAGTGATCAGAAAGCTAAGAGCTGCTCGGGCAAGGGAGCGATATGTATCTTTTATTGTTCTGTAGCAATGGTCCAGTATATTATTGTCTCTGGTGAAGCATGTGACATGTTGTTTGAATTTAGGCAGCTCACGTGTGAGTTTTGCCTGATTAAAGTCTCCAAGAATAATAAAAACAGAATCCGGGTGTTGTTGTTCTGCGTCTGTGATCAGATCATCCTGCTGTTGTAGTGCTGTAGTCACTTGTGCTTGTGGTGGAACGTAAACACTGAAAAGTAGGAATGCTGAAAACTTCTCAGATAAAAACAGGTTGCCGATGCACCTGCCCTTCCAAGCTCTCTGATTGGTGCGTAAGTGATATTTTATGGACAAACTGCAAATAAATAACTATTTACCTAATTATAGGTCATGCGTCTACATTGTTTACATTGAACAAGACAACTCAACATGTTCAACCATCTAATGCAGTTTGTATGCATGAAAAGTGTGATACCCCTCCTTTAACATGCAGATACACTTGATCTGCAGTCAAACTTGTGATCTCAAACAGTAACAGAATCCGTGGCTTGTAAAGCACCATGATGGTAAAAAAAGGCAATTGAAACCTATGTGACACACGTAAATGAATTCTGGTGATGCTCCAGCAGCTGTGGACTACGGGTTTAGAAACTGCTGTGTCATGGCAGGGTAACACACAGGCAGGACATAGAGATAAAACAGCGTCAGACCAGGCACATACTTTTGTGTTTCATGCCTTCTTACTTCATCTGAACATTATCATATTTTACACGTTAGACATTTCACTTTTAACACAAGCCATGCATCTATGCATCTATTTAAAACTGCTATTTCTTTTTATAGATGCCCTTGTGGTTGTGTAAAATCCGCTCTGGATTTTTGCATGATTGATATTTCCAAAAAAATAAGCATTATGACATTACTGTACATGTACTATCCCAATTGCAGGTCTCTAACATTGTAGATTAAAAAGACAGCAGTACATGAGCCTTTTCACTGTTGTTGCTGTAATCCGTGAAGCATCATGCAAAAGTGCAAATGTGCAAAGTTGCAAAGGAAATAAAGACAATAGATCAAATGACATGTTAAAGGTCAAACCAAAATAGTTAGGATTTTCCATCATAAAACGCTAACCTAAAGCCCAAAACACATGAGAATTGAAGTAACAAAGAAATGAAAGGAACAAAATGTTACAGTTGTGTTTACACCTGAATCTGATGCCAATTGTATTTCAGTTCATTTAATCTTAGATGATTGGTTGAACTTTAAACAGATTTTAAATAAAGACCTAACAGACAGGCCTTCAGCACACACAAGTAAAGTATCTGATCATACTGTAAATCATTACTCCGCATTCAGTTAGTATGCACCAAGCCTGTATTCTACAAAAAGCTTTGGACTTCTAGGATTCTTCAAACTTTTCACAGTCGAGCTTTGAGCTATTGTGCACCAGATTCTGGGAACAAAAGAGCCCTTCACGGCAATCTGAGCTGACTGGAATACATAAACCCAGCATTTGTGTCAGATTATCCTCTGTTGTGCACTGCAAAGTGCCCCGTCACCCGAGCAACTAATCACGAATAATGAGGCGAGAGGTTTATGTTTTATATAGCTGTAATGACACAAAATAAAAGTATATTTCAAAAACAATATTATATACTGAATTATGACCTTGACTATACAACATAAGTTGAAAAAAACAGGCAATTCTGTTATACTTTGTTTGAAATATTGTTTTAAATCTATTTAAATAGTTGAATGTTTTTACTTTATAGAAAAGCCTATTACTGCAATCCAAAGACTGATTGATTGTCTTGTACTATCTTATTTTCGGCTGTTGATTCTTAATCACACTATCTAAAGTAACTGGACACAAGCATCAAGAGCCCTCAGGAGCAAAGCAAACGCTTCCTCCCACTGTGAATTGTTCCAAGCCCTCACGACAGCCATCTGCACACACATACAGGGTCCAAGACTTCCCATAAATACACTTGTGTCCGTAACACACAAATGCAGTCTGCAATCTTATGTAATGGAAGTTGCACATCCTAAAAAGATATATGACACAGTATATCTGTTTAGTCGAACCCTATGTTAGGAAGTTTTGTCTTGAAGGCGATCCATTAATGATCATTAAGATCACGTTTTTCTTCTTCGAATATATAAACACAAAGCCAAGCTCCCCAACCTACTAATGCCGTCTCACCCACTCCTTCAGGCCCGGGCAGTAGGAGGCCATCACAATATGGCATTCATACTGTACTCAAAGCATGCAGAAGAAACAGCTCTCGTGCTTCTTGTTACAGCCACTGATTTATAAATTGCTTTTGAGCTTGGTTACAGCCATTTACTCTTTACACTCATAATGACATCAGGCAGTAATAACAAATCACATGATTGAGGGCACACGGCTGAAAGGACGGTATCCCAAACATCATGGCTCAAGACATCTGAATATGCTTGCTTAATACTGCTTTGTATTCTTAATACTTGTATGATGTTACAGCTTGTGATTTTTGCAATAAAAGATAGACAGCGGCCCTAAAACGATTTGGTATTTAATGCAACACACGAAAGTATGAATGCGTTACTTTAGAAAACATTAAATTAAATTGCCATATGAAAGAGCACAGTATTTTTTTATTTAAATTTAATGACACAACCGTCATACTTGACATGATATTTAAAAGAAAGTGGTGGTAAGAAGTTTTCTGTTATCATTTATAATAATATTATATCATAGTTAATCCCAATCCGAATGAGCTTTATTGCCAGATGTGCTTACACACACAAGGAATTTGTGTCGGTTACAAAAGCTTCCAGTACACAACGCAAGGTAACAAGACAAGTGACAAGTAACTTCTGAAACGAAAGGAGAGAATTAAAAATAAATAAGTAAGTTAAACTCACAATGGTGGAAATGCAAAGCTCCGGGGGGAATAGAATATGTACAGATGTTTTATGAAGGTAAAAGTTATAAGGTGCCATATGTGAAATGTCTGAGGGAAAGTATTTAAAAAGACAAATTTGCACGAGGGGAGCAATGAACTGTAAATAATGAAATAAACTATGGTAATGACACCCTTTTCTTCTCAAATATTTGTAATCCATTTTAATCAACAACAATACTGACTAAATGTTTGACATTGTGTAAAAAATTATAAAAGGCCTCAAATAAAAATCAGTTTTACCTTGGCCAGGTGAGAATTAATCCACTTTGTGAAAGTTCTTTTCTGAACCGACTCCTGTTCATCTGAAACATAAAGAAAAAATAACTTCGTGAGTGATCAAGTCAGTTTAAACCCCAAAGTCCCCAGTTTCACCTGTTAATGTTTTTCTATTCACACATTTTACTATTTTACTATTTAACAGTTTTTTATAATTCCATTACTGTAAGCCCTATTAAAATCTAGATAGGAGATATTCACCAGCAGAGCAGAGCTGAATGTCCACATGTGGCATGTTCAAAAACATTGACATTATAACAGAAAACATCATTTATTATTCTGAGCATTAATCAAATACTCCACATATTGCAACAGACACAAATTAATATCACATTTTTTTATTTACACACAAAAGTTAGTTTCAGTTTGAATTCTCCAAAAAAAAAACATTTAAACTACATTGATTTTCAGATAGCACCTTTGATGCTATGTAGCTGCATAGAGGTGCTGAGTGGTTTCCAGGGTGCTATCCAGTTGCTAGGGTGTTATGGGTGTTCTGCTTGGGCACTGCTACAGTTCTTTTTGACTATCTGCACCTTGATACGCTGTTACTAGGGTGAAGTCGGTGGTTGCCAGGCATAGCCAGTTACTATTTTAGGTGGTTGCCAGGGTGTTGTTGCACATTTGGAAAAGTTTTCTTGGTTCTATAGAATAACTTTCAGGATAAAGTCCTGTAGGATAAAGTATGGCAACTTCTACCCAACAACAGCTTATATTTACTTCACATGTTGCTTGCTTCATGTAATTATTTATTTAAATAATTTAATAAAAGTTTTTTAAGATTTATCTCATTATTCAAATTTGAATCAATTGATCCTTTTTATTTTATAACATCTCATCTGTAACATATATTATTTGCAAGGTCTAAAAAAAAAAAGCTGATCAGGCCTACATTTTCATTCAAGTTGTGTTCAGTGTGCAACTGTGACAAATAAACTGAATTTAAAAGCAACAATGCCGTAGAGGAACAAGACATAGTTTAGGGGCTTAAAGTATAGTTTAAATCCTTCGTTGTAAAGACAATCAATAGCAATAGTAATGCTTGCCTTCCCAAACACAAAAACTGTGACATCAATTAACGCATTATTCAGATCTCTCAGAGCACACACATGGCCAGACAGTTATGCTCGATGGGCTTAAAAACATCATTCTACACAAAAGCCAACATCCTTGATATGCATGCATGTAGAAATGCAATGCATGTGGCATGTTTATCACACAGTTCCTGCAGCACACATGGCATGCCAACGCAGCAGTAAGCACACCATATTCATTCAAATCCAACATGCGCAGAGGAGAACATTAGCTGTGATGTGCAGGGGTGACCCCTTCGTACTCCAATACAACATTTACCTCTCCAGAGAAGAAAGACCTCAGCTGACCAAAAGCAAAACCGACCCAGAGATGTGTCACTGCATGTCTGGATCACCTACACCCAGCAGAGCACTGTGTTCAAATCTGAGCTCCTGCAACATCAAGAGGGATGAGAGGAGGATGTCCCACTTACCACGGAGGTACTGAAAGAATCCTGTCACCAGATTCAAAGATGTGGTCTTCTTCAAGGCTATGTCTTTAAATTGAGCCATTGTGCGCACCACACGCCCTGCCTGTGCCCTTCATGTGTGAAAGCAAGAGCATACTATCCAGGGAGGAAAACCAGATCAGCTGTCCTTTATTTCCGTCTGGAGGCACAGAGAGTGAGAGCTGGAGCTGTGAAAACACAGAGTGCTGGAGGATGGAACCTCCCCCTCTCTTTTTCCTCTTCTCTCCCTCTCTCTCTCTCTCTCTCTCTCTCTCTCTCTCTCTCTCTCTCTCTCTCTCTATCTCTCTCTGTTGGGATAGGCTAATCGAGGGCAGTGTTTTTGAGCTGTTGTTGGCAGTGCTGGGCAGCTGTGCTGGTGAGGATGCTCTGATCTGCTCAATACTCTCTCCATCAGCATCACACTGCTGCAGCTATGCTAACCGACTGTGGCGTTGATGCTCCAATCAGCACAGGCCGGGGGATGTTGTGATGTCATCAGGAGACAGCTGGTGTAATCCTAATTTTTATGGGTGGGTGGGGGTCAGCATTTATGCTATAGAGATTGAACTCTTACACAAGCTTTGCATACACTCTTAGGAAAGAATGGTTTAACAAATAATCTGCAGTACTCTAGACTACTATACAATAATAGAAATATGGGGTATAACACAAATGTTGTTGGGTGTGTGTGTGTGTGTGTGTGTGTGTGTGTGTGTGTGTGTGTGTGTGTGTGTGTGTGTGTGTGTGTGTGTGTGTGTGTGTGTGTGTCATTTTCACCCTCATGTCAATCAAAACCAGTATTTGACACTTTCATCAGAGGAAAACAAAAGAAGATATTTTAGGAAATGTCTCAGTGGCTTTGTGTTCATGCAATAGATGTCAATGGGGTCCAGTGTTGTTTGGTTATCAACATTCTTCTAAATATCTTGCCGCAGAAGAAAAAGTCATACAAGCTCGGGATGAGATGAAGATCCATACATGGTGAAAGAACTCTTTTGGGTGAATTTTGCCTTCTATAAAGCCTCAACCAATCAACCAACCAATCATTTTAATGCTTTTTCCACAGGAGAAAGACTTTTACTTTCACTTATACATCACAATCTAAACAAACCCTGAACCCAAAAGATTAAAATTAAGTCTATAAGCAAACAATAATAGCAGAACCAGAACCCTAGCAACCAAAGAGCCCTAGCAACCAACCAGAGCACCAAAGCAACTGCACAGCAATATACCAAAAACACTATAAACACCTAAGTAACCACATAGCAACACACATTCATATGCATGAGATCTTGGCTCTAATCACACTCTCCTCTTCTAAGAAAAACTATTTTTTCAACCCAAGGCACATAACAAAGAAATCAACAATAGCAAGCACCCCTTTCCTCTGCCTAATAAATTCCTAATGGAGCCGCATTAATATCCTGCTAAATATTCTCAATCACTCACGAGCATTTCACAGTCTAAAGAAAGATGATTGATGTGTTGCAAATATCTATGATTTTATCAGTGTCTATAACAAAAGAATCTTCGGTGTTGTGAATTTAATTACAGTAAATAATACATGTACTGAATTGCACTATTTGCAAATGGTTATATTGAAGCAGGGAACCAACTGCACTTAAAGTATTGAATCATTTATATCCCAGCAGCTTGTGCAATACATCAACCACCTGCTGTACCCGGGTCAGTAATATCACTCTTTTATTCCTGAACATTCACAGAGTCATTTAACAACACATCTACATCTTAGAGCCTTTTCAGTGTGCCTTGATGGTTAACAGAAATGGACATCATAATGGTCTTACATTAAACAGTAAACATCCTAACACACTTGTATTGTGTTGTGTCTTTTATAAACGAATCATGTTTATTTTAATTACTTTATTCAATCTCATTTTGTGGTCCTCTGAATTGTTTTCAAAGTTTGAGTATAAGCGCTCTTTCAAAATCCACTTTCTGATCATGCACTATGAAATAGTTTAGTTTTTATCATTTCAAAAAGTCTTTTGTTTTACAAAACAAGGAATGCTCTTAAAACTGTATCATGTTAGTTAAGGAAACGAGCAGAAATAGAAAAGTTTTCATCACATGTTCATCTCATGGTGTCAAGAACCATTTTTGAAGTTAATATGGTTAAAGTTAAAATTGATCAAAGTGTCTAAAGATAAATCATAATAAATGTTGCAATGTAAATGACTATTTATAGGTCACTAATAATTTTTTTTAATCAAATCAAACATTTTTATGTGAACCTTCTTTGTACAAAAGGTCAGATAGGGCTGCACGACTATGACAAAAATCATAATTGTGTATTATATGTCTTGATTTTGAAATTGCGATTATTATTTTCGAACAATAAAGATTTTTGGAAATGTTTTATAACTTTGTGTAAAGCAGCTGCATGGTCAATTCTTAACATCTAAAACCAATATTATGTAAATGTACAAATATGGGAGTCCTATTGTAAGTAAAAAATCCAAAACGTCTAACATAAGGGCACATCGACTTTTCAATTTTACAATCGGTAATTCACCAATTTAATTAGTGCCTAAACATACTGCTGAAACGCTTAAAAATGAGCACAAATATACAGCTGCAATTGAGGCTTTTGGCATTTGTATAATTGTTTCACATGTTATTGTAATTGCAATTCGTTTTTCGATTATTTGTGCCACCTCGATCAGAATATATTGCTGAATATATTAAGCACACATGCTACTCTTTAGTTCATTCTTAGTTTTTTGATCACATGCTAGAATATCACAATGCACCATCTGGTTTTACAGAAATGAGTGAACAGCCCACAGAAGAAATTAATATTGATTTCAATATTCATAAATTAAATGGTAATGTTGGATATATTTTGAAGAGAATAATGTTATACCATTATATAGTCGTAGATTTTAAACCACAACGCAAAACCTTAGAATTTTATATTAAACTAGATATCTTTAAATAAGAGATATAAGTATTCATCATCAGTAAAATATCACATTTACATATTCTATACCATCAGATTTATTTATCTATTCTAACAACAAACACAAAACAACTTTTCTAAACAGTTAAGTATCAATATCTGGTATCATTCCAGTGTCGATTTTATGGAGCTGTCCAGTACTGAAACATATTAGAGAAATCATGTACAGCTTTTGGTTCATTTTATTACATGTTAAGACAGTTTTAAAAGAGCAGTTGTGAAAAGTAAGTGCTGTAAATGGTTAATGCTCTCTCCATATAACATATAACATAATTAATATAAAAAACATAATCAAAAGCATTACATGACAAATCAGATGTTGCATTGTTATAAGTGTTTAAATGGCACGCTTGCAGTTGTGTGGATTACAAAAGGAGCTGTTTACTGGAAATAGCATTAAATCACAACAGCATGTCTATCTTATCTGTGTGTCTATCTGTCTGTGATAAAGCATGAGTGTGTTTAATCAATAAAAACTTTAACTTCTTATCTCAAACAGATGAAAGCATTATTAACACAAGGTCAGATGTTACTGTCATCTGCGGTTTAGGACTGCTGTAGTGATGCTGCAAAATTCAGAACGGATATCCCATCTTTTAAGCGAACCATCTTCATTCTAACATTGATAAGAATTTACTTGAGTTTATGGTTTCTTGTTTTTGGGAAATATTCTTAATATAAGAAATACTTTTTTTATTGAAATGTTAAAAGTTTTAAACACTTAGCACTGTCACTTAAACACTGCCATCTACTGCTTAGATTATGTTTCAATTTATACTAAAAACTTCCTCTTATTTCAGTTTGAACGATAGTTCACACCAAGATAAAAAAAAAATTCTTCCACTTTTATGTCACTCTAAACCTGTATAACTTTCTTTATTCAACAGAACACAAGGAAGATATTTTGAAGAATGTTGGTAACCAAACAACCCTGAACCCCACTTAAGTTTGTTTGTCTGAACACTTCACAGCTGAGAAATTTCTCAAAATATCTCTTTTTGTTTTTTATAGAAATAAGAATGTAATACAGGTTTTGAATGACATGAGGGTGAATAAAAAATGACAGAATTTTTATTTTGGTGATGCATAGTAAGCAAACAGACGTGATTAAGCATTTTAAGATTAAGTTTAAGATTAAGCATTTTTAAACACTTAAACACATCTATTTAAGGTTATAAAAGACCATTAAAAATTATATTTTGACATAAGTCTAAGGGAAGTGAGAGATTCGTGCCAATGGAGGGAAACCAGCTCACAGTTTCACCGCAGGTTTTGAACAGGCATGCGCCATGAGCTGCTGAGGAGGAAACCAAAAGAAGATCACATCCTCAGGTCTTCTGTTGTGTAAACCACACATCGCCTGGTTTACTGCTGATGTGCCATGACAACCAGCACACCCCTCTCGCGATATGACTTTCATCACTCAGTTGACCACATGAATTCACACACATGTACTGAATTCACCTTCTGAAAAAATGCTTTGAGCAAGAAACTTGACATAAATTAACAAATTACTAATTCCCTTAGAATTGACTTTATTAAAAATGAGGCAAATCTTATAATTGCTATGCTGTATGTTTTAGGTGGTTGCCATGGTATTGCCACTGTATGCAGTTGCTAAGATGTTAAGAAAGGATTTTAATGTGTTGCAATGCAGTTGCTATTGCAGTGAGTTTAAAAAAAAGACCTCACAATATTTGACTTCATTACAATCTCTAGAAATAATAACATCAATAATATCATTCGTGTTTTATCTTGGTTTGATTCGACTCAGATTTCCTACACTAAAGCTGCAAATTGCAAAATGTTGGCAGTCAAAGAAGAACTCTGCCAGTTATCACACACATACAACTTCCTTCCTGGTGTGTCTGAATACTGAGTTCCTCTCTTCAGCTCGAAATCCCACTTCTGGTTTCACCCAAAACGCTTCAGTACAAACGTATGGTAAATGCCACTGTAACCAGAACTAAACAGTAATACTCGGAAAATCAGGAAATGTCAGCTACAATGCTACATCTCTGAGTCCGTGAAGCTTTTAACAACATTTTGGAAAACAGAAGGGCTAATGTTGATGTTGTAATCCTTTCTCATAAAACTTAATTACTACAAGTTCATGACCCATTTTTATAGGCTTGACCCAGACAAATGCCAACCCTAATGGACATCTGCCAATGAGAGGCATCCAGTGACAGAGACTCCAAATATCGATCTCCTATCTTTTCCAAGGACAGAAAAGGTGTCGTGTTGAGCCTGTTCAACACAAGCTACTCCAGGAGTCTCCGTGCAGCTTTTAGACTATAAAACTGAATGGATGACCTGGATTTCATCCAGAAAAACAGGTGGATCACGGAAAAGACATTCTTCTCAGTGTCAGCTGCTTTCGCTGTCTCCTATAACAACAAGCATTGCTTTTCTTCTATCATTTTGGGGAGCTTCTTAGTTCTTAGTGGAAAACCATTTAACCTTCCTGCTGAAGCAACACGAAAAGTATCAAGAGAATGAAATGGCTGTTCGCACTATTGGTACACTTCATACAAATACTGTATTTAATACAACAATGCAGTCACTAAAACAACTTTATCAAAAAGAATGTTAACATAAACCAAGAAAGTTTGAAGAATAAAGGTCAAACAGAACTTGTCTCCATAACAACTCAAGTGTAAGAAAAGAGCTTTTAACAGTGACGGCCTTCTGTGAGAATAAACAATGATGACCTTAACAAGAAACTTCTGACAAACACTTCAAACACAAAACTAATTCATAATGAACGACATTCATTCTCCTTGGCTATTTTTATTATTAAACTACATAAAATATATCAGAGTTCCTGCCATTAACCTGTTGTCTAATCTATATCTGAAATAATATCGATTTAACAGCTGTTCTTTTATAATTTTCGGATGGAAAGCCACCTTTCGTGGAGCTTCGTTGAGGTCAGTTTTAAACGAATGACCGATATGTGTCATCACCATGCACAAGCAGAACCTTAAATAAGCGGAATGCATCAGAGACTCTATTTCTGGTTCGTGACCTGCGAAGAGGAGGAAAAACCACACCTGTCAGAAAGCACTGCAGCACTAAAACATCCTTCAACCTCTCCTCTGAAAAAAAAAACAGGAGTTAACACACACAGCCATGGACACAAAAAGTTTCATCCTTCCCTAACACAAATGAGCTGTATGTGATGCAGGATTAGGGAAAAGATGAACGAATAAGCAAGCACCCACGAGATCATCCTGTGCACCATTAATATTGATTTTTCTGTAGGTGAGCTTCAGTACGAACAATCACAAGGCGTCTCTGTTCCACACAACAAGAATCATCTATCAAATCCCTGGAGGGAAGGCACTGAATCAGCACAATTCCACCTGACTCACCCTTGTGAAGAGGAGTCACGAGAGGTAAAGAACAGGAATCCAGCATCACCTACCTTGAAGCCTCTGCATCACATTCATAATGTCCTTGCCGGAGCGTCCGAAAGGGCTCAGGGAAGCCATGGTCCCTCTCTTTCAGACCTGCACACGTCTGATATGAAACCCAATCACTTGTGCAGTCCGCACAGCAGATGCTGCACTACTTTCTAAAGGGGCATCCCCACACGCCCCTCCCACAGCTCTCTGTTTGTCAGTGGGATGCAGGGACTCCAGGAACTTGATGTGGTCCAATAGAAGAGCAGTTCTCACGGAGATGCCGGACGGTGTGATGGACGAATCAGAAGTCCTCTTCTATACGGAGTCATTGAACTGTGGGGATACAAGAACAGAATGTCAGACTCGGTCTCTATCTTTAAAAAACTCCTAAAAACTCATCTTTTCCGGCTACACCTAACTCACTAACTCACTTCTTTTCTAACCGACTCACTCTATCAAAAAAAAAAAAAATCTTTTGTAACTTCGCTCTCTGTGTAACTCTGTAGCATTGTTGTAGCACTTGTTCACCTTTGTTGTATCGGCTATTTACCGCTTCATTGTCTCCTCGACTATTGTAAGTCGCTTTGGATAAAAGCGTCTGCTAAATGACTAAATGTAAATGTAAATGTAATGTAAAAATGAATCACACATGATGCATGTGTACATTATATATTAAACTTTAATGTAACAATAATTCATGTTAACATAATTGGGCTATTCCATAATGAGAAAGGGCATTTTCACTTCTCGTACTCAAAATTGCTAAATGACTAAATGTAAATGTAAATGTAAAATAACGAAAGAAAAAGCAACCATTAACCAATGCTTATCTATAATACACAAAGTTTGTGTCTTGCGAAAACACATAAAGTGTAGCCACAAATAACACAGACATACCATAATACAAAGAATATACATTATCACTATACTTTACCATGGTAACTTTCCTTCATATCTGCACTTGCACTTTAACTTAAAATATGTTTACAAATTAACATTTAAAATTGTAAACATGTTTATATTATTGCAGAATGTAACCTTTCTTTAGTCAGAAGCTAAGTGTTAGTTTGTATGCTAGTATATTGTGCACGTATTACCGTCAGCAGTTGGGTTTCCGGTGATAATAGTGAATAGCAGTTATTCCTTACATTACTGTATATCATAATTATGTATAATTAATAGATCAATTATATTTGTGTAATTCAGCATTAATATGTGAATACTGGCACTTACTGGACACTGCTGGTTTATCACATAAACTCATGTTAAAACACTAAATTATAGTATATAGATATATAGTATATAAAAAATAAATATACAGAACAAAGCAATGGACAAACTACAAAATGAGTTGTCATGCATGAAAAAAAATGTCAATAAATCAATTTGACAGTACTGAGTTATGTTTAGATCAATTTATTATTTTGAACATGTCAATATTTAAGGGCAAGACTATTTTAACAACATGTACATGCTGCTTTGAAATGAATATCTCTATATTTGTGTTTTGTTTTATACTTTTACACCATAAACAGTGTTGTCTCAATAGAAAGAGAATACACAGAGGAAACCCGCTTTTATATTCCCTTTCTCGTGTTAACTTCTGAAACTGACTTAAAGAGAGTCGTATTGTTTGAATTGTTCTCATTAAAGTTTTTCTTTTTCTTCTAAGTGTAAAACACAAATCAGCTGCAAGAAAAGGCATTTTTAAGGAGGCTGAAGAACAAAGGTGTAAGTCAGGCTATTATATTATAATGGGGTGAAGAAGCCATTGTTTGTTTCCACTGAAACGGGGGAAATGATGCAAGAGGAAACGGTCCTGTTCCCCTGGATCTCTGTCCCAAACAGATAAGCTCGACACTTACTAATTATACGAGTATAGCGGCAGGAAAAATGACGACAAAGTTTCCCTTCGTGCAAACAAAAAAGTATCAGCTTCCCTGAGAAATACAGTGAACACATTTGAGTTTGCCCAAGGTTTCTCGCCCTTGCTGTTGGCGTGCTGCTCCTTAATGTGATATGGCTTCTAATGAAACTCATACGATATGGGAAATGCTAAGGCCTATTGATTTTGGTAAGACTTGGCTTGGATTTTGTTTAACATTTTGCCACGTTTTACTTGGCTCATCGTTTTTTATTAAAGTAAAAATCCTATTTTACAATTGTGTTCGGTTGAAAAATGTTCTTTTAATTGTAGATACATAAGTGCTTTCTATTTATTCTATATTTGTATTATGTATAAATGTATGAAAATGTGACAGTTTCGATTGTACATAATCAAATCAGACCGTTCAGAGACTGCACATGTTTTTAATATAGTTCTGACCCATTATGTTATTATGAATGTTTTATTCATAAAGAAAACTCTGAAACTCTCGACCCTTTAAATACGTTTACCTCTTCCATCCAGAGGAGCTCATCCTGGCATTCTGCTTGTCCATACTAATGGGTCTGCTCATAGGAATCTTGATATTCCTCCTCCTAACGTGGATGTCAAGACGCAGGGCTTCGGTCCAGATCACCAGACGTCAAAACCAGCATGCAGACTCTCGAAGCTCACAAAATCAGCTCTGTCACCTCAGCCACTACAAGAGATACGGCTTTGACAAGAACAGCGAAGGTGCCGGGAGAGCCGTGTTAAACCTCCACAGACAGACGTCTGTAGACCCCAACGAAATTCTCGGAAGAAGCCCTAGTTTCCAGAACTCAACTTTCAGGCCACCCAAAAAGGCGAGGAAGGCCAACGATGAGGCAGATGATGATAACCAGGATGCATTGATCCCAAACATCACAGATCCATTTAGTACAGTGCCAGCAGAATCTTTCTGGCTGGGAAAGGGCAGTCTAAGAGGCTTTCTGCCCAGACAGACTCCACCACCTGCGTATGACAGCGTCATTCACATCTTTCGAGAGAGCGCCGACTAAACCACACCATACAGGCCTGCATGACAAAGAAAGAGTCATGTGAAGGATAAAGAAGTTAATGTTCCTCGATTCAATGGGTTTGGTTTATCCTGTTTAACATTGCTTGCAGAAGGGTTTAAGGAGAAATAACAAGGAACGAAACATGATAACATTTCCCCTTGTGAATATGTATTATAGAATAAACAAGTGCATTTAAATCTGATGACTGATGATTCGCGTTGATGCTCTCTGCCTATGCATTCATCCACAGGAAAACAAACATAGGGATGATATGATACCCAAAGTTCTGGAGTTACACATCTGCTGCATAAAATTTTCTGCTAGACATCTTAGAGAGAGAGAGATGTTGCAAATCCATTTCAAATAATGAACATCTCACAGACATTATCTGGACGTCTATATGACATCTGACAGCAGAAGACTCAGAGATGTATTGAAGATGAGCAACCAGTGTCAGCCAGATTTCTTCCAGATGAAAATGCAGTCATCTAACAGATGTCTTTCATAAGTTTGTGTGTCAGAATAACACAAATAATAGTTTTATTGTTACACCATACAAAACAATCCAAAATAAACCGTGGCAAGACTAAAGCACACAACTCAAATCATTCTGCCTTTAAAGGTATACACAGTCATATGGTCATACCTTACAGACGTCCCATGGGCTGGTGGGTTGTTAAATACTCGTTTATTCTTTTGTGCAAATGCATGCAAACTTGTAAATTGGATTACATTTTGAAAATCCACACTCTTTTTCTACGGAAGTCTCAAAGACATGTGGAATGTGGGATCATCACATACTTAAAAAAGATTCCAAATAAGTTGATTTAGGACGTTTTTGTGCTACACGTGGCGTACAAACCATTCACATCAGATAAAATATTAACATTTTATTGTTTTGTATCCAGAAAAACAGCCACACTGTTAACTTTGTGGCAAGGGCAGTTTGTCTGGTCCAATATGGCGGCGCTGTTCATATTTCTAGGCCACTGTTACGTATTAGGGCTATTCCGTAAAAATTTAAACCTTACAATGAAAACGTAAAGTTTTTACCAATGGTTTTTGCTATACTTGTAGCAGATCTGTCAAAATTTGGTGTTTGGGATATCCATGACGTCTTTCTTTAAGTTTACATAGAATTATTTTTATTGTGAGTGTATGATTTTTCATAGTAACGCAAGAGCTATATAGTGGATTGTCACATGATACTTAATTTCGCTTATAAACGGACACATGAAAATAAAAATATAAAGTGATAACCCTCGGCCGTTTCTTGGATATAATTGCTTCTGGTTTGTGCATCTTAATTTTGATGAATCTTAAAAAGTTTGTCATCTTCCAAAAATGTTTTTTTGTCACGATCCACTCGCATTCGATTTACTTACATTTACATTTACATTTATTCATTTGGCGGATGCTTTTATCCAAAGTGACAGTTTTATGCATATATTATTATACATAATATATGACATATATTATGCAGTTGTCAATCATCACTGCAGACGAAACAGGTGTAAGATGTCTTCAAGGACACTTCAGTATTGTCTTCTGGCACTGAGATTCAAACCAACAACCTTCTGATCACAAGTCCAGCTCTCTAACCACAAGAACACAACTGATCCCCATATTTACCTTTTGTAAAATAAATTTTTTTTCATAGACTGATACTTTTCTAAAGTTTAAACACGATCAACAAGGGTTTTGAATATACACAACGTTTGATCAGTTTACTGGAAACAATTAAAACTTATGTCACTTAGTTAAGAATGGCATGGCCTTCTGGTAAGATCCTATACAAACCCAAACTCCTTACAACATCTCAGGGTTTCTACTTCTCCAAATGTCAAAAACAAAGTTTTACAAAATTCTCACGCCATCAGATCACATAAACTTGTGTTAATATTATGGACTTAGTTTGAGAAAAAGCAGTGGGAGATCACATTTAAATACTTATATACATATTACATATTACATTTAAATACATATTATATAGAACATATGGAGAGATAACACTGATTAAGTCACTTTTAAGTCTTTGTAATACATGCTTTCTTCATTAACACATAAGATGATGACGCACAGTGAGGTTTAAGATGATTTATAACTGATTTATATCATGATGACAGCAGCTCTGTTATATACTAACTGATTTGGGTTGCCAGACACGTGATGCACAGGACCATTCCGTCAGAGCGCGGGTTGCCTTCACACGCTGAGAAATCCCTCATTTTGGAGTTTTGTGCGCCAGTGCACTCGGTCCACACGCGGTCGATTCACGAGCCGTGGGGTGAAACCCAGCCGAGCACTTGGCAACCATTCCGACGCATTGAGAGCGAGTTGGTAGAGGTGAGTTAGCCGTGAATTAAAGCGGATTCTTATATTTCTTTAAATGAATTATGTGTACCTGTGAGTGTCTGTTGTGTGTCGGGTGAATGATCTGATTTTAAGGTTTTGTCGTTGTCCTGATGGTTGTATAATCACGAGTGTAGGTGGTGATGGATTTATTCTTAACCTCGTCCAATGTCTTTATATTTATGAGCTTTAAATCCTCCGTGTTTAATCTACACCGCTGGAGACATGCAAACCTTTTATTTCTCTTTAATATCAAAATATACTAAAGATGTTTTCTGTTGTTGCAGTTATAAATGTGAAATGATTATACACACGATCATATGTGAAGTGTTGAAGTATTAGACTGAATGTCATTAAAATTCAGACATCATCACACATCACTGTTGCCATGACGCCTGCGAGCTGCCTTCAGTTCTGCTCTCTCTCTCTCTCCTCTCTCTCTCTCTCCTCTCTCTCTCTCTCTCTCTCTCTCTCTCTCTCTCTGTCTGTCTCTCTCTCTCGTCTTCTCTCTCTCTCTCTCTCTCTCTCTCCTCTCTCTCTCTCTCTCTCTCTCT
>JAWHQN010000155.1:45000-49549 GCA_033220385.1 Triplophysa yarkandensis | reverse complement strand
CACTTTTAACCATAAAGAACAAAAAAAGAGGAAGAGGGGGATAAGAAAATAGATCTAAGTTGGTCAAGAAGTAGATTAAATAACGAAAAGATACAAAGACAGACAGAAAAATGGATGCACTTAATAGCATATAGTGAACTATAGAACAGAAGGTTAATTGAAAGACCAAAAAACAATGACAAAAAGATATCTTCAAATGATGGATGTATTGAAACATACATTGAGTTATAAAATGTAAATCATAAAAGATGTGTATATCAGAACATAAAACAGACAGACAGACAGATGTAAGATGAGAAAGGGACGAATGGTAGAAAAGAATAAGTGGGTTATGAATTATTGAAAAGAAACAGAGGTTGGTTTTTAGATATAAATGTAAAAGTGATGTTAGCAGAAACACATCACTCTCTCTTTCTGTATTTTTAATAGGTGCTCTTTAAATATTCAGAGATGTGGGGGGAAGGAGTGCAGGTTAAAAAACCTCTAAGTGGACAAAATGAATGAATATCTGCAGGAGATATCAGGAGGACTCGTGCATTAAGAGCCAAAGCTGCTCTGATTAAAGCCTAAAAAAATGAACGAGATGTAATATCCAAGAAGAAAAATTTTAAGTGAGGGAAGGAGAGAGAGGGAAAGAGAGAAAGAAGGAGAGAGAGAGAGAGAGAGAGAGAGAGAGAGAGGGAGAGAGAGAGGGAGAGAGAGAGAGAAAGAGAGGGAGAGAGGGAGAGAGAGAGAGAGAAGGTAACCTATTAAAAAGCACAAATGAAAGGGGAACCGGCTGCTAGGAAAGTGATGAATGTAAGCGTTAAAAGCCTACAGATGAAATTGGGAAAGGAAAACGAGAGAAAGAGGTCATGGAAATGAGACGCGGGCGAACAACAACATGCATTTCCATACAACAACAGACGCAGAGTGAAAAATTAAACATGCCTGCAGGAAAACAAGGACACACGAACACACGCACAAACACACAACTCAGAAGAATTAACACAAAGCCTTTGTTTTAAAGGTCGTGAATTAAAGTCAGATGGAAACGTAAGATGCTTTAAATTCCACAACTGTTCAAATGGCACTTCATTACCAGACACGTCTCCAACGACTGTTTACTTAAAAATCCATCACAACACTCAAAAACATGCACAGCTAAACACTACATCTTATGAACCAAATCAAGCCCACACTCAGATGTTAAATTTAATCACATTAAATCAAAAAAGTTTCTTTTAGGTAAAGCAACCAAATGTGAGTTTCTATGAAAGGTTGTTTGAATTAATGTCGACTTAAAAAGCCTCTTTCCGCGCGTCTGACATCTCCAATTTTGTGAGAGGTTTGTTCTGAGGTTGCGAGCGCGTAATTATTTTTTGTCTGTTTTGGCCCGGAGCGAGAGGTAGACACCATAATCAGCGATTAAAACGGAAAAATAATATGAAATTTCTCAGAGGAAGAGAGAAAGCGTGCGCAACTATCAGCTTCAGGCACAGGCCTTTAATTTCTTTGAAAATGCAAATGAGTTTCACACCGCGTGCGTGCAAGCCTGTGTCGGTGTTTCAAGTATAGTATAACTCACAAACTTTGATGATATTTAATAATATGATGCAAAAAATATCAGATAATCTTGCAGCCGTGTCATCCGTCTCAGTTTAATTTAATTGCTGGGCCGGATCCCTGGTTTTCCACCGATAAGAAGACGCGTGGCATATCTAGTCATCAGCAACTTTGAAGACGTAGCTCTCTATGGCTCCTGCTAGTTAGCAGAAGCATCAAACATTCACTCCGCTCTGAGATTACGGAGGGTAAGGTCGCTAAAAATATCATTTAAAAACAATTTCTATTTTAAATCAATACTGGGTGTTTATGTGCGTTGCATCCGGCCTCTGCAGAAGATAAATGCATCATTCAAGATGTCTGTATCCCGAGGTCATTCAAGGTCAAACACGTCTCCATCTGCAAGCACCATAAAGGAGGTTACAATTATATTTAAACAGAATCTCTTAACGTTTATGTTGAAGTGAAAAGGTTTAGAGGAGTGCAAGTTAAGCAAAGGTTTATGAGTTGCCTTAGGACATAAGCATTCCCCTGAGCGCATCTATCATTGGGTCATATTTAAATACTGGCATCTGTTGGTGTGCATATGGTAAGAGACACAAACACATGCACCATGTATCTGCTTCCGTTATTATTCATGACGTTTATTCAAATCCCCAGTAGAAATATCCCATCCCTGCTTTCTCCAGTCATCTTTGTTAATGGGGACGGGAATATAAAATCACAAAGAAACACATCTCTTCCTCTCCCAAAATGTGGCAAATCCTTAGAAGATAAAGCGCAGATTAAATGTATCGGTGACTCCAGCGAATGGGCTGCATTGGCATGCAAAAGAATGCTGGAACAGAACACGGCGACCACACAAAGGCCCAGACGTCGTGCACAATAATCTGTTGCATTTGGCAGCACCGGCGAGGCCAATGAACAGATGTGTTTCAGGCCGATAAACAAGGTATGAATGCACGAAGACACGCACAACCCCATGCGAGGAGAGGGTCAGAAACGGACTGCAAACAGGCTTACAAAGACTGACGGAGGGAACTTTAGCTTTCAGAAGCATAACGCATTAAATAGAGCTGCGCACCCACACACACACCATTTCTAGAAAGCATTAAAGCAACACATAATGCCTCAATCACATAAACACATTATGAGACCCAACCACAAAAAACACACACGCAAACAGCTACCAAAAATGGCGAGGTACACGACGCACGCAGAATACTCAAGAAAAGAAAAGCAGATATGTGAAAAGAATAGACAGGGTTGTGGGTACCCAGAAGAGAAGAAAGCATCTCTCCGCCGGTGTTAGTGGCCCGTGCATTAACCTCTTGAGAAAAAACACACAGCGTGAGTTTATGTATTCACTTTCTTCACTAAGATGACACCTCTTCTCGGCAACAAAAATACACAAGAACATAGCAAACATCTGCAGATGTTCATCCATTAGACCTGCAGACTGAAGCTGAATGAATTACCAACGGCTTTATTTACGAAGAAGAACAGAATTTTCATTTGTGGATCTCTTTAGCAATATTTTTAAAATAGTAACAATCATTTACCACAATAAACAATTAATCTGCCAAAAACAATATTAACAAAACTTTTCCTAGAATAAAACTATTGTGTATTCTCAAATGAGCACAAATCCAATGACTATTAGTTAAACACATTAGTAAACAAACAGTTCTTCGACATTAAAAGCATCAATTTCATGCAGGGGGAGAATTCATCTTATTCTCAAACTTGTAATTTACTCTCCCCAAGACACTGGCTGTGATTTATGGCTATTATCATCACTGTCATCACGAGAACGTTTCACAAAAGCCCAAACCCAGAGAGAACAGAATGAATCCAGACTAACTGCAATCACGTTTGTTCTTTCATTTATCAGATAGATGTACATGTTCTAGTATATTATTTATAAAATATAATATTGGTAAAAGTTAAATAATACTATTTTAAATAAACGATAGAATATTGAAAATCTCAACACAATATTTGTTGATACCTTGAACATATTCTTAATGATTCAATTAATTGATAAATATTTATGTATATAGTTTACACAAGCAGATATTATGAACACAAAAATGCAACCCAAATATATCAAATGAACATTTAATTGAACAAAAGGACTGAAAATGCAATCTTTGGCAGAATTGTGTATACAGAGAAGAGGAATAAGGAGTGTTAGAATAAATGTACCTCATATTAACATTTTACATGTGGCATAGATGCAATGTATCATTAGAAATTAAATAGATGCATTAATCCATATCAACGTATTGTTATACCCCTAATGTCAATCATACACAACTATACAAATAATTAAAAAAGGTCCAGCCCCTTAGTCACACACCTCAGTTTCATGGTGACTTTACCCTCATAGCAGATTATACTGAAAGAAATGAGGTAGATTGTCCAAATTCATATGAATTGGTCAACAGACTTGGGTTGGCTAAACTACGCATGCTCAGAGTATGATCACAAACTCATTTCTTAGAACCGAACAATCCATTTATTACCTTTAGTCAGTTTGAGAGCAGAAAAACAAGAACGTCCAAACACAAGCATATAACCAGTTAGTGTCAGAGAGGCTGTGATATACTGCACAGAATAAAAACCAAAGCAAGAACATTTCAAAGATATTACTGAAGTCCTTTTACTTTTGATGGGCCAGTCAGAGCAATTTCCCCCATCCCACCAGCTGAGCCACACAAAATGCCTCCAATATAAACCAAGCGAAGGCTCAGAGGAACCGTAAAGCTGCGGTTAATGGCACAAACCCACCACGGAGAAAAGATGAAGCCATATAAACAGACATGTTCATATCAGCACACTTCAGGGAACCTGCGGCTTTATGAGGACATTAAGATCTGACTTTATACGGGAGCATTTGGGAATCATAGAAGCAGGTGGTCTATTCTGAGAATTATTTTATGACGGGCACATTAAGATAGAGACACATAAAGGCAAACAGAGCACAGGCGAGCGGCGTGTG
>JAWHQN010000155.1:7500-42500 GCA_033220385.1 Triplophysa yarkandensis | reverse complement strand
GTTTGGTGTTTTTTTATTTGTTTCGCTTAACGTGTTTTCACATGCATCTTTGATGTAAGTTCTTTGGAAATGCAAGTGTTCATATCTTTGCCATGTAGAAAAGTTTGAAGAGTTTTAAAATTCTTCTATCACAAAACCCCAAATAATAAGAGTGCCTATGTCATTTTAATTTTGGGCTGAAATGTGACCTTGACGTGTTTAATGAGATTCACCCTGTCAGGAAATGCACACTGGTCCTGATGCTGTAAACCTCCTCTAATACAATCACACACACTGAGCAAGAGGGTGTCACTTACCATCAGAAGCTTTTTTTAGACAGAAGGATGGAGATAGAGAGAGAGAGGTTTAATGTGTGGTGGTGTGACGTGTCTGCCAGTGAGTGTGAATTTGACGGATAAACTCACTCTTGGTTTGGTTAGAGAAGGTGAGAGTGAGTTTGGCAAACAGCTCCTTGTTCTCAAAGCGATCTTCTTTAGCTCTCACCCAGAAGCTGTTTTCAGAGAGGTCCTCAGCTGCGATCTAAAACACATATCAGCACATTCAGTTATTCATCTGTCCATTTTGACAGACAGTAAATGTAGATTATTTTATATGTCACTAATAAACACCTTACATATTGCGTAAAACCCTAAGTCGTTTTTTGTTGTCCAAACTACATTATTATGCAGACAGCATTGTGATGGTGAGTTTGGTTTCAAACAGATTTATTGACAGCAACACAAACTAATGGACCATCATTTCATATATTAAAGAGGTACGCTTCGTTCTGACCTCCATTTGAGAATATAAAACAGCGCAGAGCTGTTTGTCAGAGTCTCTCATAACTCATAACCTCATTCATAAAGAAGACAAATGCTTTGTGAGAAAGCGAGCTGAACAGGCTGTTGAGATTTCAACACTGATCTTCAACATAACAGACACAATGAAAGCCAGACAGAGAAATGTAGAACACGGATTACGGAGAAAGACGGAGAGAGAAGAAAAGACATTGAGACTCATTAAAACAGATCCTGATTTTCCTTACAGAGGAGAGAAAAGCGAAAAGCGAAATTCTATTCTCTTATCATCTTGCTTTTAAATAAGCTTTATAATGCCCCTTGCTGTTTGTGTATCTGTGATTTTGTTTTAATATAGTACTTGAGAATAAATAATAAAAATGTATGAGGAACTATATCAAGAAACATTTAAAATACAGAATAGATAAGAAGTAATAGTTCACCCAAAAATGGAAATTCTGTCATCATTCACTTACCCACCAGTGATCTGAAACATGTATGTCTATCATTCTTAAACAGGACCCAAAAAAGGTATTTTAAAGAATGTTGGTTACTGAATGGCGGTGCTTCTGTTGTATTGACAAAAAAACAATGCAAGTGAATGTGTGCCAGTTCCCGATAAGGAGAATGACAATTTCAATGTTTGGGTGAAGTATCACTTTAAAAATAAGATAAAAATCCCTCTCTTCTAAACAACGAAGACCCTTCAGAATATCCTTTGGCTTCTGAAGAAGATATACGGCATATGAAGGTTTTGAAATGACAGGAAGGTGAGGAAAAGATATTAAAGAATTTTCATTTTTGGCCTCTCTTCAGGGCATTTTCAACACTGCTTTGCGTTAGCAGCTTATTTTTACGTCCTGGAAGGCATCAGACTATAATTCATAATGCAGCACTGGTACGTGTCTCATTCTGAGTGCTGCCGGAAGGAAAGTTCTTTGCAAAATTATTCTAAACAGCCTCCTGCTCTTTTCCAGGTCACCTAGCAGATGGTCAGCAGGAAGAGACTGTAGATGACCAAAACAGTCACAACATCTTTTGGTTTAATAATACAAAAATGTATGTGTTAAATGTGTGTTTTGTGTTATGTACATTCTGTTATGTATCTTTCAAGCATTTAATTCTGCAAAGCTCCGGGTGGGGTTTAACATTAACTGTTACATATAGACAGTGTTAAATGACCGTTCGCTTTTAAATGAACAACATCTTACCTACATCTCCTCAAGAAAGAGAACAGACACGTATAAATCAGAGGAGACAGAACGACAGGATAAAGAGCGTGTAGGCGGCGAGGAGAGGACACGAAGACAAGGTACAACCTCTAATGATACAGCAGCATCTAATTACCCAGAGAGAGCGAGAGCGAGAGCGAGAGAGAGAGAGAGAGAGAGAGAGAGAGAGAGAGAGAGAGAGAGAGAGAGAGAGAGAGAGAGAGAGAGAGAATCGGGTGCCACAAGATAACAGGACTGCTCTGAACTGGAAAAAAATGTTAATTTAAATTACAAAAGAACACTGTCCTTTCTGTGAGCAATTTAATTATCTTTCAGAGACACAGGCTTATTAAAAAGCTATTTCACTGCCATCCTCAAAGAGCCGCGGCCACTGCTGAGAATCTAAACACTCATGAATTCTACTGAAGCCATTAAAGAGTAGCTTTAGGCTAAAAGGAGACAGGACCGTTTTGATGTTTTTACTCTTGTGGAGGGCGAGAAAAAGTGAGTGAGAGAGCGAGAGATCAGAGAGGACCGGAGCAGCATACTTAT
Source organism: Triplophysa yarkandensis (assembly GCA_033220385.1). NCBI lineage: Eukaryota > Metazoa > Chordata > Actinopteri > Cypriniformes > Nemacheilidae > Triplophysa > Triplophysa yarkandensis. Next base: position 39,961 of record JAWHQN010000155.1, on the reverse strand, counting down.
GATCAACGGCTAATAGTTACCCAGAATTCCTAGCTGCATACACAACTCAAGTCATCTTCACTCAAGGTGGGCGACGTAACGGCTCAAACTAGTGGCACCAGCAAAAACCCATTTTCTTCTGCATTATCGCGTCAGTAAATACACAGATCAAATATTAAGCTTTATTATAAGTTAATTGTGTAATAATAGAGTATTTTTTTTTCTCATTACGTTCAGATTCTTATGCTTCAAACTACATAAAATGCTAGTGTTGTAAAACTAAATCTGATAATTTTGGGTGCGACGAACTTTCAATATTTACCCTTTCAGGTACATCGGAGAACACCGAGAGACAGAAAAGAAGCAAAAAAATGCATGCCAAAAAGCTATGAATTTGAACTGATTTGCATTCCAATAAGTGAAGCAAGTATTTGACCCCTTCACATAACATTAAAACTTAGTGCCAAATCCCTTGTGGCAATCACAGAGGTCAGATGTTTCTTGTTGTTGGCCACCAGGTTTGTTAACACCTCACGAGAGATGTTTCACTTGGCAGATCTTCTCCAAGTCATTGAGGTTTGAAGCTGATGTTTGGCAACTCAACTTTCAGTTCCCTCCACAGATTTTCTACAGGTCTTTGCCATGGTGGAGAGTTTGGAATCTGATTGATTGATTGCATCTGTCGATAGGGATCTTTTATACAGGTAACACATTGCGATGAGAAGCACTCAATTTAAAAGATCTCAGCTTGTTATCTGTGTTAAAGACACCTGGAGCCAGAAATCCTGCTGATTGATAAGGGATCAGACACTTATTTCACTCATTAGAAAGCAAATCAGTTCATAACTTTTTTGTCATGCATTTTTATGGATTCTTTAGGTTTTTATTCGGTGTCTCCCTGTTAAAATAATCTTACCGTTAGAATTTTACATTTATCATATTGTCAGTGGGCAAATATACAAATTTAGCAGGTGATCAAATACTTTTTTCCATAACTGTAGTTGGTGCATGTAGGGCTTTTGTAAAAACATGGCAGCATATTTCATGTAAACATTCATGCAGTGTAAAGAATAAATAATTTTAAGACAACACAAACACAATGGTTCATTAGCTTAGATCTATATAAAAAATTAATAGTGCAAAATGACTACAGGTGTTAATTTTTCCTGAAAAATATAATCATTTCTGCAGTGATAATATGAGCATCTGGAGCAAATTTCTCTTGAGTTCAGAAGATGAAACAATGACATCCTTCTGCACTTCATCATCTTTTACAAAACAATACAGCACTGCTTCAGCACTCAACAATACACACCTTACTCCAGTTGGCTCTCTTCAGCTGAACTTCAGGTTTGTAATCTTTCTTGGGTTGTAGGCCATAAGGCAGCTGAGGAACCGGAGGTGCCCATCCACCAAACCCTCCGAACGGAGGGGGCGGAGGCATCCCTGGCCCGCCCCATCGAAGGCGGCGGAGGGATGCCAGACATCCCCGGTGGAGGTGGTGGGGGTGGAGGGATACCGGATGCTCCGGGTAGAGGAGGCGGAGGTGGTGGCATACCAGGTAACCCTGGCAAAGGTGGTGGAGGCGGGGGTGGTGGCATACCAGGTGCTCCGGGTAGAGGAGGTGGAGGCGGAGGTGGGGGCATTCCTAGGCCGCTAGGTAAGGGAGGAGGAGGTGGAGGCATCATTGTGCCCTGTCCAGGCAGAGGAGGAGGAGGTGGTGGAGGAGGAGGTCCAGGGAGGGAGGCCTCAGCAGGTTGGGGTGGCGATGGCACGGAGGAATTTGATTGATTGACTGATGGTGGAGCAGGATGTGCTACAGGCACTTGCACAGTGATGACCTTGGTTTTGGCTTCTTCAAGATCTTTGGAAAGTTTTTCAATCTAAACAAGAAGTAAAAGAGGAGTGAGCTTGACTTCACCTTGAATGTACTTGAGAAAACTATTGAATGTTTCTTTAAAACCCAAGACCAGTGAATTTCTTCAAAAAGTCTCATTAATATTGAAGTTGATGGGTGAAGAAGCAGGAGCAGTGGAAGGAGAAAAGTGAGAGAAAGCGAAAGAGCAAGAGAGAGAGCGAGAGCGAGAGAAAGAGAGAGAGAGAGAGAGAAAGAGAGAGAGAGAAGAAGGTCAGAATGACATGAGGGAGTGTCTACATTCATGTCTAATTACTGACATCATTTATTTACCCAGAACTTGACAGAACTCATTAAAACTGACCAGCCTACTAAAGTCACATTACATCAGAGAGGAAGAGAGAGAGAGAAGTAGATCAGGTTAGTGTCCTCTGACATGTGAGAAGTCCTGTGATGTTTTGTTTACCTCAGCTGGTTTTTATGTTTAGCATCCTCATACACAAACATCACTGTATGACCTCTCAACTTCATCTGAAGTTCAGCTCTCCTACACTACTCAAAGCACAAATCTGATCTATAAACAATCTCTGATGGTTTACTCTGCTCTCTGAAGGTCTTAAGGTTTACTCTGGTCTTTGAGTGCATGTACAGGTCTTTTCTGTTTTTAAAGTACTTTGCAAGGTTACTCCGGTCTACTTGACGCTTTGACTTGGTCTTTAAAGGTAAATAAATTAATTATAATCTGGTCTCCGTGGAAGTGTATTATACTCTCTAAAAGTCAAAACTGGTCTCTGAGGGTTAATGATGGTTCAGTCTAGCTAAAAGATTACGTGAAATTCACTCTGGTCTCTATGGGTAAGTAAAGGTTTATGGTTCATACCGGCCTCTGAAGGCATCCTAAGGTTTCCTTTGGTCTCTAAGGGAAAATTATGGTGGTTTCTGATGTTCTTTCTTGTCTCTAGAGGCAGTTTTGGGGAAACTCTGGTCTCTTAAGATAAATGCTTGTTTAATCTGGTCTTTGATGGTTTCTCTATTCTTCGAGGGTTTGTGAATATTTACTAAAATACCTTCTCTTTCAGCTGGTTGATCTCCGACAGCAGGCCCTGGTTTTCTTTTTCTCTGTCGCTTTTCTCTTTTCCCAACGAGTCTTTCTCAGTGCTCAGATCCAGAACCTTCTGCTCATAATCAGCCTCCATCTTCTTCAGCTCCACTTGCAGCTCATGACGCGCCATCAGTTCTGCATCCAACTAAACCCACACACATATACGTTTAAACAAATGCATGTATGCCTCACAACAGATCAGCAACAGCATGTGTTCAAAACTTTACAAAATACATTTTGCTGTATGTGTTATGGTGGCAAACTGTGTTTATTTTAGCTTTGAGGTTTCAGTATTTTGTGCAGCATGACATGATTTTGCTGTCTGATGAACTTGAACTGTAATTCAGTTCTCCACATTAACATCTATTTATCTTTAATTAAATTCTTTATTCAAAAGTGTCTTATCTTTTGGTAATCTGATCATAATGTGGGTTATTGTAAGGTAAAAGTAAAGTAAAGAAAATTTGTCTAAGGCAGCACAGTCGGTCACGCAGTTATGAAAGTCCAAATTCCAAATAATGTGACCGCAGCGCCACATCCCGCGATCAATAACCTGTAAAGTGACCGTCTGTGTTCAGAAAGCGAGCGGCACTGTTTATCGATATGAAGGCTGTTTGTTGTTCCATCTCAGAGGACATACTCAAGAACAAAACTGAGACCAAATTGAGTCTCTCAGGATTTTAGTATTCACCTCACAAACTGCTACAAAATCTGTCCTTCCCACACACACACACACACACACACACACACACACACACACACACACACACACACACACACACACACACACACACACACACACACACACACACACACACACACACACACACACACACACACACACACACACACACACACACACACACACAAACACACACTAGCACGCACAAACACACACACACACAGTGACAATTTCCGCTGACATTGAAGGCGAGTGTTTGCAAGCCAGACATGTAATTATGTGACAGCTGTGGAAATGGAGGGGTCACACGCACGCACGGCACGCACACACACACACACACACAAAATCTTTGTGTGTTAGCAATGAGACCATTTCTCCGTAGAATTTAAATAAAGGGTGAAACCAGATCCAAATTCATAACACAAAATAATAATGTTAAATATCATGTTATTTTAGTGGTAACTACAAATATTTATATTGCAAAATGGTTGCATAAACTCAAAAGCTTCATAGTAATGAGATTTCAGTGGAAAATATGCCAGTTATAAATGCCATGATGTAATTAAAATAATATTAAAATGCCAATAAATAATTCTGATTTTTCTCATTTTATCAAGGTGAATATGATACAGCGAGAAATTAACAAACACATTCTCAAAAAGTGCATCCACACAGAACGCGCGCACGACACACACGCACACGCACACACTCGCACGCACGCACGCACGCAACATGGGTAATTGTAGAGTGTTGTTGGAAGGAAGCTGTCAGGAAGAGGCAGGAAATTTCCTTTCTGCTCATCTCACCTCCCAAATTACACATCTGTCAGCAAATGGCCATGAGAGAGACAGCGGGGGGTCTGGGACCAGCACGCCTTGTGTGGTATTGTTGTTGTTTTAAGAATCTGAGGTTTTGATCAACATTTGAGCCTTATTCAATAGATGTAAGGTGCTTCAGCCGACTGAGTTTATTCTCTGTGTGAGTGTGTGTGTGGTGTGTGTGCAGTTGTGTACCTTCTTCTCCAGCTCCGTGGCCTTGGCTTCACTATTTTTCCTCTTGGTCTTATCAACCATGTTATCTAGAGAGACAGACAGACAGGCGGTGAGTGAGTAGAATGTGTGTGTGTGTGTGTGTGTGTGTGTGTGTGTGTGTGTGTGTGTGTGTGTGTGTGTGGTGTGTGTGTGTGTGTGTGTGTGTGTGTGTGTGTGTGTGTGTGTGTGTGTGTGTAAAGTGCCCTTCAATCTGATGAGTCTCTCTGCCTCCTGTGATTCGTGCTCTGATTATTGAGCGATCTAATTAAAACAGTCTCTTCGCTCCGTCCCCGGTCCCCATCCAAAACTGCTAAAATAAGCCTAACAAGACCTCAAAAGCACCTTTGAAATCACCACACAAAAGCAAAAGGAGTGAGCATGAATTTATACGTCTAAAACTATCTGAAATCCTTTAAGTTTCTCTTCTTATCGCTCCGTGTTGTCTAAATCTATATCATCACTCATAAAACCACAAAAAAAAAACGGGAATGTGACGGACGCACAGAAACAACCAATCAGGAGCCATCGCAAAAGTGAAAGACCAATGAGAGTGATTCTTGGTGAATTTACTTCAGCTCAGGTGAGATACGAGTGATCTTATCTCGTGAAGTTTAGCTTCCTCAACAAACTTCTTGAACGTACGGCAAGATGTCTGCTGGGACGTTTGGGACAACAAAAGAACCGAAAGTTTTTAAACAGAAAGTTCAGGAGAACGGATCGGACCAAGTGAAAGAATCAGTAGATGAAAACAGTTTGGAGTTTGAAGGTCACGGCCTTTGTTTTGGAACTGTCTCAATGTCATGGAAGAGTCTTATGGATGAGCCTGGAGATTAGAATATTGTCTGTGGTGCTGACACCCTGTGGACATGTGTGGTATTATACGAAATTCTTTTCCAAGAAATTGTGAGGCTCTTACCAATGAGATTCCCACATCCAGGTCAAATTTCTGCATTTGAAGTCGGGATCGCAGCCATTCCTGTGCAGGACAATCTGAGCTGTACATACATCAATGAGTTTATAGTACCTGAGGCCTGTGAGAGAGAGAGAGAGAGAGAGAGAGAGACAGAGAGAGAGGGAGAGGGAGAGGGAGAGGAGAGGGAGAGGAGAGGGAGAGGGAGAGGGAGGAGAGAGAGAGAGAGAGAGAGAGAGAGGGAGAGAGGGAGAGAGGGAGAGAGGGAGAGAGGGAGAGAGGGAGAGGAGGAGGGAGAGAGGGAGAGAGGGAGAGAGGGAGAGAGGGAGAGAGGGAGAGGGAGAGAGGAGAGGGAGAGGGAGAGGGAGAGGGAGAGGGAGAGAGAGAGAGAGAGAGACAGAGAAATGGGTTAACACAGTATTCTGTTTTGTTTGAGAGTTCAAAAGCTCAGAATAAAGCAAAATAGAGATATTGGGCTGAGATTTATCAGTCGCACTGAACACCTTAATAAAATAATATAAGAGATTTTCATTACACAGTTCAGCAGACAGCAAAGACTTCGGATGACCTCCAGTGACTCTTTAAAATGAGTTTGTGCAAACACACTACCGCTGCGTTTCAAAAGCTTTCCTAAACTAGATGTCTGGAAAGCATACATTTCATTTAAGGTCGACATGAATGCCATCTAGGTAGACAGCTCACTAGGGTTTTAAACTAAGTCCATGTTTATGTCCTCTGTGCAGTAAGATGTGGTGGTGACAGTAGCTGTCACCGGTGTTTTCGTGTGTGTGTGTGTGTGTGTGTGTGTGTGTGTCGTGTGTGTGTGTGTGTTTTTCGGGTGTGTGTGTGGGGGGTGTGTTGTCAGAGAGACAGAGACGGTCTGATATTTGAGAAGTTTTTCCAGGACAGACTATTTGTGAGAAATGTGCCATCGTTGACCCGGTGTGAAACGAACTTGATATGTTTCTTCATTTTCTTACCAAAACTGTTTCTTTTTCCCTTTATTTGCCCTCTTTTCCTCTTTTCCCTCGCCCCCACATCCCCTCTGTCTCTCTCTCTCTCTCTCTCTCTCTCTCTCTCCTCTCTCTCTTCTCTCTCTCTCTCTCCTCTCTCTCTCTCTCTCTCTCTCTCTCTCTCTCTCTCTCTCTCTTCTCTCTCTCTCTCTCTCTCTCTCTCTCTCTCTCTCTCTCTCTCTCTCTCTCTGGTCTCTCTCTGGTCTCTCTCTGGTCTCTCTCTCTCTGGTCTCTCTCTCTCTGGTCTCTCTCTCTCTGGTCTCTCTCTCTCTGGTCCTCTCTCTCTCTCTCTCTGTGTTTGAGATTCTTCGGTGGAGCGAGAGAGACCCCTGCTGCTGGTTTTGGATATGAGTTGTTTTAACTCATATCCAAATCAGACTGGTTGTAATTAATTGTCTGTGGTCCGTGATTAAAGCGTGTGAAGTGAGTTTGTTTGTGGGCAGACGGGCCGCTCGGGATTCGGGCTGTGGTTATATTTGGATTATAATTATACAGAAGTGGCGTCACTTTCTGCAGCGTGTCAGCACATAACTGGTGAAGAAAAACTCGCATGAAATGATTCTGCTGATGACAGAGACTACAACTTCATCCTTTACACCAAACACTGTTTTCTTATTTTCTTCATTTATCAAGTTACAAAAAGTAGACTAACGGTCAGTTACTTTGCCTCATTGCATAGCTAGCTTCCTCCATGAAACAGATATTTAGAAGAATGTTCAAGTAGTTGTTTGAAAAGCAGTGATGGAGAAGCTGTTGAGATGAACAAACTTACATGCTTTCTTTTTTGGGAATTTGAAAGAAATAACAAATGTTAAAAGCAGAATGTTGCTAAACACAACAGGACGCGCACACACACAAACTCCCTCCAATTTCCTGCCTGTCAAATCACATTGAACAGACTAACAACCTTTAACAAGTAGAAGAAACACAAGAAAGGAATAAGAGAACATCAAACACAAATGGAATGTGTGTTTTAAATTGTGTGTGGGTGACTTTAGACATATAGACCAAATAAAGAGATTAATTAAAAATGTGAATGTGTGTTTAAACTGAATTATTTCATTATCCAGCAAACAGTGTACTGACATTTAGTTTTGTGTGTGTGTGTGTGTGTGTGTGTGTGTGTGTGTCCTGTCAGCTTTAATGTTGCTGTGTGTGTGTGTGTGTTTCTGTCTGGTAGTTAATTGAAGCGGGGGTGTTGTACAGTGGCAACGGTTCTTATTTAGAGCCGGTCGCCGATGGCAACCGCATCCACCTCCTGCCAGCTGTCAATCAGACATCTCCACGTCTCTTAGTTCATCCATCTCACTCTCACTTTTACTCAACGATATAATAACTCGCATACCAAACGTCAATCACTCTCGAAACAGTATAAGTATATGTTTACATGATTTTTGTGGCGGGCATATTGTAATATGCAAAGTAATTCAATTCTGAGTCGATATACCATCATTAGATGGTTTGGACATATCTGTCAGAAGTTATTTAAAAATATAATGCTTCATCTAAAACGTACGTTAAGGTACGTCATATCTATAAAATGAATGTGTAGGGCACAGGAGGGTTTCTGGAGGTCAGAAGGTGAAAGATGAAGACTCTTACCGGACCATGTAGTCGCTTCGGATCAACAGCAGGTATTAAATAAGATCTGGAAGACCTCGGTCATATCAGTGGATACACAGTTAAAGAACAACCGCACAACAACACAACTATAGTCTGTATTAACAGATTGTTCCAAACTCAATTATATAAAATAATTTTTGGGTACGATCGAGAGAAGCCGTTTGTGACTAAATGTAAAATAGTAACAGTCTAGAATCTAACTCTAGATCTTTGATGCCACCTGCTGGATGCCACCTGATGATAATCTTAAATTATGAATAATTAAATTTAAAAACATGTTTTTCAGAAATAACAATTCTGCCACACAAAGAGAGATATTTAGAAGAATGTTAGCTATCGAGAATTCTAGAACAAAGACTTTAACGGTAGAAAAAAATAACAAATTGAAATCTCAGATGTTAACATTATTCCAGTTATCTTTGTTTTTGAATGTATACGGTTTACCCTAGGGTTTTATATGACAGAAGTTTCAGTTTTGGATGAAAATATCCCTTAATAAACACACTGTGGTGGTTCCTATGGTATAAAATTACGATCACTTCACACTGATATATATTGTACTTAAAACACCATGACCAAAAAAGTGCTACAGTACATTGGGAAATTATTTTAAAATCACTGTGTACTGTGCATTTTTACATAAAGAATGGAATGTATGAATTGAAAAAAGTAAAATAAATCTAAGAAACATTTCTGCACCTTTGAGACATCTGGTGGTCAGTTTCTACTTCAGGGAACTACAAACATAGATTCAGGTTAAAACTACTGCTAGACCAAGTAGACAAAGTTTTTTTAACAAGTGTCTGTGTGTGACAGAGAGAAATGTAAGGATATTCCATCTCAAAGCGGACGTCATCCATACGAGAGCGAAGATCTTCACAGTCTTCCTCAGCCTGTTCCTCAAAGACCTGCATCTGAACCCGGAGCTCCTCATTCTCTATTGACTTCACCTCCTGCAGACAGACACACAGACTAACATGACTACTGCCTCTGGTTTACTTGTTATTTAAGTTTGGCAATGCTGTCATCACCTTCAGTTGTTCTTTAAGTCCGAGTCTCATGAGTTCTGAGCGCAGGTGAATCCTGAAGTCCAGTTCTTCTACTCTACTGATGAGAGCATTGATAAGCTGCATACAGCCGGCCTTCAGAGGGATGGAATTTTTGCGCATGCCGGTCAACAGAGGCTGAAATCTCTCAATATCCTGCTCCTCTCCGTGCTCTGTGATACACTCCAAAACACGTTCATGACTGAAACACACATGACATTCACAGATATGAGCAGAATTCAATAAAGTGAGTCACGATTATCAAAATACTGTTATTATTTTCTCCCACTTTTATTATTTTAAAATCTGTATGACCTTCGTTTGTAGAAAACAAAAGAAGATATTTTGAGGAATGTAGGCCTCCATTCAATTGCATTGGTTTTGTGTTTAACATGCTAGAATTGAGTGGGTGTTACTAATGTTCAGTTACCAACTTCAAAATATCTTTTGTTTTGTGGAAAAAAAGTCCTACAGGTTTGAAATGACAAGAGGATCAAAAATTGAAGATTTCATTTTGGGTGAACAATAACTTAAATATAACATTGCACATGACATATATCTAAATGTGTGGGTATGAAAAAAACATGTCTTCATTTCCCATGATTCCTAGGAAACACGTCCCGGTGTTTAATACGAGGCCTCTAGGGTACGACATATCCACACAAACACACTCACGGGTTATCAGGATGCTCCAAGATACAGATGGCTGACAGCAGTTTGACAACATCCGCCATCATTAGATGGACATTTGGATTGATGGATCGCACGAGGAGAGGAATTCCTTCTGCTGAGGTCAACATGGATTTAAGGCCGTGCTAAAAGAGAGAGAGAGGTTCATGACACACACACTCAAGCTCAGGGTGCTTATGAAAAACAAGTTGTTGAGATCTGCACCAACCTTGTTGTTCATGAAGGCTTTGAGACAGCGAATAATCTCATGTTGACATTTCACACCAATCCCAGCACTTCTGAAACACACAGAAGAGGGTCATGAGGAACAGATTCACCTTCATTTCTAAATGCTGTTATACGTATAATGTATGTGTGTATCATACCCTGCTTCTTCTTTATCATCTTGAAGTTTCTTCAGGAATGTTAGGAGCAAAGCCAAACCCTCATCTCCAAACGTCTGCACCCAACTAAAATACAACAAACATATAAACATTTTCGACTTTGCAGAATGCATTTGTGTGTTTGTGTGTGTGTGTGTGTGTGTGTGTGTGTGTGTGTGTGTGTGTGTGTGTGTGTGTGTGTGTGTGTGTGTGTGTGTGTGTGTGTGCGTGTGTGCGTGTGTGCGTGTGTGCGTGTGTGCGTGTGCGTGTGTGCGTGTGTGCGTGTACCTGACAGGATTATTGTTTAAGGACACCCGCAGTGACTCCAGACAGCTCAGTAAGTGAGAATCTCTCAGATCCGTCTTCAGCTCTTGAATATAAACAAGAGCCGACTTCGAACTTTCTTTTTGACTCTTTCCCTGTAACGCAAACATCTTGGGTGAATTCATGTTTCTACTAAATGGACAAAATAAAAATTTTAGTTAATATGACAGTAAACGGTGACATGTATTGATACATTTGAATCAACCATAAACAAATTCTACCATAAAATATCCATGAAAGGTGTGTTTAAAACTTAAACATTTTCTAAATGATGCTTTCCATTTCTATGTTCAATTAGATATCTGTAGAGACACCTAAAGGACTTTGTGTGTGTGTGTGTGTGTGTGTGTGTGTGTGTGTGTGTGCGTGCGTGAATGTGACAGGAAGAGCATCAAACTCCTTCAGGAAATATATCTGATCACGTCTAACATCTCTGAACAATTCAATCAAATCAATGTGTGTTTGTTTGTGTTTATGTGCGTGTGTGTTTGTGTGCTCACAGCAGCAGATGTGTGCAGGTATTGAGACACCATCTCTCTCTTGATGGAGATGTCTTTCTCTCTCAACGGCTGCTGCTTCTCCTCATTCAGATTCATATCAACCTACAGACAACCACAGCGAGAAGAAAAAGAACTAATGAAATAAAATCTTCAAGACAACCCAAATGGACCACACACGAACACACACTCACCAGCATCTGTTCGAAGAGCTGCAGCACATACTCATCTGCGTGTTCATGCAGAGAGCTGCTCTGAGCTGGAACTTCATACTGAGCGGCGGATGAGTGGCGGTTTCCCTGCATGCCCGGCTTCTCTTTCTTCGTCCTCATGCTGGTGAACCGCTCCAGCTGACATAGGGTCAAAGGGCAAAGGTCAACACCCACAAGACTATAAACATGCTGGTATGTTTGACATCTGGATAGACTGTATGTATGTTGGAAACAGCATTCATGTATTCATGTATTGATTTTGCAGTATGACCCCATACACCTTGAATATTTACTGAGGTTTACATTTTTTAATATAATTGGGAATAAATGAAAAAGATCAATGAAACAGGCACATTATGAGGTCATAAACAGCATAATTCTGTGTGAAATATTTAGCGTGCAAACATCATAATGTTTAAATAGGCAATAGAGGTATATAGTGGGCAGTATGCAGTAAACAGAACAAAGCTTTTGTTTAGAAACATGGATTAATAAGAACATTCTGTGCTGGGATCAGTTCTCATATTTCCTGCATATTCTCATCTGGTCTGGCGCTCAACAAACACAATTTTTTTTTCATGAAATTCCGAAACAAGCCTATAATAAACTCAAATCCAGTTTATCTGAAACATCCTCAATAGGCCACTGAGATACTTACACTGAACAGCCAACAGGGGGTGATAACTTTATTCAATCTCTTTTATTCCATTACAACTCTAATTCAAGATTATTGAAAAATAAATCTTACTTGGCCAAAAAGATTTGAAAAGAATATGAATAATTGAAATAAATATTGTTTTGATTTTTAAATATAAAGTATATTTTGATTCCATTTCATTTGAAGAAACGCTAAGAATTTAAAAGGCGTAAGGCCAACAATAAAATATTGTGTTTATTTTTGACAAAGCAAACCGTATGTACTGTTCTTTTGATGAAACACATGCCATTGACCTAAAGTCCTAACCTAAAGCAGGTAAAAAAACTAATATTTGTATAATTTGAGTTCAAATGCTTTTTTCAGTGGAACATAAAAAGATAGAATAAAGATTTCTGAGGCATCATTGAATATCACAGTAGAAAATGTAATCAAATGTGCTGAAAAGAAATATCTTTTAGAAATTTTAGATGCTAACATTTTTCTTAACATCTTTCTTTGTGTTATACTGAACATAAACATTTTTATTATTATTGATAAAAATGTTATTTGATCATTTTAATCTGCTATTATAAATATTCAGTTTTTGTGTGAAACTTAAAAAGATATTTGGAAGAATGTTATATCTTTTCTGGGGCATTACTGACTATCACAAAATATGATTGAAGGTGTCCCAAATTCTTTTAAAATATTTTTTAAGGTCAACAGAACTTTTTTTAACAAATTTCTTATACTGAATAAGGTCTCTTCTACGTAAATTGTAGATACCAACATTTTTCTAAATATCTTTCTTTGTGTTGAACTGAACAAATAAGTTTTATGCAGGTTAAGAAAAACTTGAGAGATGAGAGATTCATGAGAAAATATTCATTTTTGGGTGAACTATCGCTTTAAATTCAACATAATCATTAGAGTCACACTCACACTCACACTCTAACACACACACACTCTAACACACACACACACACTCTAACACACACACACACACACTCTAACACACACACGCACACACACGCACGCACACACGCACACACGCACACACGCACACACGCACACACGCACACACACACACACACACACACACACACACACACACACACACACACACACACACACACACACACACACACACACTTTATATACACGAGTGTATCTCAGATGAAGGAACCACAGACTTCACACTTTCCTCTCACTTTTTCTGAGAGATTGCAAAGCTGAGAGAAATGAATGCTGACTTCAGATCAGCTGCTGCGGTCCACATGAGTCCGTTCAGCAGACACTGATCTGAGGTGAGTCCTTCAGTTCAGAAGTATTCTGGAAGGGTAAGGATTGTGTGACAGCAGGTGAAAGAGGCAAAGCGTGCATCATGAGAGGTTAAAAGTCAACGAGGACAGTGCTAGTGATGTCACACAGGGGTGAAGTCAGTGGTGTTACACGGGGTGACGGGACATGGGTCGAGTTAAAACAAACAGAACACACACGTGTGCACCTACCTCATCAGGAATCAGCCTTTTGAGAGTCTGTACAAAAGGCAGGAAAGAACAAATGAAAACCAAATACACAGAGGAAAAGAGTCAGAAAAGAAAAAGCAGAAGGAAAGCCATACAAATTGTGTTTATTCCTACATTTCTATACTACAACACACACATCTATATGGTTAATTTAAACATGCTATTATTGATATTAAGGAAATGATTATTTACAGAATCAATTAATAAATTAGAATTAAAAAAAATGAAAGGGAGAAATTTTATATACAGGTTGTGCATGCTCATTTCTGACACACGAAGGCAGTGCGGACTTAAAAATATCCATCACATCATCACTTCCTCTACACACATCAGCATCCACCTGCACAAAAACACGTGTTTCCATGACAACACAACAAAACTCTGATTCACCCGCAATCTCCAAACGAAAGGGTGTTGCATGAGAAAGTCCACATCGCTGTGGAATGTGAGAACACCCCGTTAAACTAAACCAGATCAGAAGAGATCACGTGACCTGTGGCATGAGTCCACATGGACGTTCTTATAGATGACATGAGAGACATTGACTGGCACCTCCCACTGCAAACACGAGCCAATTAAATGTCAGAACCTCCAACTCCAAGGTCTGAAAACAGTGAAAAGGTCAAAAGGTCTTCAGACTCCAGCACAGACACATCCCTGGACATCATTATCCCAAAACACTCGCTCCGTTTATTCCATTTTCTTCTCCCTCTCTCTGTTTGTGTTTAGCTCAATTGGTAGAACATCATATTAGCACTGCAAAGGTCACAGGTTCGATTTCCAAAGAACCAATAAGAATTTATGTACAGCTTGAATTCAGTCTCAGTCGCTTTGATAAAAGTGTCTGCCAAATGCATAAGTGTGTGTCGAATTGTGTGTCTCTGTGTTAGTTTGTATGCGTGCGTGTGTGTGTGTGTGTGTGTGTGTCTCTGTGTTAGTTTGTATGCATGCGTGTTTGTTTGTGTATGTATGTGTGTGTGTGTGTGTGTGTGTGTGTGTGTGTGTGTGTTCGTTTGTATGCGTGTGTGTGTGTGTGTGTGTGTGTGTGTGTGTGTGTGTGTGTGTGTGTGTGTGTGTGCGTGTGCGCGCGTGCGTGTGTGTGTGCGTGTGCTGTCAATCAATGAAAACCACATAATTGATTTTTGAGTATTTAAAATTAAACAGACACACCTTTCATTCCTTACACAAACACAATGAACAAGACATACCTGACTCCATATTACACCGATACCTCACACAAAAATGCAGAGCGTGCCATGCCTTTCTAGTCTTTTCAAAGCCGTGTAAAGATATTTGAAAGAATGTTGGTAAATAGCACCCATTGAATTGCATAGATGTTGTGTCTTTATGATTGAAGTGAATGTGTCCAACACTGTTCAGTTATCAACATTCTTCAAAATATCTTCTGTGTTCTGCAGGAGAGAAAGTAGTAACGGTTTGAAATGACAAGAGGGGAGGAAATGATGAATGAATTTTCAATGTCTGTGTTACTTTAAGATCTCTCACAGACACTGCCAGACTATGATGCCCTTTAATCGGACAGGAAACATAATGCGTGTGTATGTGTGTGTGCTTGTGAGCGTGTGTGCGTGCATGCGTGTGTGCAATATAAAATAAGCCATTTACAATGGTGGAATGCATTTATGGAGCTAGGGAGAATCAAATACTGCTCATAAACTCTACAACAGAGAATGCACAGTTATTCTAGATTATAGATCCTTCATGAACATCGATAGGAAGAATGATACAAACAGTGAAACACTCCACTGCTGTTCTAGTTTTCATCTCCACTCTTCACAAAACCATCGGCCATTCAAATAAAAGAAGCAAAACTAGATTTATAAGATAATACAAGTCAATAGAAAATAAATTGTGAATCAGTTTTGCATAGTTCAGACAACAATAAAAGACTAAAATGTATGCTTATATCTTTAATGTAGCATTATGAGGTCTGATCATTTGGTTTGGCAAAGAACCAACACAGAATGAAGAATATAAATAATGAATGTGAAATCCCCGAATACAATATACAGAGTATGAACTCTTTGTTTACTGAATATTTGATATTGCAAACAAATTATGTGAAGCCTTAAAGTAATATAGGTCCTCCAAAAATGGTTCACAAAGCTCAACCATCTTGAAGATATTTTGAAGGATACTGATAACCTTTTCACTTGCATTGTGATAATGACCATGCAATTACAGTTGGCATTAACTGTACATCACTGAAACTCAAGATGACCCGATCAACAAACATCAGATCAACATACATGCATCTTTGTTTAGATTATGAACCACAAACCCAAACACACCACAAATCTCCCACACATCACAACCTGCAATGTACATTTCCATCTATTAATAGAAATCACAATGTGTTCCTTCAATTGTGTATGTGGAGGTCAATTGTGATGTGACCCATTACAGTTTGCACTTGCAGACTCTAGGGCTGGTGTGCGTGTGTGCATGTGTGTGCGCTTGTGTGTGTATTGAAATTGTGTCATCATTTGGGCCACACCAGACACACCCGTTAAAATGTGACAAGCCACTTCCTGCACAAAGTGCTCACAGGAAGTGTCACAAAGACACACACAAGCAGCTTTAAAAATGCACGCACAAACTAACATTGTTTTAGTCTATATAGAGAACAAACTGTATGATCGTATTATTAAATAAGTCAGGGAGGTTTCTATATATAATAAAGCAATCTAACAAACAAAAACGTATCAACCCAACACACATTTGACTCACATCAGTTATCAATCCATTATCGTCACTGATGTTCTCTGATGTTGTGTTAGAATATAAACACAGACTTTATTTCTTTAAGCTCTAATACTGTAATTTACTGTACTGCAGGTCTGTCTGTGCTCGTGTCAACAGGAAGTCCTTTAAGCTACATTAGTCAGTTTCCTCCAAGTGTGCATTCTCTCTCTCCATCTCTCCGCTCACGGTAACACGTTTTCGGTGATAACGCCTCGCTGGCCACGGAGAGGCATTTACGCGCATGAACAACCACCTCACACACACACTTAAAGACAATGAAGTGACCCTGGCCAAGCTGCTTTTGTTCACAGGGCTTTATTAAAGACCTTTCATTTAGACAATAAAAAACCATAACTAAACAAACAAGAAGACTTCTTCCCATGATGCCCACCCGTAACCAGGCAACACCTTTAGGGAGGCTGTTAATGGGGTTACTGTGACAACAGATGCAGTGGATGTAACACTGGACCATGTGTGACTATTTTTCAGATTTTAACTTTATTGTCATGACGAATTTTGGTTGTGTCAGGTCGTGACTATATCTCAGAATAGGCTAAGGGGTTAAACCGAGGAATAAAACACTAATGTTTGGATTCCGTTTTACCGTTTGTTCAACAATCCGGCCATGTTCCAAACTCACACTACTAGAGGAGTGACAGAAAAAAGGTTTAAGGAGTTTTTGTTGAAGTTTCATGAAGAGGGAACACTAAAAACAAAAGGGAGTTTGATAAATTATGTTGATTATTAAAATGAGAATGATTCCTCTTTCCAATGACGGGAAGTAAGGTCAGATTTTCTGAATACAGTAATGACCACATACTGTCCAACCTTAACCCAACAATCATGTGTGTGTCTATGAATGTGTGTGGGGGGATGTCTTTAAATACAACAAAGAGTCTCTTTAAACAAGACAATTACCTCCCGTCTCCCTGTGTGTGTATGCGCCCGTACGCGAGTGTGTTGCACAAAATCCTGCAGACACACACATCATAATGTTTGGATGCCTCAATTCTCCTTTATTTGTCATTGGTAAACCTTTGACAACTTGACATTATGCATACATACATATGGCCTACCCCAAGCAAACATTATAACCAGAAATATGCGAGTACATTTTGCACAATATCAAACTCATTTAAAACCTTTTCTCACACTATTTTGAAGAATCTGGCCGTGTTCTGCAAATATTTTCACTCATTTGAATGACAACTGGGTGCAGGAATATTATGGCTTGAGTTTTAGAGTCACAGATCAGAAACACACACACACACTCTCTCTGTTTGTTCACACTCAACTCCAATCAGTGTCCTTCTCTTCGTGAACTGAGAAGTGTGTTGTTCACAAACAGACACACACACTTAATATCCTGTCTATATTTGCAAGCCTGTGTGCATATGTCTGCAGGACAAAGACTCTACTATCAGGTTAAAATACACACCCACAAACACACTTGCACACGCACACACGCAGACAGCAGCATAATATTTTCTAAAATTTCAAACCTAATTAATATAATGTACATAATTACGGGAGATATGCTGTTGGTAAAAAATCCAAAAGGACTAAAGGACACGTAAACTTATTTTACCATCTGCGATTCATCACTTTATTTAATGCCCACACATACGGCTCGAAGAAATATTGGTTATGAATCACATAAGAGTGAATAAATAGCGTGAGCAAAACAAGCATAAACAATTTCAAGAGCTATTAGAGACTAATTCTTTCCTGTAAAACAAGTGGAACAGAAGACTTGAATTTGCACTTTACTGTTCTGAATGCATTTATTTACATGAACCACTTAAACAAGCAAATCCCAAACCAAACAATGATGTACTGAAAAATATATCAAATGAGTATCAAAAAAGATTCTTTTCAAAACAACGTCTTTTCTGAGCGCATGTCAAACAACTGTAAATCACACTGATGTTACAACACACACACAGCTTCAGAATCTGATTCATATTCACTCACAAAATACTAACACATGACCTACAGACACACCAAACATCCAAACAATCCTGAGCGTTCACACACTTCACCTTTAGTTCAGTGTGTGTGTGTGTGTGTGTGTGTGTGTGTGTGTGTGTGTGTGTGTGTGTGTGTGTGTGTGTGTGTGTGTGTGTGTGTGTGTGTGTGTGTGTGTGTATCAGGAGATTAGACAGATTAAACTGTTCATGACAGACTGCAGGTCAGAGGAAATTTTCCTATCCTTGTTGCCAGCACACCAACTCAACAGACTCACAAAGAAGTGTTTATTTACTGTTGATCTATTTTTTGTTTACATTTTATTTATATGTTTAAGGGAATCCTGACTACTTCCAGATTTAACCACACAAGTATTTCCTGAAATTAGGGGTTAAATCACATTCGTCTCCAAATAATAGAAACCCTTATACATGTTTCATGTTTTCTTTAATAAAAATATAATAAATCAACAAGAAATCAACACACACCTGTATGGCACATAAACTACACCTTTATAATATGACATGTGCCATTACAAAGCAGATTAATTTCCCTTTCAAACTACTCATTAAACCACAACACACTCATGCCCGCATGAGACACACACACACATATTTGTGCACCTGTGACCTACACTATCACAGATTTTAATCCAGTGACTCAAAACGTATTTACACACAACTCTCCCACACACAACAGCTGAGAAAAGGGCGCTGGCAACTTTAACAATCTGATTTAATCCATTCAGCCTGAACCGAGCACATTCCACTGACCGGAGGTGTAGAACCACACACACGGTCACAGGTGCACACACGGTCACAGGCACACACGCACATGAACACACACAAGCACACACACAGGCACACGCGCACACACACACACACACACACACACACACACGCACACACACACACAGGCACACACACACAGGCACACACACACAGGCACACACACACAGGCACACACACACACACACAGGCACACGCAGCACATGCACACACGCACGCACATGCACACACGCACGCACACACGCACACACAGGAACACGCACACACTCACGGGCACACACTCACGGGCACACACTCACGGGCACACACTCACGGGCACACACTCACGGGCACACAGGCACACACACACCCACACGCGCACACACGCACATACACACACTCACACTTAGGACCTATGTACTGCTAAAGTTATGCTCAGGGAGGTTTATAAATCTACACATCAGGCGGGCATCTTGCGCATCTTCATGACACAGACAATACAACAAAACACATCTAAAATGCAGAATGAGGGAGTAAATTGACTTCCTGTCATTTTCACCATCACTTCCTGAAACGACATTAAAACGAACGAAGAAAAGCACTTCACACGACACTGAGTCAGCATGACTTCTACCCAAATAATCAACTAACAAACATTTCCTTTATGAAACATAACGTTAGACGCTGGTGTCAAAGATTAAACCATCTGCGTCTTTATTCATTTCACAAGACTATATGAATAATGACCAGAAATTCTACAACAGTTAACTTAAAATGTAACTTCCCCAACTACCGCAGAACACCAGTATGGGAGATTGTCAAGCAAAGTTCAGCAACAGTTTAGTAGATTTGTGTAACGTCACACATTTAGTACGATTCCCGGTTGACCTTCAAATGATATTACACATTCACTTGCATTGATTTTGTATTCATACAAAAAAGGAAATGGGTGCCATTGCTGTTTGACCAACATTCTTCAAAATATCTTCTTTTTTGTTCTGCAGAAGATGAAAGTTATATAGGTTTAAAGTAAAGGGAGAGTAAAAAATGACAGAATTCTATGAAAGTTAGTTAGGAGAAACTGCAAGCCACCTGATCTGAGTTTGAAGAGACTCATTTCTGTAAGAGCACATTTCTGTAAACCTCACTGCGGTGTTTTATGAGCAGAGGATTTGAGCTGTTTTTCCACATCTGAATGACATCACATGACATCAGAGAAGTTAGACTGTGACTCTGATGTTTAAGAGCCACAAACACTTGTAATCTTTTCAGAGAGGAAAGGATGGCTTAGACTCTGACAGATGAGTAAACTCTTATAAACAGAGCTGCTAGTTTTCCTGGAAGTCTGAGGGTTTTTAGGATAGACGAAGAACAATCTGCTCTAGTTCCTAAACATGACAGACAGACTTTCATTTTGTTTGTTAAACTGCAGTGGGTTAGTTGTGGCCTGGTGGTTCGAGTGTCGGACTCGTGATCCTAAGGTCGCTGGTTCGATACTCGGAACCAGCGGGGATACCACGACTGAGTTGAGTCCCTTGGAGGCACCGTTCCCTCCAACTGCTCTTCGGGCACCGCGGCATGACTGCCCACCATCCCATTGTTCACAGTGTGTGTGTGTTCACAGTGTGAGTGTGTATGTGTGCGTGTGTGTGTGTACACTGGGATGGGTTGAATGCAAAGCACAAATTCCAAGTATGGGACATCGCTTTGCCACACGTCACTTCACTTAAACTGTCTTGTGATAATAATCTTAAATTAGATTAACATCTTTTATTTTTAGCATCGGGTAAGATGATTACTTCACCTGCGAACATTACAGTAAACATTTGGTGAACTATTCAGACAGACAATCTTAAAACCGTGCTGTCTGAAACCCTGTTTGTTTAATAGCGGTTTAATAACTACAAATGTGAAAATGATACTATAAAATCTTACAGAGAAACCTTGCATGAGTATTTGAACCACCAAATATGGCCATATGTGCAATAATATAAGGGCTGTCATGACTTGGTGTTATGTCTCATGATCACAAGGTTGATGGTTCAATACTCGGTACCAGCGGGGATTGTAGGTGGGGGAGCGAATGAATGAAAAGAGCTCTATTTCACCTTCAATACCACTACTGATGTGATTCCATTGAGCATGGCACGATTCCGTCTCAACTGCACCGCTCCAGATGTGTGGTCGCAGCGTGTATGGTGTGTGTTCACAGTGTGGGTGTGTTCACTTGCGTGTGTTCACTTGCGTGTGGATTAAATGCAGAGCACAGTCCACACGTCACACCACTTAACTCAGTAAACTTAACTTTAACTTTGGTAAAATCTTCGCATTTTCACGGAATTGGTTAGACAATAGGCATATTATTGATATAGGCTGCATATTTCCATCCAAACTTGAGTATTAAACATATGCAAACAACTGGAATATTGTATTAAACATTTAATTCCAGTGAATTGTCCCTTCCTGATTATTTTTTGTTTAATGCGCATCTTGCAAAGATATTTGGCAAAATCATTGGATTGAAAGATCGCCTAATGATGATTGCCAGTGATGTTCACTGGTGCATGCTGGGTTATTATATTTTCTGCATGGACTTCTACCTGTACACAAGGTTTTAAACATCATGACATCTGGGTTTATCTGTCCTGAGAGGACAAACTCAGCTTTCCCTGCCCAACACTTTAACTCAACCCACAGAGAGATGAATACACTACTGCTGATTCATGTTTGTTCACCATCTCACTGTTCAGTGAGTGTGTATTCCTCAGAGGAATACTCGGGTACAAACCATGAGCATCGGCACAGGGGTCAGATGATGTATGCATATTGTCATTGATCTACTTTATGAGTTAGTATTTTGACAGACAGTTTCGAAAGAAATGTCACTTTACAGAGAGCACAAGCTCACAGGCGTCATACAACACACGAAATATTGTTTGTCTGTAAACAGCATCCTATCTTTATCGTTTTTGTAATCAGAATCATAAGCAAGACCTACAGGGTAGGACAGTGCGGGATGACATGACATCATCAAAGAAGGGTGCTGGCTGGCGTCTATCAACCAAGGCTGATGCCAGCGATGACCTGTTCAGCTGTGCTCAGCTTTATTTTCCCCTTAACACAAACACACAGACTTACACTTCCTAACTTAACATGACCTTCCAAAAACCCTGCAGCAGGTTTGTGTGTGAGCGATCTCTGCTGCCGGGTTAGTATGAAACCATTCAGCTGGCAGAACTGAGACAAGGACAATCTACACCAATCCAGAAGCACAACACCGTTCTGCACTGCTGAGCACATTTTCTCAATCCCAAAACCGGAAGGCCACACTGTGTCTGACAGTAACAGAGCACACATCCACCGATCCCTACACTGCCATGCATTTAAACCATTTATCAAAGTCAGAAAAATAAATTAAAGTGATACAAATCAAAGAGACCTTTGAACCTGACTGCATTTGGGTTACTGGTATAGAATAAAAACAGTTTTAAACTTGTTAACTAAACATGTTGGTTGTCACTCACACATCGATATCACTCCTGTCCCCAAAATGCTTTTACGATAAGAGCTTAAAGTGTTAGTTCACCCAAAAATAAAATACTGTCATCATATACTTCAATTCCTGATTTTTTCAAGTCTGTATGAATTTCTTTCTTCAGCAGAACACGAAAGAAGATATTTTAAAGGAGAACAGCAGTGGCACCAACTCTGTATGAACACAAAACCAATGCAATGAGCAGCGGAAGGCGCCATTCTTTGAAATATCTTTTTTTGTGTTCTGCAGAAGAACGTCATACAGATAGGTGAGAACATGATGAGAGAAATTGTATTTTTTCTGTGAACTGTCTTCAGATATTTAGTATGTTGTTCCAATAAGGTCTTTTGAAATGTTTGTGTTTCTCAAAAGTCGGTGACACAGGACCTGCGCGTCACCATTTGCCCTTTTCTAGGAAACAAACTGGACGAATAAAACATTTCTTCCTTAAGAAATAATTGAAGTTTATATATAATAGTTTCAAGCAAACATGAAGCTCTCAGACAACTCCAAGCCATTATAGAAATATGTTCTACATCTGTTAAAAGTTTCTTACTACCATATAACTGCAATAACTCTTATCATAGTATTCACACAGGAATATTCAGAGACTTTTTAACTGTCTTATGTTGATGTTCTTTTGTTAATAACTTTCGCCCTTTGACAAGCACTTTTTTCGTAAAGAAGTCCATTTCTCAAGTAGATAGAAACCCCACACC
Organism: Triplophysa yarkandensis; assembly: GCA_033220385.1. NCBI lineage: Eukaryota > Metazoa > Chordata > Actinopteri > Cypriniformes > Nemacheilidae > Triplophysa > Triplophysa yarkandensis. Next base: position 16,714 of record JAWHQN010000155.1, on the reverse strand, counting down.
GGTTCAAATGCTGAAGGGTTACACTTTCTTCCCATCAAAACTTCTAAAGTTTCACTGTTAAACACCAGGTGTGTTTGGGACTCCATGGAAACCCTTCTGCGAAGATGGGCTCCAGTCTCAATAACATCAGTGCATGCTACCCTGTTTCTGAAGTGGGCACACTACAGAGTGCAACAAACAAAAACTACATGACACACTAAAATTGGAAATATACCCATAATGCAGTGCAACTTTATCTTTGCAGTTGTTAAATCAACCACAATCTTCTTCCTTTCTGACTCATTTGATCAGACTGCCTTTTTAAAATTCAAAAAAAGCATTTTGTGATGACAGCTAGTATTTTATCAGTATATATTTACACATTATGTACTGCCATGGAGTGTATAGTAGTCAGTGGGCGTGGCTTGACGTCTACGCTGTAATGACATCATATCATTTTGTTGGCTTGAGAATGTAAGAAAGAAGATGTCTGCATCAGAAAATCATCATAGCGTCATGCTTACATCATGCTTAATGGCTTAATCATGCTATCAATATGCTAATCCAGTTGACCTAATGTTAGAAAAAGTACTAATTCTGTAAGCATCATGCTAACAATGTGCTAACCATGCCAACACATATATTGATCATACTAACATTATGTTAGAAATATGTTAATAACATGTTTAACATTTAAATGGTCAGCATGTCTTTATGTCTATCTATCTATCTATCTGTCTGTCTGTCTGTCTGTCTGTCTGTCTGTCTGTCTGTCTGTCTGTCTGTCTGTCTGTCTGTCTGTCTGTCTGTCTGTCTGTCTGTCTGTCTGTCTGTCTGTCCGTCCGTCTGTCTGTCCAGCAGCCCTTCTATCCGCCGTCCTTCCGTCCGTATTTTTGTCTGTCAGTCTGCCCATCTTTCTTCTATCCGCCCATTTTTCTGTCTGCTTAAATGTCTCATCTTTTAAACTGGAAACCTTTTTACCTACAGAAAACTTTTTCAAGCCAACAAAGTTTGTTAAAAAACTTTTTCTGGATCTAGTTCCTTCTTGTTCCATTGCTTGCGCTTTCCCAGTTTCACAAGATAAGTTGTTGTATTAGTTACTCAAAGCAATACAATTGCTTTCTATATAAGAATGAAGTTATTTCAGTTTGCATTCTGTGTGGATCTATGTCTACTCTGTTATAGAAGAAGATTCCATGACATTCAACATAGAAACAGACACAATTTAACTGAATTTAACAAAGCTAAACTTCTAAACTGAAAAACTTTTACTAAAACAAAGTTTCAGTTCTAAAGTGACACACTGTAACACTTTAACTGAAACAAAGTTATACTACTAAAGTGACACACTGTAACACTTTAACTGAAACAAAGTTACACTACTAAAGTGACACACTGTAACACTTTAACTGAAACAAAGCTACACTACTAAAGTGACACACTGTAACACTTTAACTGAAACAAAGTTACACTACTAAAGTGACACACTGTAACACTTTAACTGAAACAAAGTTACACTACTAAAGTGACACACTGTAACACTTTAACTGAAACAAAGTTACACTACTAAAGTGACACACTGTAACACTTTAACTGAAACAAAGTTACACTACTAAAGTGACACACTGTAACACTATAACTGAAACAAAGTTACACTACTAAAGTGACACACTGTAACACTTTAACTGAAACAAAGTAACACTACTAAAGTGACACACTGTAACACTTTAACTGAAACAAAGTTACACTACTGAAGTGACACACTGTAACACTTTAACTGAAACAAAGTTACACTACTAAAGTGACACACTGTAACACTTTAACTGAAACAAAGTTACTCTACTAAAGTGACACACTGTAACACTTTAACTGAAACAAAGTTACACTACTAAAGTGACACACTGTAACACTTTAACTGAAACAAAGTTACACTACTAAAGTGACACACTGTAACACTTTAACGGAAACAAAGTTACACTACTAAAGTGACACACTGTAACACTTTAACTGAAACAAAGTTACACTACTAAAGTGACACACTGTAACACTTTAACTGAAACAAAGTTACTCTACTAAAGTGACACACTGTAACACTTTAACTGAAACAAAGTTACACTACTAAAGTGACACACTGTAACACTTTAACTGAAACAAAGTTACTCTACTAAAGTGACACATTGTAACACTTTAACTGAAACAAAGTTACACTTCTAAAGTGACTCACTGTAACACTTTAACTGAAACAAAGTTACTCTACTAAAGTGACTCACTGTAACACTTTAACTGAAACAAAGTTACTCTACTAAAGTTACACACTGTAACACTTTAACCGAAACAAAGTTACACTACTAAAGCGACACAATGTAACACTTTAACTGAAACAAAGTTACTCTACTAAAGTGACACACTGTAACACTATAACTGAAACAAAGTTACTCTACTAAAGTGACACACTTTAACTGAAACAAAGTTACACTACTAAAGTGACACACTGTAACACTTTAACTGAAACAAGGTTACACTAAAAAAGTGACACACTGTAAAACTTTAACTGAAACAAAGTTACTCTACTAAAGTGACACACTGCAACACTTAAACTGAAACAAAGTTACACTACAAAAGTGACACACTGTAACACTTTAACTGAAATATAGTTACTCTACTAAAGTGACTCACTGTAACACTTTAACTGAAACAAAGTTACACTACTGAAGTGACGCACTGTAACACTTTAACTGAAACAAAGTTACACTACTAAAGTGACACACTGTAACACTTTAACTGAAACAAAGTTACTCTACTAAAGTGACTCACTGTAACACTTTAACTGAAACAAAGTTACACTACTAAAGTGACACACTGTAACACTTTAACTGAAACAAAGTTACTCTACTAAAGTGACACATTGTAACACTTTAACTGAAACAAAGTTACACTACTAAAGTGACTCACTGTAACACTTTAACTGAAACAAAGTTACTCTACTAAAGTGACTCACTGTAACACTTTAACTGAAACAAAGTTACTCTACTAAAGTTACACACTGTAACACTTTAACTGAAACAAAGTTACACTACGAAAGTGACACACTGTAACACTTTAACTGAAACAAAGTTACTCTACTAAAGTGACACACTGTAACACTATAACTGAAACAAAGTTACACTACTACAGTGACACACTGTAACACTTTAACTGAAACAAAGTTACTCTACTAAAGTTACACACTGTAAAACTTTAACTGAAACAAAGTTACACTACTACAGTGACACACTGTAACACTTTAACTGAAACAAAGTTACTCTACTAAAGTGACACACTGTAACACTATAACTGAAACAAAGTTACTCTACTAAAGTGACACACTTTAACTGAAACAAAGTTACACTACTAAAGTGACACACTGTAACACTTTAACTGAAACAAAGTTACACTACGAAAGTGACAAACTGTAAAACTTTAACTGAAACAAAGTTACACTACTAAATTGACACACTGTAACACTTTAACTGAAACAAAGTTACACTACTAAATTGACAAACTGTAACACTTTAACTGAAACAAAGTTACACTATTAAAGTGACACACTGTAACACTTTAACTGAAACAAAGTTACACTACTAAAGTGACACACTGTAACACTTTAACTGAAACAAAGTTACGCTACTAAAGCGACACACTGTAACACTTTAACTGAAACAAAGTTACGCTACTAAAGCGACAAACTGTAACACTTTAACTGAAACAAAGTTACACTACTAAAGTGACACACTGTAACACTTTAACTGAAACAAAGTTACACTACTAAAGTGAATCACTGTAAAACTTTAACTGAAAAAAGTTACACTACTACAGTGACACACTGTAACACTTTAACTGAAACAAAGATACACTACTAAAGTGACACACTGTAACACTTTAACTGAAACAAAGTTACACTACTAAAGTGACACATTGTAACACTTTAACTGAAACAAAGTTACACTACTAAAGTGACTCACTGTAACACTTTAACTGAAACAAAGTTACACTACTAAAGTGACAAACTGTAGCACTTTAACTGAAACAAAGTTACACTACTAAAGTGGCTCACTGTAACAATTTAACTGAAACAAAGTTACAATTCTAAAGTGTCACACTGTAACACTTTAACTGAAACAAAGTTACACTACTAAAGTGACGCACTGTTACACTTTAACTAAAACAAAGTTACACTACTAAAGTGACTCACTGTAACACTTTAACTGAAACAAAGTTACACTACTGAAGTGACGCACTGTAACACTTTAACTGAAACAAAGTTACACTACTAAAGTGACACACTGTAACACTTTAACTGAAACAAAGTTACTCTACTAAAGTGACTCACTGTAACACTTTAACTGAAACAAAGTTACACTACTAAAGTGACACACTGTAACACTTTAACTGAAACAAAGTTACTCTACTAAAGTGACACATTGTAACACTTTAACTGAAACAAAGTTACACTTCTAAAGTGACTCACTGTAACACTTTAACTGAAACAAAGTTACTCTACTAAAGTGACTCACTGTAACACTTTAACTGAAACAAAGTTACTCTACTAAAGTTACACACTGTAACACTTTAACTGAAACAAAGTTACACTACGAAAGTGACACACTGTAACACTTTAACTGAAACAAAGTTACTCTACTAAAGTGACTCACTGTAACACTTTAACTGAAACAAAGTTACTCTACTAAAGTTACACACTGTAACACTTTAACTGAAACAAAGTTACACTACGAAAGTGACACACTGTAACACTTTAACTGAAACAAAGTTATTCTACTAAAGTGACACACTGTAACACTTTAACTGAAACAAAGTTACTCTACTAAAGTGACTCACTGTAACACTTTAACTGAAACAAAGTTACTCTACTAAAGTTACACACTGTAACACTTTAACTGAAACAAAGTTACACTACGAAAGTGACACACTGTAACACTTTAACTGAAACAAAGTTACTCTACTAAAGTGACACACTGTAACACTTTAACTGAAACAAAGTTACACTACTAAAGTGAATCACTGTAACACTATAACTGAAACAAAGTTACACTACTACAGTGACACACTGTAACACTTTAACTGAAACAAAGTTACTCTACTAAAGTTGCACACTGTAAAACTTTAACTGAAACAAAGTTACACTACTACAGTGACACACTGTAACACTTTAACTGAAACAAAGTTACTCTACTAAAGTGACACACTGTAACACTATAACTGAAACAAAGTTACTCTACTAAAGTGACACACTTTAACTGAAACAAAGTTACACTACTAAAGTGACACACTGTAACACTTTAACTGAAACAAAGTTACACTACTAAAGTGAATCACTGTAACACTTTAACTGAAAAAAGTTACACTACTACAGTGACACACTGTAACACTTTAACTGAAACAAAGATACACTACTAAAGTGACACACTGTAACACTTTAACTGAAACAAAGTTACACTACTAAAGTGACACATTGTAACACTTTAACTGAAACAAAGTTACACTACTAAAGTGACTCACTGTAACACTTTAACTGAAACAAAGTTACACTACTAAAGTGACAAACTGTAGCACTTTAACTGAAACAAAGTTACACTACTAAAGTGGCTCACTGTAACACTTTAACTGAAACAAAGTTACACTACTAAAGTGACACACTGTAACACTTTAACTGAAACAAAGTTACACTATTAAAGTGACAAACTGTTACACTTTAACTGAAACAAAGTTACACTACTAAAGTGACACACTGTAATACTTTAACTGAAACAAAGTTGCACTACTAAAGTGACTCACTGTAACACTTTAACTGAAACAAAGTTACACTACTAAAGTGACACACTGTAACACTTTAACTGAAACAAAGTTACACTACTAAAGTGACACACTGTAACACTTTAACTGAAACAAAGTTACTCTACTAAAGTGACACACTGTAACACTTTAACTGATACAAAGTTGCACTACTTAGGTGACACACTGTAACACTTTAACTGAAACAAAGTTACACTTCTAAAGTGACACACTGTAACACTTTAACTGAAACAAAGTTACACTACTAAAGTGACAAACTGTAAGTCTGAAACAAAGTTACACTACTAAAGTGACACACTGTAACACTTTAACTGAAACAAAGTTACACTACTAAAGTGACACACTGTAACACTTTAACTGAAACAAAGTTACACTACTACAGTGACGCACTGTAACACTTTAACTGAAACAAAGTTACACTACTAAAGTGACACACTGTAACACTTTAACTGAAACAAAGTTACTCTACTAAAGTGACACACTGTAACACTTTAACTGAAACAAAGTTACACTACTAAAGTGACACACTGTAACACTATAACTGAAACAAAGTTACACTACTAAAGTGACACACTGTAACACTATAACTGAAACAAAGTTACACTACTAAAGTGACACACTGTAACACTATAACTGAAACAAAGTTACTCTACTAAAGTGACACATTGTAACACTTTAACTGAAACAAAGTTACTCTACTAAAGTGACACACTGTAACACTTTAACTGAAACAAAGTTACTCTACTAAAGTGACACACTGTAACACTTTAACTGAAACAAAGTTACTCTACTAAAGTGAAACATTGTAACACTTTAACTGAAACAAAGTTACTCTACTAAAGTGACACACTGTAACACTTTAACTGAAACAAAGTTACTCTACTAAAGTGACACACTGTAACACTTTAACTGAAACAAAGTTACTCTACTAAAGTGACACACTGTAACACTATAACTGAAACAAAGTTACTCTACTAAAGTGACACATTGTAACACTTTAACTGAAACAAAGTTACTCTACTAAAGTGACACACTGTAACACTTTAACTGAAACAAAGTTACTCTACTAAAGTGACACACTGTAACACTTTAACTGAAACAAAGTTACTCTACTAAAGTGACACACTGTAACACTTTAACTGAAACAAAGTTACTCTACTAAAGTGACACACTGTAACACTTTAACTGAAACAAAGTTACACTACTAAAGTGACACACTGTAACACTTTAACTGAAACAAAGTTACACTACTAAAGTGACTCACTGTAACACTTTAACTGAAACAAAGTTACACTACTAAAGTGACACACTGTAACACTTTAACTGAAACAAAGTTACTCTACTAAAGTGACAAACTGTAACACTTTAACTGAAACAAAGTTACTCTACTAAAGTGACACACTGTAACACTTTAACTGAAACAAAGTTACACTACTGAAGTGACACACTGTAACACTTTAACTGAAACAAAGTTACTCTACTAAAGTGACAAACTGTAACACTTTAACTGAAACAAAGTTACTCTACTAAAGTGACACACTGTAACACTTTAACTGAAACAAAGTTACACTACTAAAGTGACAAACTGTAACACTTTAACTGAAACAAAGTTACACTACTAAAGTGACACACTGTAACACTTTAACTGAAACAAAGTTACACTACTAAAGTGACAAACTGTAACACTTTAACTGAAACAAAGTTACACTACTAAAGTGACACACTGTAACACTTTAACTGAAACAAATTTACTCTACTAAAGTGACACACTGTAACACTTTAACTGAAACAAAGTTACTCTACTAAAGTGACAAACGGTAACACTTTAACTGAAACAAAGTTACTCTACTAAAGTGACACACTGTAACACTTTAACTGAAACAAAGTTACACTACTAAAGTGACACACTGTAACACTTTAACTGAAACAAAGTTACACTACTAAAGTGACACACTGTAACACTTTAACTGAAACAAATTTACTCTACTAAAGTGACACACTGTAACACTTTAACTGAAACAAAGTTACACTACTAAAGTGACACACTGTAACACTTTAACTGAAACAAAGTTACACTACTAAAGTGACACACTGTAACACTTTAACTGAAACAAAGTTACACTACTAAAGTGACACACTGTAACACTTTAACTGAAACAAAGTTACACTTCTAAAGCGACAAACTGGAACACTTTAACTGAAACAAAGTTACTCTACTAAAGTGACACACTGTAACACTTTAACTGAAACAAATTTACTCTACTAAAGTGACACACTGTAACACTTTAACTGAAACAAAGTTACTCTACTAAAGTGACACACTGTAACACTTTAACTGAAACAAAGTTACACTACTAAAGTGACAAACTGTAACACTTTAACTGAAACAAAGTTACACTACTAAAGTGACAAACTGTAACACTTTAACTGAAACAAAGTTACACTACTAAAGTGACAAACTGTAACACTTTAACTGAAACAAAGTTACACTACTAAAGTGACACACTGTAACACTTTAACTGAAACAAAGTTACTCTACTAAAGTGACACACTGTAACACTTTAACTGAAACAAAGTTACACTACTAAAGTGACACACTGTAACACTTTAACTGAAACAAAGTTACTCTACTAAAGTGACACACTGTAACACTTTAACTGAAACAAAGTTACACTACTAAAGTGACACACTGTAACACTTTAACTGAAACAAAGTTACACTACTAAAGTGACACACTGTAACACTTTAACTGAAACAAAGTTACTCTACTAAAGTTACACACTGTAACACTTTAACTGAAACAAAGTTACACTACTAAAGTGACAAACTGGAACACTTTAACTGAAACAAAGTTACACTACTAAAGTGACACACTGTAACACTTTAACTGAAACAAAGTTACTCTACTAAAGTGACACACTGTAACACTTTAACTGAAACAAAGTTACACTACTAAAGTGACACACTGTAACACTTTAACTGAAACAAAGTTACACTACTAAAGTGACACACTGTAACACTTTAACTGAAACAAAGTTACTCTACTAAAGTGACACACTGTAACACTTTAACTGAAACAAAGTTACTCTACTAAAGTGACAAACTGTAACACTTTAACTGAAACAAAGTTAAACTACTACAGTGACACACTGTAACACTTTAACTGAAACAAAGTTACTCTACTAAAGTGACACACTGTAACACTATAACTGAAACAAAGTTACTCTACTAAAGTGACAAACTGTAACACTTTAACTGAAGGGTCTCTCTCTGATCAGTTCCGGTTTGGTTTGTAAGAGAATGACGTATGCTGTGTGTGTTTAGATTGCTTCCTGAAGCAACACTGTGATCTTTAACAACACAAACTTTAACACAAACTTTAACA
>JAWHQN010000154.1:5411711-5431711 GCA_033220385.1 Triplophysa yarkandensis | reverse complement strand
AAAATAAAAAATAAAAGTAAAATAAAAAATAAAAGTAAAATAAAAAAAAAGTAAAATAAAAGTAAAATAAAAGTAAAATAAAAGTATAATAAAAGTATAATAAAAGTAAAATAAAAGTATAATAAAAGTATAATAAAGTATAATAAAAAATAAAAGTAAAATAAAAGTAAAATAAAAGTATAATAAAAGTAAAATAAAAGTAAAATAAAAGTATAATAAAAGTAAAATAAAAAATAAAAGTAAAATAAAAGTAAAATAAAAGTATAATAAAAGTAAAATAAAAGTAAAATAAAAGTAAAATAAAAGTATAATAAAAGTATAATAAAGTATAATAAAGTATAATAAAAGTAAAATAAAAGTATAATAAAGTATAATAAAAGTAAAATAAAAGTATAATAAAAGTATAATAAAAGTATAATAAAGTATAATAAAAGTATAATAAAAGTAAAATAAAAGTATAATAAAAGTGTACTAAAAGTATAATAAAAGTAAAATAAAAGTATAATAAAAGTAAAATAAAAGTATAATAAAGTATAATAAAAGTATAATAAAAGTATAATAAAAGTGTAATAAAAGTATAATAAAAGTAAAATAAAAGTATAATAAAAGTAAAATAAAAAATAAAAGTAAAATAAAAAATAAAAGTAAAATAAAAGTAAAATAAAAGTATAATAAAAGTAAAATAAAAGTAAAATAAAAGTAAAATAAAAGTATAATAAAAGTAAAATAAAAGTATAATAAAAGTATAATAAAAGTGTAATAAAAGTGTAATAAAAGTATAATAAAAGTATAATAAAAGTATAATAAAGTATAATAAAGTATAAGAAGTAAAATAAAAAATAAAAGTAAAATAAAAGGTAAAAGTAAAATAAAAGTAAAATAAAAGTAAAATAAAAGTATAATAAAGTATAATAAAAGTAAAATAAAAGTATAATTTAAGTATAATAAATGTATAATAAAAGTATAATAAAGTATAATAAATAATAAAAGTGTAATAAAAGTAAAATAAAAGTATAATTAAAGTATAATAAAAGTATAATAAAAGTGTAATAAAATTGTAATAAAAGTGTAATAAAAGTATAATAGAAGTATAATAAAGTATAATAAAGTATAATAAAGTATAATAAAAGTAAAATAAAAATAAAAGTAAAAGTACAATAAAAGTACAATAAAAGTACAATAAAAGTAAAATAAAAATAAAAGTAAAAGTACAATAAAAGTACAATAAAAGTACAATAAAAGTATAATAAAAGTATAATAAAAGTATAATAAAGTATAATAAAAGTATAATAAAAGTAAAATAAAAGTATTATAAAGTATAATAAAAGTATAATAAAAGTATAATTAAAGTATAATAAAAGTACAATAAAAGTACAATAAAAGTATAATAAAAGTATAATAAAAGTACAATAAAAGTATAATAAAGTATAATAAAGTATAATTAAAGTATAATTAAAGTATAATTAAAGTATAATAAAAGTACAATAAAAGTATAATAAAAGTGTCTGTAAAGAAGCTGACGCTGATTCTTCTCTAGTCGGTGTGTGTTCTGGGTCAGAAAGGGAGGATTTTACTTTACTTTAAAACACAAACCATTGTAAAACACACCTACTGTTAATATATCATCACAGTGTAATAGTCCTTATAGAATACCAAACAATACTGTTTAAGGCCCTGTTGAACACCTGAGAAATATTTAATAATCTATTAAAAGAAACAACACAATGTGTCATCTATATCTAGTTTATGATAAAAGTTCAAATTGTGATTGTGTGTAAAGTTGTATTAATGTCAGTTCCATGTATTGAGTTAAAGTATGTTTATTATATTTGTGTTATGATGAACTCGAGTTAAACTCTTTTCCAGCTCCTCCCATCCAAACTTCTTATTGGACTTCAGTTGTGTTTGATCTGTTTCAACATGAACATTTGACCACACTGAACATCTGAACATCTGACAACACTGAACATCTGACCACACTGAACATCTGACCACACTGAACACACTGAACATCTGACCACACTGAACATCTGACCACACTGAACATCTGAACATCTGACCACACTGAACATCTGAACATCTGAACACACTGAACGTCTGACCACATTGAACATCTGACCACACTGAACATCTGAACATCTGACCACACTGAACATCTGAACATCTGAACACACTGAACGTCTGACCACATTGAACGTCTGACCACACTGAACATCTGAACGTCTGACCACATTGAACGTCTGACCACATTGAACATCTGAACATCTGACCACACTGAACATCTGAACATCTGACCACACTGAACATCTGAACGTCTGACCACATTGAACGTCTGACCACATTGAACATCTGAACATCTGAACGTCTGACCACATTGAACGTCTGACCACATTGAACATCTGAACATCTGAACGTCTGACCACATTGAACATCTGAACATCTGAACGTCTGACCAAACTGACCACACTGAACATCTGAACGTCTGACCACATTGAACGTCTGACCACATTGAACATCTGAACATCTGAACGTCTGACCAAACTGAACACACTGAACATCTGACCACACTGAACATCTGACCACACTGAACATCTGACCACACTGGACATCTGAACGTCTGACCACACTGAACATCTGACCGCACTGGACATCTGAACGTCTGACCACACTGAACATCTGACCACACTGGACACACTGAACATCTGACCACACTGAACATCTGACCACACTGGACATCTGAACATCTGACCACACTGAACATCTGACCACACTGGACATCTGACCACACTGGACATCTGAACATCTGACCACACTGGACATCTGAACGTCTGACCACACTGAACGTCTGAACACACTGGACATCTGAACGTCTGACCACACTGAACATCTGACCACACTGGACATCTGAACGTCTGACCACACTGGACATCTGAACGTCTGACCACACTGAACATCTGACCACACTGAACACACTGAACATCTGACCACACTGAACATCTGACCACACTGAACACACTGAACATCTGACCACACTGAACATCTGACCACACTGAACACACTGAACATCTGACCACACTGGACATCTGACCACACTGAACATCTGACCACACTGAACACACTGAACATCTGACCACACTGAACATCTGACCACACTGAACACACTGAACATCTGACCACACTGAACATCTGACCACACTGAACACACTGAACATCTGACCACACTGAACATCTGACCACACTGAACACACTGAACATCTGACCACACTGAACACATGGAACATCTGACCACACTGAACATCTGACCACACTGAACACACTGAACATTTGACCACACTGAACATCTGACCACACTGAACATCTGACCACACTGGACATCTGAACGTCTGACCACACTGAGCATCTGACCACACTGAACATCTGACCACACTGAACATCTGAACGTCTGACCACACTGAACATCTGACCACACTGAACATCTGACCACACTGAACATCAGAACATCTGACCACACTGAACATCTGACCACACTGGACATCTGAATGTCTGACCACACTGAACATCTGACCACACTGAACATCTGACCAAACTGAACATCAGAACATCTGACCACACTGAACATTTGACCACACTGAACATCTGACCACACTGGACATCTGAACATCTGACCACACTGAACATTCGACCACACTGAACATCTGACCACACTGAACATCTGACCACACTGAACATCTAACCACACTGAACATCTGAACGTCTGACCACACTGAACACACTGAACATCTTACCACACTAAACATCTGACCACACTGAACATCTGACCACACTGAACATCTTACCACACTGAACATCTGAACGTCTGACCACACTGAACACACTGAACATCTGACCACACTGAACATCTGACCACACTAAACATCTGAACATCTGACCACACTGAACATCTGACCACACTAAACATCTGACCACACTGAACATCTGACCACACTAAACATCTGACCACACTGAACATCTCACCACACTGAACATCTGAACGTCTGACCACACTGAACACACTGAACATCTGACCACACTGAACATCCGACCACACTAAACATCTGAACATCTGACCACACTGAACATCTGACCACACTGAACACACTGAACATCTGACCACACTGAACATCTGACTACACTAAACATCTGAACATCTGACCACACTGAACATCTGACCACACTGAACATCTGAACGTCTGACCACACTGAACATCTGACCACACTGAACATCTGACCACACTAAACATCTGACCAAACTGACCACACTGAACATCTGACCACACTGAACATCTGAATGTCTGACCACACTGAACATCTGACCACACTGAACATCTGACCACACTGAACATCTGACCACACTAAACATCTGAACGTCTGACCACACTGAACATCTGACCATACTAAACATCTGACAACACTGAACACACTGATCATCTGACCACACTGAACATCTAACCACACTAAACATCTGAACACCTGACCACACTGAACATCTGACCACACTGAACACACTGAACATCTGACCACACTGAACATCTGAACATCTGACCAAACTGAACACACTTAACGTCTGACCACACTGAACATCTGAACGTCTGACCACACTAAACATCTGAACATCTGACCACACTGAACATCTGACCACACTAAACATCTGAACATCTGACCACACTAAACATCTGACCACACTGGACATCTGAACGTCTGACCACACTGAACATCTGAACATCTGACCACACTGAACATCTGACCACACTGAACACACTGAACATCTGAACACACTGAACACACTGAACATCTGAACCCACTGAACATCTGAACATCTGACCACACTGAACATCTGACCATCTGACCACACTGAACACACTGAACACACTGACCATCTGACCACACTGAACACACTGAACATCTGAACCCACTGAACATCTGAACATCTGACCACACTGAACATCTGAACATCTGAACACACTGAACATCTGACCACACTAAGCATCTGAACATCTGAACACACTGAACATCTGACCACACTAAACATCTGAACATCTGAACACACTAAACATCTGACCACACTGAACATCTGAACGTCTGACCACACTGAACATCTGAACATCTGACCACACTGAACATCTGACCATCTGACCACACTGAACACACTGAACATCTGAACACACTGAACATCTGACCACACTGAACATCTTACCAGACTGAAAACATCTGACCCCACTGAACATCTGAACATCTGACCACACTGAACATACTGAGCATCTTACCACACTAAACATCTGACCACACTGAACATACTGAACATCTGACCACACTGAACATCTGAACATCTGACCACACTGAACACACTGAACATCTGACCACACTGAACATCTGACCACACTGAACACACTGAACATCTGACCACACTGAACACACTGAACATCTGACCACACTGAACATCTGACCACACTGAACACACTGAACATCTGACCACACTGAACATCTGACCACACTGAACATCTGAACATCTGACCACACTGAACACACTGAACATCTGACCACACTGAACATCTGACCACACTGAACACACTGAACATCTGAACATCTGACCACACTGAACACACTGAACATCTGACCACACTGAACATCTGACCACACTGAACATCTGACCACACTGAACACACTGAACATCTTACCACACTGAACATCTGAACGTCTGACCACACTGAACATCTGAACATCTGACCACACTGAACATCTGACCACACTGAACACACTGAACATCTGACCACACTGAACATCTGAACGTCTGACCACACTGAACATCTGAACATCTGACCACACTGAACACACTGAACATCTGACCACACTGAACATCTGAACATCTGACCACACTGAACACACTGAACATCTGACCACACTGACCCCACTGAACATCTGACCACACTGAACATCTGACCACACTGAACATCTGAACATCTGAACGTCTGACCACACTGAACATCTGACCACACTGAACACACTGAACATCTGACCACACTGAACATCTGACCACACTGAAGATCTGAACATTTGACCACACTGAACATCTGACCACACTGAACATCTGAACGTCTGACCACACTGAACATCTGACCACACTGAAGATCTGAACATTTGACCACACTGAACATCTGACCACACTGAACATCTGAACATTTGACCACACTGAACACACTGAACATCTGACCACACTGAACATCTGAACGTCTGACCACACTGAACATCTGACCACACTGAACATCTGAACATCTGACCACACTGAACATCTGACCACACTGAACATCTGAACATCTGACCACACTGAACATCTGAACACACTGAACATCTGACCACACTGAACATCTGAACACACTGAACATCTGAACATCTGACCACACTGAACATCTGAACATCTGACCACACTGAACATCTGAACACACTGAACATTTGACCACACTGAACATCTGAACACACTGAACATCTGACCACACTGAACATCTGACCACACTGAACATCTGAACATCTGACCACACTGAACATCTGACCACACTGAACATCTGACCACACTGAACATCTGAACATCTGAACACACTGAACATCTGAACACACTGAACATCTGAACACACTGAACATCTGACCACACTGAACATCTGAACATCTGACCACACTGAACATCTGACCACACTGAACATCTGAACACACTGAACATCTGACCACACTGAACATCTGAACATCTGAACACACTGAACATCTGAACACACTGAACATCTGAACACACTGAACATCTGACCACACTGAACATCTGAACGTCTGACCACACTGAACATCTGACCACACTGAACATCTGACCACACTGAATATATTCTTCATTTCTTCTGATCGAATTGTCACAAGATGACTGATCTGAAGAGACAGAGCTCTTTGCAAGAAGATTTAACAAGAAACTTTTCCGATTATTTTCCAGAAATAAATCTGTGCTGCTGGACAAAAACAAAAGTTTTGTATTTAATGCCCAACCGAGTGTGTTAGTGTTACACTTGCGTGTTTGTGTTTCAGCTTTACTTGCAGGAATATTTAATGAAGAAACGTCATTTCATCGTCAGATTGAGTTAAATACAGGCTGTGTCTGTCTCTGTTTCCCTGGAGGAGAAAATCTGATCTGGATCTGTTCATTTCTCTTTCAGTGGAGACGGGTCAGTCATTACCAGCACCTCTGTGTGAGTGTGTCTGAGACCAGAGAGACTAGAGAGAGAGAGAGAGACCAGAGAGAGAGAGAGAGAGAGAGAGACCAGAGAGAGAGAGAGAGAGAGAGAGAGAGACCAGAGAGAGAGAGAGACCAGAGAGAGAGAGAGAGAGAGAGACCAGAGAGAGAGAGACCAGAGAGAGAGAGAGACCAGAGAGAGAGATTAGAGAGAGAGAGAGAGACCAGAGAGAGAGAGAGAGAGAGACCAGAGAGAGAGAGAGACCAGAGAGAGAGAGAGAGAGAGATTAGAGAGAGACCAGAGAGAGAGATTAGAGAGAGACCAGAGAGAGAGAGAGAGACCAGAGAGAGAGATTAGAGAGAGACCAGAGAGAGAGAGAGAGAGAGACCAGAGATTAGAGAGAGACCAGAGAGAGAGAGAGAGATTAGAGAGAGACCAGAGAGAGAGAGAGAGAGAGATTAGAGAGAGACCAGAGAGAGAGAGAGACCAGAGATTAGAGAGAGACCAGAGAGAGAGAGAGAGATTAGAGAGAGACCAGAGAGAGAGAGAGATTAGAGAGAGACCAGAGAGAGAGAGAGAGAGAGATTAGAGAGAGACCAGAGAGAGAGATTAGAGAGAGACCAGAGAGAGAGAGAGAGACCAGAGAGAGAGATTAGAGAGAGACCAGAGAGAGAGAGAGAGAGAGACCAGAGATTAGAGAGAGACCAGAGAGAGAGAGAGAGATTAGAGAGAGACCAGAGAGAACCTTCTTGAACCTGGAGAATATTGTGACTGGGGAGAACACAGTGACTGGGACACGATCGGATCATTGAAGACCCTTAGACAGGTCAGTTTATTTTATCAATGTTTTGATGCGTCATATATAATGAGACGAATCGACACATCCAGTTTTTCTAAAAATAAAACCAGTGGTATTCTGGGAGCTGTACAGCAGGTGTCACAGACTAATCTTTAGGACGAAAGAGGTCAAATCTGAGGTTAGTGGTTTCTCCTTAATTTACACACACATACACACAGTGTATACATTGCATTAAGTTTTTAGCTGTCTTGTGGTATCTTTGGTGGAGCCAAAACCCACACACATTTCTATCCAGAAAAAATGTTCAATCACTAAATGCTTTTGGAAAACACCATGTTAAAATACATTGACTTTTTAAAGTTGTTTCTGTCTAGCCAAAAGTTCACATTCAGGAACAGAATCGAGTCGCTGGACACAGCGCCGGATCTTTACTGGAGGCCTTCTAAAAAATACAGTCTGTATTATGTCAGGACAAAACTAAGCCCTTCCTGAGAGTCAGCAAAGTAGCTCTTGTCTTAAAAACTTGAACTGATTTGCATTATTAAAGGGTATTTTTGCCATTCTGTGTTACATATTTCAACATATTATTCAGAAAACTTGAATCATGTATGCATGAACAGTTAAATCTACACCTGTACAAGCAGTGTTTTACTCCACTGTAGTAGATGTGGGGGGGGATTCATTATGGGAAGAGCACGGACACATAAATCAAAGGTGCAGTCTGAATGAAGATGGAAGAAACTTGTAACCTGGTGCCGGATCTCAAAAGTAAAGTTGAACTTACATTTTCTAGTGCCCGACTTTTGCTTTGATTTCTTAGCATTTTAAACACAATGTTGTTTTGCTTTTTCAGGTCAAAGCGACGGAGATTTCCTCATTTTGAGTCAGATTTGTGTCAACAGGAGCACTCAAATGTGGGCCATGAATGTGTTATGATGCTGAAGGGACTACACATCGTCATATTTAAGATGCATAACGGTGATCCTTTAAACTCGTCACCCACAAGCAGCAATAATTGGTTTGGGAATAATTTCCTATTACACAGTCCTGTTTTTAAATGACTGTTAACACGAGGTAATTACAGTAAAACTCTTTTTAGGTCATGCACATTTGAACTATAAAGAGAACCTTCAAGCTGGAGGTGTGTTTTGTATATAAAGATGTGGCATCATGCTTGATTTGCCTGTGTGACACAATTTAACAGAAAATACGGAACATTAAATATGATTTTATTAAACTACAACGCTAAGGCTCAATTCAATGGAAGACCCAAAGGGTTAGGTTAGGCTGTGCAGTAATGTGGAAGCATTTAAGTTCACTAGTCCCAGTTTGTCCTTAGGAATGAAAACATTTAACAAACACACAGCAACCCTTCTGTCCAGAGTCCAAGAGTCAGTCCCAGTTTATCAGCATCCTGCATCAGCGGCAGATCTGCCACAGCAACACGCTCTGAGCTCAAAAGCTGCTTAAGGGCAGTGAGATGCCCTAAAGGGAACCGCAGACCCTGAAACAGACAAAAGTGTGTGAGTAAACTGGGTGCTTTGGAAATATGTAGTATGTGATACGAAATGGCAGACCTGTGATACGTGTCCATCATCAGACATTCCCATCATGTGAGTTTCCCTTTTATTCTTTAAAGAATGTAACACAAACACAGCCAGTTCTGTGGACTTATCCTAAGAAACACACATTCACAGTGAGGATCTTGAAATACCTGTGTGATACATGTATAAAAACATTCATCAGTGCCTCTTACATTGTCATCTTGACTGGGCTCCACTGTTAGAAGAAGATGCTCTTTAAACTTGATACACACTGTGCTGTCTAATGCTGGCGGTTTCCCAGCTGAAAGATAAAAATGTTTGTAAAACACAGAGATCGTACATGAGAAACAAACCAACAGCAGAATGTGAGCCTCGCCTGGATCCAGGTCAGCCTGGTCAAGTAGGTAAGGTGGAAGTCTGTTGGAGATAAAATCTCTCTTCAGATCTGTAGAGCGTAACTCCTTGTTTTCCTTCTCAAGATGATCGGCCAAATGTCGCAGAAACACACATACCTGTTTATTAATGTCAGTACCAAAATTTGGACACTGACAAACACACGAATAAAAGGTTAAACCAATTGGGAAGCATAGCTTTAAAATGACAAGAACTTGTTGGGAAGGATGGGACGGTACTCACAGCAAGGAGTTTTGGTGGTAGACCACAGCGCAGTGCGTAGTTACTTTTCATTGAATCAAGCAAGAAACTGGGAAACACATCTATCATGAAGTCACCCCATGACCTTAAACACACACATTTTAGTTTGAAATGTGTATATTCAGGCTTAGGAAGAATGTGATGTAAGTGCACAGACATACATGTTTTGGTAAGTGCTGATTGTGAGGTGTGTGGAATGATCCACACCTGAAGGTGTGTTTGCCTGATGGATGGTTCCTCTGGGGAAATAAAGCAAGTCACCAGCCTGAAAGAGAGATGTAAGCAACAATGAGCGTTTCCAAAGAAATAAGCCTTCATTTAAGTACGTAATGGGGACAAACTCTTTGATAGATACCGATATTTTTTGTTCTTAAACAGAAAATTGTCAATCACCTTAATCTAATTTGCCACTGATGTAGTTTATATGCCCCCTTATAGTGAGTTGTTGGCAATATTGCATTAAACTTAATCTCAATAAAAATTGCATTTCCTCCATTCTGACAAATGTCCATATGTGTTGGCCTCATGCTCCTCGAATGCAAATTAATGTGATTTTAAATTGTACTTTGACAAAACTCACTTCCATCAGTCTGTGCTTTATAATTTCATCCAGAGAGAGCGTAAATATGATGTCAGCGTAGATTAACTTTATCAGAGCTTTAAACAGATAAGAAATAGAAACCGATAGAAACGATTTGCTTTTATGTAGAGGTAGCACACTCACTGTGTCCGAGATTGTAATTTATATCAAATAACAAATTGATAAAAAGCCTTTGAACGGGAGAAAAGAGATGTGCTAATGCCATGTAAACAATACTCTCCTTACTCTCATATTTTATTCCAGTCTGTATGTTTGCATTGTGGACACACTGTTTTGCTCACCAATGTTGTTCAGCTTTAATGTATTTTATCTTAAGCACTATATAAATAAAGGTGACATTGCCATTTGTAGAGAACATACAGACCTCTAGTATGAAGTCATGAGTGGGGGTGCCAATATGTTCTTCTGGTTCCAGGCTGTATTCACGGGCAAGCTGGACGGTTGGCTTATAAAGCCTCCAGCGCTTCTTTCCCTCCAGCTGAAGAATAAAGACCTGTGGAGAAGAAACATGCGGACAATCGGTCTCATTCGTCAAACAGCCATGCTCATGTAAGGACATTTCTGTTTGTAATTCAAGCTGAATGAAAAATAGAACAGAACACTGTGAATACTGCAGAAAATATAACCACACACACCCACACAATGTGAACAAGTATACCTGTCATGCCTGTCTGTGCGTGTGTATCTTTCCCTTTAAATACCGTAAGCTGTGTAAATGTTAATTTCCTGTCTATGACCACATCTTCCCTTTCTACACCTTCCGAATGGTCAAAGTAATCTCCTGTGATCTTTAATGTTACGTGAACTTTAAAAGAAAGTTGTCCTCTTTAAATCCTATCTTTGACTCCATGTTCCCTGTATATTTTGTTGTAATTAAGATTGTGATTTCTTTTCATGTGTCATGGATGAGTTGCATGCCTTTTCCCTTTAACAGAAAGGTGAAAGACACACTGCTTAAACCCATATTCTGTGTTATCAGAGTAAAGCAGGGCTTGAAGTTAATGTCCGCACTGTAAAGGTTGACATCCCACACCTCCACATCATCATAGTGTGCTGGTAAACCCTGAGATCCTTCAGGTGTGATGTACACATTTGAACCGACCAGAGCACCAAAGAAACACTCCAAACGCTCCTGAATGTGCCACAACTCATCCTGTGAACACACAAATCATTGAAAAGTCACAACACACCCCAACACGAGCACACACCCCAACACGAGCACACACCACAACACAACACTACACAACACAACACAACACTACACAACACTACACAACACTACACACAACACTACACTACACACAACACTACACACAACACACAACACTACACTACACACAACACTACACTACACACAACACACAGACACACACAGACACACACACACACACACACACACACACACACACACACACACACACACACACACACACACACACACACACAGACACACACACAGACACACACACAGACACACACACAGACACACACACAGACACACACACAGACACACACACACACACACACACACACACACACACACACACACACACAGACACACACACAGACACACACACAGACACACACACAGACACACACACAGACACACACACAGACACACACACAGACACACACACAGACACACACACAGACACACACACACACACAGACACACACACACAGACACACACACACACACAGACACACACACACACACAGACACACACACACACACACAGACACACACACAGACACACACACACACAGACACACACACAGACACACACACACACACACACACACACACACACACACACACACACACACACACACACACACACACACACACACAGAGACACAGACACAGACACAGACACAGACACACACACACACACAGACACACACACACACACACACACACACACACACAGACACACACACACACACACACACACACACACACAGACACACACACACACACACACACACACACACACACACACACACACACACACACAGGTCTGACCTGAAACCTCTGTGGTTGGTGGAACTGAATGGTGGCTCTCCTCTGCCGGAAGTCCCTCATGAGCGCGGGAAACTTCACACTTCCGGGTTTGTTCAGCACTCTCTTGTGTCCGTCCACACAGCGGCAGATGTTCACATCCGGGCCGAACTGCAGACCTCGCGCGCAGATCTTCTGCAGCTGATCCAGCGGGAACAGCGAGCGGTAATACTGCACCACAGCCGGCTGTGAGCGGTGTACAACCAAAGGCTTCTGTTCCCAGAACAGCCGGAAGAACTCGTCGACCTCCACCGGACTGATGAGACTCCGGAAGAAGTCCTGAGGAGATTTAAAGCTCAGAACATCTGAAGCTCGAGCTCTCTTCGCCTCGTCATCCTCCTGCATCTGTCCTGCGCGTTTATTTACTCTTCCGCCTTTCTTCGGCATCTCTGTCAGACTCTTACGGACTTCTGTGATTAAATGAAGAGATTTTCTACAACAGAATTAAATGTTAAATTATTGATAAAGTTACCGCTGCACGTGTCACCACTAAACAGACCGACCGGAAACAAAGCCCACAATTCTTCTTCTACTTCCGGTTTATTTTCACTCATCCGGAGCTCTAGCGCCATCTCGTGTTTTCAGAATGCATTGTGGGCTTCCTCTGATTTATATCATCTTTATAATATACTTTTTTATGATCAATCATATATAAAATAAAATAAAATCATATATAAAATAAAATAAATCCACATTGAGTTGAATCATGTAAAGAATTTAATAAAAAAACGCTCATGTTCAGAATGTTCATGACACCGCACGGACTCGATGAGATGTTCCAGTAGATGAAACGGGTCCTGTGGTTCTTGATGGGGTGTCAGGTGTTACTGTGGACCTTCTGTGGGTTCCTCTCGCTCTGGGAAGCTCAGTTTCTCACACTCGGTGAGTTTTAAAGGAAGGTGTTGGGAGATCTCATTGGGATCCGTGTATAACGCCGGAGGAACGTGCTGGAAGAGAAGAACCGCTATTACAGCAGCCGTCATTGAACAGACAATGTTAAAGAGTCTTTTATTCACCTGCAGATCCGAGATTTTACTTTCACGTGTGCTAAATTCTCTAAGTATGTAGTCCTTCCCAGCCTGTTTAAACGAGAGAGAATGTGCAGAGGAAGTGTCAGGAGATCAGATGAAGTAGAGGAGACACCGTATAGGATAAAGCAGGAAACTTGCCTCATGAAACAGACGCGTGTCATTAATCCTGATCAGCACACCGTCCACTCTTAAAAAGAACCGCAGCAGAGTGAAGAAGGTGGTGGGCATGACTCTCTGAAATCACCAAACAGTTCACACGTTTTCTTTTTGTTTTATAGAATCAAAGTACTGGTGCTCATTTTCTTCATTCAAATCATCTAAAAGTGAACTATACTTTAGGAAACATATTTAAATATGACAGATACGTGTAATTCTTGCCTCATTTTCTTCATTCAAATCATCTAAAAGTGAACTATACTTTAGGAAACATATTTAAATTGGACAGATACGTGTAATTCTTGCCTCATTTTCTTCATTCAAATCATCTAAAAGTGAACTATACTTTAGGAAACATATTTAAATTGGACAGATACGTGTAATTCTTGCCTCATTTTCTTCATTCAAATCATCTAAAAGTGAACTATACTTTAGGAAACATATTTAAATATGACAGATACGTGTAATTCTTGCCTCATTTTCTTCATTCAAATCATCTAAAAGTGAACTATACTTTAGGAAACATATTTAAATTGGACAGATACGTGTAATTCTTGCCTCATTTTCTTCATTCAAATCATCTAAAAGTGAACTATACTTTAGGAAACATATTTAAATATGACAGATACGTGTAATTCTTGCCTCATTTTCTTCATTCAAATCATCTAAAAGTGAACTATACTTTAGGAAGCATATTTAAATATGACAGATACGTGTAATTCTTGCCTCGAAAAGGATCGGCGATGTGCTACAGAAAATAACGCTGATCATATTTGAACCACACATGACTACATAACTATAATTTACTTACGATTTTCACACTGATCATGGACACGCCGTGATCGTGCAACTCATCTTCGAACAGAAGAACATCCTCAAAGAACTTGATCTGCTCTCGTGCCTTCAGCTTCTCCATGTCAATGCGTTGCGTGGTTGGCGTCACCTGTTCGACACACAGGGCAGTGCCACGTCTCAGCGGGTTAAAACATCAGCGTGCGCTCATGTGTGGTGTCAAATACCTTCAGTTGGTTTTTCTCTCCGAGTAAAGTCCCTCTGTAATCCGTTGTGTACGTCCAGTCATAATGCTTCACCACCTCTTTGGAATGTTCAGAGTCGGCCCTAAAACAGACGACATTATTCTTGAGAGTTCCAGAAGAAACGAGTCTCACCCGTATGGACGTGTACCTGCTGTCTTGCCACTCTTGTGCACATGCCACTTTGACAGAATCCTGCATGTTGTTGACGCATCTCAGGGCATCGACAGCGTTGAACTCGATCCCAAATCCATCGGAATGATGAATGCGCAGGACATTGTCACCGAAGAGCATCTCAGGAAGACACGGCATGTGCATCTCATCCGCTAACCTGGAGCAGAAGAACAAGATCGTGATGATGTTTGCTCATATTACCGTCACTGTTTGTCTCAATCTCACCTCTCAATGTCTTTAGATTTCATGATGTGAGTCTTTGCAGCAGTGACTGTCCAGGGTCCAAAGCGGAAGTCCTCTTTACTGCTCTTAAACCCTTGAGATATCAGCAAAGACATCTTGAGAAACGCCTTGAAAAACAAGCAGCACAACACTCGTGAGAACTTCATTACACACACACACACAACAATCACACATGCGTGAACACACAACAGCACAACACTCGTGAGAACTTCATTACACACACACACACAACAATCACACATGCGTGAACACACAACATCACAACACTCGTGAGAACTTCATTGCACACACACACAACAATCACACATGCGTGAACACACAACAGCACAACACTCGTGAGAACTTCATTGCACATACACACAACAATCACACATGCGTGAACACACAACATCACAACACTCGTGAGAACTTCATTGCACACATACACACAACAATCACACATGCGTGAACACACAACATCACAACACTCGTGAGAACTTCATTGCACACACACACACAACAATCACACATGCGTGAACACACAACAGTCGTGAGAACTTCATTGCACACACACACAACAATCACACATGCGTGAACACACAACAGCACAACACTCGTGAGAACTTCATTGCACACACACACAACAATCACACATGCGTGAACACACAACATCACAACACTCGTGAGAAGTTCATTGCACATACACACAACAATCACACATGCGTGAACACACAACATCACAACACTCGTGAGAACTTCATTGCACACACACACAACAATCACACATGCGTGAACACACAACATCACAACACTCGTGAGAACTTCATTGCACACACACACAACAATCACACATGCGTGAACACACAACATCACAACACTCGTGAGAACTTCATTGCACACACACACAACAATCACACATGCGTGAACACACAACAGTCGTGAGAACTTCATTGCACACACACACAACAATCACACATGCGTGAACACACAACAGCACAACACTCGTGAGAACTTCATTGCACATACACACAACAATCACACATGCGTGAACACACAACATCACAACACTCGTGAGAACTTCATTGCACACACACACAACAATCACACATGCGTGAACACACAACAGCACAACACTCGTGAGAACTTCATTACACATACACACAACAATCACACATGCGTGAACACACAACATCACAACACTCGTGAGAACTTCATTGCACACACACACAACAATCACACATGCGTGAACACACAACATCACAACACTCGTGAGAACTTCATTGCACACACACACAACAATCACACATGCGTACACACACAACAATCACACATGCGTGAACACACAACAGTCGTGAGAACTTCATTGCACACACACACAACAATCACACATGCGTGAACACACAACAGCACAACACTCGTGAGAACTTCATTGCACACACACACAACAATCACACATGCGTGAACACACAACATCACAACACTCGTGAGAACTTCATTGCACACACACACAACAATCACACATGCGTGAACACACAACATCACAACACTCGTGAGAACTTCATTGCACACACACACACAACAATCACACATGCGTGAACACACAACAGTCGTGAGAACTTCATTGCACACACACACAACAATCACACATGCGTGAACACACAACAGCACAACACTCGTGAGAACTTCATTGCACACACACACAACAATCACACATGCGTGAACACACAACATCACAACACTCGTGAGAACTTCATTGCACACACACACAACAATCACACATGCGTGAACACACAACATCACAACACTCGTGAGAACTTCATTGCACACACACACAACAATCACACATGCGTGAACACACAACAGTCGTGAGAACTTCATTGCACACACACACAACAATCACACATGCGTGAACACACAACAGCACAACACTCGTGAGAACTTCATTGCACATACACACAACAATCACACATGCGTGAACACACAACATCACAACACTCGTGAGAACTTTTTTGCACACACACACAACAATCACACATGCGTGAACACACAACAGCACAACACTCGTGAGAACTTCATTGCACATACACACAACAATCACACATGCGTGAACACACAACATCACAACACTCGTGAGAACTTCATTGCACACACACACAACAATCACACATGCGTGAACACACAACATCACAACACTCGTGAGAACTTCATTGCACACACACACAACAATCACACATGCGTACACACACAACAATCACACATGCGTGAACACACAACAGTCGTGAGAACTTCATTGCACACACACACAACAATCACACATGCGTGAACACACAACAGTCGTGAGAACTTCATTGCACACACACACAACAATCACACATGAGTGAACACACAACAGCACAACACTCGTGAGAACTTCATTGCACACACACACAACAATCACACATGCGTGAACACACAACATCACAACACTCGTGAGAACTTCATTGCACACACACACACAACAATCACACATGCGTGAACACACAACAGTCGTGAGAACTTCATTGCACACACACACAACAATCACACATGCGTGAACACACAACAGCACAACACTCGTGAGAACTTCATTGCACACACACACAACAATCACACATGCGTGAACACACAACATCACAACACTCGTGAGAACTTCATTGCACACACACACAACAATCACACATGCGTGAACACACAACATCACAACACTCGTGAGAACTTCATTGCACACACACACACAACAATCACACATGCGTGAACACACAACACTCGTGAGAACTTCATTGCACACACACACAACAATCACACATGCGTGAACACACAACATCACAACACTCGTGAGAACGTCATTGCACACACACACAACAATCACACATGCGTGAACACACAACAGCACAACACTCGTGAGAACTTCATTGCACACACACACAACAATCACACATGCGTGAACACACAACAGTCGTGCATTACCTGTGTTCACACTTAAAGATGAGGATTTGAGCACACTAACACAATAAAGTGTTTAGAAACGCGTGAATGCACGAACATTAAGTTTCTATTTAAGAGGCTTAAAAGAGTCCGTTAGGAATAAATAAACACTCAAAGTGTGATGACTTCTGGACAATAGTGAAACACACACACACACACACAGACGCACAGTTGTTGTGACGGTACTTCCGCTTCCGGGTGTTCCCTGTGAATGCTCCGGGTGTTACACTGTGAATGCTCCGGGTGTTACACTGTGAATGCTCCGGGTGTTACACTGTGAATGCTCCGGGTGTTACACTGTTAATGCTCCGGGTGTTACACTGTGAATGCTCCGGGTGTTACACTGTTAATGCTCCGGGTGTTACACTGTTAATGCTCCGGGTGTTACACTGTTAATGCTCCGGGTGTTACTCTGTGAATGCTCCGGGTGTTACACTGTTAATGCTCCGGGTGTTACTCTGTGAATGCTCCGGGTGTTACACTGTTAATGCTCCGGGTGTTACACTGTTAATGCTCCGGGTGTTACACTGTGAATGCTCCGGGTGTTACACTGTTAACGCTCCGGGTGTTACACTGTTAATGCTCCGGGTGTTACACTGTTAATGCTCCGGGTGTTACACTGTTAATGCTCCGGGTGTTACTCTGTGAATGCTCCGGGTGTTACACTGTTAATGCTCCGGGTGTTACTCTGTTAATGCTCCGGGTGTTACACTGTTAATGCTCCGGGTGTTACACTGTTAATGCTCCGGGTGTTACACTGTTAATGCTCCGGGTGTTACTCTGTGAATGCTCCGGGTGTTACACTGTTAATGCTCCGGGTGTTACACATTGAAAACCACACACACACACACACACACACACACACACACACACACACACACACACACACACACACACACACACTTCTAACAACAAGAAGTTTTATATCGAAAAAAACTTGGTGTATTTATAAGTCAACGCAAGATAGAAAATTAACACATACGAAAATGACATTATTATGTTATTATGTACAGCATCATCTTAAATAATTCACACAGACACAAAAAAATCACTTCCATATTCTTTAAAAGTGTGCAATAATCACTTCACTTAAAATAAAAAAAGCAAAGCAAATCACAGTTTCTCCGGTGACACGACAACGGATGTATAAATAAGTTTATTTCATGAATTTATAGACCCCTCATCCTTCTCTTGCATGAAATCCTCTCATTTATAAAGTCATGCAACAACATTTCTTGCAATAGCAAGAAACTATGAAAAGAGCGACACATGTCCGTGTACATCACATGGAATATTTTAAACATGACAGAAAGTTATTGAATGATGAATATTTGTGGACTGAATAACACCGTTTAGCTCACACGGGCAAAAAATATTTCAGGTTGGATTTATAACATGTACATATGGAATGAATGTTCTTCTTAGGCATCTTCCTGAATATAATTTGCTCCTATTCTGAAATATATACAAACAAATCCT